>LNAC01000324.1:737908-848354 GCA_002007465.1 Ailurus styani | reverse complement strand
GAGGGGAGGGGAGGGAGGAAGTAGGGACCCACAAGCGGCTGAGTAAAATTTGAAGAAACTCAGTCTCAGGCTTAGTCCCTCCTGGTGATGAAGCAGCTGTTTCCTTCTTCTCTGTTCATGTAGCCATTCATTTATCAACAGATGGTGCTGAGCACCGACCACGCATCAGGCAGAGTTCTAGGTCCTAGGGACAGAGTAGTGAACAAGACAGAGGATGTCACTGCCCTCACAAAGTGCCCTTTCTAGTGGGGACTTAGAGACCTCAAAACTTTTCCTGTGGGAGCTTCTAGGACATCAAAACGCTTAGGACATTCATCCTTCCTTCCCTCCTTTTCTTCCTTCCCTCTTTCCTTTTCTTCCTTCCTTTTGGTTGGGAAGCAAGGAGGCCTCCTTTCTCCATGACACAGAGGAAGCAGAAGAGTACTCAGTTTGAGGAGTTAGCCATAAGCACTCAGTAAGGCAGGAAGGGGAGATGCGATGAAGCCGAGAATGGATTCACCTTGGTTTGGGGCTGGGAAACCCACTGGCAGAGAGGATTCTCACTTCATCTTTCATCTCTCCAGGAAGGATGGCCCCAAATCTCCAGGCCCGTACTCTCCTCTCCATCTACATAATATATTTCCTCTTTGGTCTCCCTGCCAACCTCCTGGCCCTGCGGGCCTTCGTGGGCCGGGTCCGCCAGCCCCACCCCGCCCCCATCCACATCCTCCTGCTCAGCCTGACGCTGGGGGACCTCCTGCTGCTGCTGCTGCTGCCCTTCAAGATGATCGAGGCCGCGAACGACTTCCAGTGGCCCCTGCCAGACACCCTCTGTGCTCTCACCGCGTACGGCTTCTACAGCAGCATCTACTACAGCACGTGGCTCCTGATGGGCATCAGCATCGAGCGCTACCGCAGTGTGGCTTTCCCTGTGCAGTACAAGCAGTGCCGTCAACCCATGTATGGGGTGATCGCCTCTCTGGTCTCCTGCCTCTTGTCCTTCGGACACTGCAGCATTGTGATCATCGTCCACTACTTACCACCCGACGATGCGACGGATAATGTCAATGGCCACCCTGCCTGCTATGACAACTTCTCTGAAAAGCAACTGGAGGTGTTGCTTCCTGTGCGGCTAGAACTGTGTCTCTTCCTCTTCTTCATCCCCATGATGGTCACCATCTTCTGCTACTGGCGCTTTGTGCATATCATGCTCTCCAGACCCCACGTGGGAGCTCGGAAGCGCTGGAGAGCCGTGGGGCTGGCCGCTGTGACCCTCTTCAACTTCCTGGTCTGCTTTGGGCCTTATAATGTGTCTCATGTGGTGGGGTTCTTCCAGAAAACGAGTGAATCCTGGCGGGTGTGTGCGGTGTTGCTCAGTGCTCTCAATGCTTGCGTTGACCCCTTCATTTTCTACTTCTCCTCCTCAGCTATGCGCAAAGCCTTTGATAAAAGGCTATGGGGTCTGCAGAGCTGGGGTGTCTCACTGTCAGGGTACTGCAGGAGGAGAACTGGGGAGCCGGCTACAGAGAGAGATGGGAATTTAGGTATGGCCAATGTCAACTTCACAGGAGACTGAATTTGCCAGCTTGCTGTTACACTTTGGGGGAGGAGGGAGGGCTCAAAAGGGGGAACAGTGAAACAGAACTGGGGTGACTTCTCCTGTGCCTAGCTTACAATGCAAAGAAGAGCAGTGGACATCTCAAGTCCAACTCACCCACTGGGTGAGTGTTTTTGTTTTGTTTCCTGGGGGTTATGACATTTCCTTATTTGTGGTTGGCACTGCTTCATGGTTAGCCACGGCCCTTTGATCCTTGAAATTCTTTCCCCATGCAGTATCTATAAGATGGTAGCATTCCTTCAATGACTACAGAGCTGTTTTGCTCTGTCCTTGATTCAGAGGCAGGGGGAGAGGGTGCTCCATGCATCAGGTCTGAAGACCCAACAAAAGCAAGAGCCTAGAAAGCAAAGGGCACCTGGGTGCCTCAGTCGGTTGAGTGTCTGAATCTTGATTTCAGCTCAGGTCATAATCTCAGGATCACAGGATCGAGCGCTGTGTCAGGTTCCACACTGGGTGTAGAGCCTCCTTGGGATTCTCTCCCTCTTCCTCTGCCCCTTCCCCTACTCATGCACTGCACTCTCTCTCTCTCACTTTCTCTCAAATAAATAAAATCTTAAAAAAGAGAGAGACAGAGTCTGGAGAGCCAGACAGGATCCTGCCATGTGAGCTTGCACGACCAGCCCCCCAACCAAATCAGTTGCTGGTTCAGGTCTATGAAACAGCAAGTCAGTGCTGGTGTGAAGAAACTTGGGCCAGGATACTTCTCAGTGGTTACGTCCTATTTTCAATTCCCAACACTGTGTATTTGCATCTACCTTTTCTGTCATCAGTCTTGCCAGAGGCCTGTTACTTGGTATTTTCAAAAGCCAAAGGCCTTCTGTGGCATTCATCCACAACTTCTATCTCATTACTGTTGGTTTGTTTTCTTCTCTGTACTTTTTTGAGTCTTTTCAGTTGCTCCTTTTCCAACTTTTTTAAGTTGACGCTCATCCATTTTTAGCCTTTGGTTTTTGTTATCTAAGCATGTGAGGCTATCAATATAAATCTCCCTGGAAGAGCAGCTTCAGTGGGAGGCTACCAGTTTGGATTTGCATAATTTTTCATTAAGTTCTAAACAGGCTCTAATTTCCATGTGATCATTCTTTCTTTGTCTCAAGTTTAGAAATTTTCTTTATTTTCAAACATACAATTTTCTTTCTTGATCCTTTTGTTACTCTGTTCTAACTAAATGGCACTGCTGCCAGAGAATATGGTATGAATGGTTCCAGCTCTTTGGAATTTGTTGAGATTTGCTTTTTGGCCTGGTTCCAGGTGTGAAAAGAACATAGATTCTGCAATCATTGGGCACATGTGGTCTCTGAGCACCTTAGATCAAACCTGTTAATCTGTGATGTTCAAATCTTTATAACCTTTATTTACTTTTGGTCTATTTGATCTACCAGTTACATGGAGAGGTGTGTTACATGCTCCTGCTATGACAGTGAACTTGTCTATTTCTCCTCATAGTTCTGTCTTCCTGGTGAAATGATATGGTCATCAATCCTTTTGCCTTAAAATTTATTTTGTCTGAGATTAATATAGCCGTGCCAACTTGCTTCGGGGGTTGCTATTTGCTCAGCGCATCTCCTATCTTTCTGCATCTTTAAGTTTCAGATGCATCTTTTATAAGCAATGATATACAGCAGCTGGAGGTCTTACACTGTGGTCTGACGATTCAACAGTATTTGTCTTCTACCTATACCATTTTATTCATTTATATTTATATAATAATAATTTCCATTATGCTTGGATTTATTTCTGTCATCTTATTTTTAAACACTTCAGGAAGTACACCCACACACTGAAATTTACATGCATACCCTGAATGGCCTAATAATGAGCAGCCAGATGAATTATCACAGTGAACACATACATTTAAGAAAAAAAAATGAAACACCTACCATCTTACTTTGTGTTATTTTCTTCACCTTCTATTATTTCCTTTGTCTCTCCTCTTGCTTTCCTTTGGGATTAAGTTGCTTTATTTCTTTTCATTTCTCATATTACTGAATTGGAAGTCATCAGCTCTGTTTTTACTATTTTAGTGGTTATTTTAGACGTTTTAATATGTTAAAAGTTCCTTAATTGGTTTCTCCCTTCCTTTCTTCCTTCTTCCCTTGGAGTTCCAAATGGCTTTCAACTATGTGAGTCCTAGAGAACACTTCTCTTATTTATTTATTTATTTATTTATTTATTTATTTATTTATTTATTTATTCATTCATTCATTCATTCATTCATTCATTCATTTATTTATTTATTTATTTATTTATTTTAGAGAGAGATAGAGAGCTCAAGTGAGGGGCAGGGAAGGGGCAGAGGGAGAGAGAGAATCCCAAGCAGACCCCACACTAAGTATAGAGCCTGTTGCGGGACTTAATCCCAGGGCCCTGAGATCATGACCTGAGCGGAACCACCCAGACACTTACTCACTGAACCACCCAGGTGCAAAGCAGCTGTGAGAATACAGTTGTCTTCTATTAAGCTAGAGGCCTAAAGAGGTCTGCAAAAATGTAAAGCCATGCCACTCTTCTTCCTAGGATTTTTTTTTAAGTATTTATTTGAGAGAGAGAGAGAGAGTGTGCTCAAGCAGGGAGGGTCAGAGGGAGAGGTGAAAAGCAGACACCCCGCTGAACAGGGAGCCCAGCACGGGGCTTGATCCCAGGACCCTGAATGCCCCAAAGGCAGATGCTTAACTGACTGAGCCACCCAGAGGCCCCCTCCCTAGGATCTTTGAAAACAGTTATTTTCTGAAAATATGTTCTTTATATTAACATGTAATGGTTTTCTAATTACTTTTAAATAAATACATATTTAACTTTTTTTGTTTTAATTTCCAATATGGTATGTGTTGACAGCTATGACATAAAAATTTAAGAAGCTCTTTGGGGGCCTCAGTCATTTTTAAGAGCATAAAGGGGTCCTGTGTTGAACAGGACTGTGTGTATCTAAAATATGCTTCCTGGTGTATCGGCGTTTAATGACTCAAAATTTCACAAAGTTTAATGCCACTTAAACTTTTAAAGATGTGAGTTTAAAGTCTGCCTGGTCAAATGCGAAGCTTTAGATGCTTGAAATGGGAGATGTAAAAACAAGAACTACCAGGTCATGAGGGAAAGAGTATTAGACTGGTCTAGATGGCGAAGATAGAGTTGCTCTGCATAGAACTGGGGTTTCATCATTTGATGCAAGTCAAGAATATTGTTCCAGGGGCACCTGGGTGGCTCAGTTGGTTAAGCGACTGCTTTCGGCTCAGGTCATGATCCCAGAGTCCTGGGATCGAGTCCCACATCCAGCTCCCAGCTCCATGGGGAGTCTGCTTCTCCCTCTAACCTTCTCCTCTCTCATGCTCTCTCTCTCTCTCAAATAAATAAAATCTTAAATCAAAAAAAAAAAAGAATATTGTTCCAAAGATTCTCTCAACTGGAGTTTTTCTTCTTGTTTCATGGAGGAGGGTTCCTTCATCTACATCTATGTGGTGGTATGTTGATCCCAAATACAGGTAGGACTTGGGATCTAGGAAGTTGTATGAACCAGAAACCTCAGTGCTAATTATATTTACCCTATGGCATCCTGGAAACAAGCAAGCAAACAAACAAACAAACTGCCCATTTTATTCTTGTCCACAGAGAGAAAAGAAGGCTAGTTGGGGCAAAAGTTATGAGCATGCTTAGTGTGCTTTATTTTGGAAGTGGGAGAGGGGGCTTCACGAAGCCCCAGTAAAAGCCCCAATTTTGTGGCTAGAGTACTCGATCACATGGTGTTAAGGAGGGAAAAGAAAGGTTTGAAGATGCCATTAGCAAAGTCTCCTCAGCCCTCTCTGGTGTTCAGGTTCATGGTGGCGAAGGCAAGCTTCCACTGGAAAGGAACTCAATGTCCCCTGGTTTATGTAAACTTAGGCGAGAGAGTTCTCTTTAAGCTGGGCTCAAGAAACTGTGCCCCCAGTGAGCACTTCACAAATCTTTGAAGACATGACTTTTTGATAATAATAAATTGTTCGTTATAGTTTACATTACATTAGATAAGTATTATTTGGCAGAGAGAAAATTCTATCAAACATGCACTTTGAATCCATCTACTCCATCCTGCTTACAAAACACCTGAGATGCAACCAGCTCACTTGGCAGAGGCTAGGCCCCCACCCCGACTTGTGTGGGGAGCTGATGGTTTTTGGGAAGTCTACTGAGGGCCTCGCTCTCCATGAGGAAGCCCGACTCCTGGGGCAGGGTGCAGAGTGGTGAGAGGAGGGCAGGGGGAAAGCAAACCGCTCGGTGGACTTAAAGACTATAGTTTTCTCACAACGTGCTCTGAGATGCCTTTTCAAAATTGACCCAGTGATCTGAGGTGGGCATTTGCTGCTTTGGCCTGTTCAACAGCCCCCCTTCACTGGTGACAGCACCCCACTCCCACCCCCTCAACTGTGACGTCTGGCAGAGCTGACGTCACTCCTCACTTCGTGCTGTGGGGCAGAGGTATGACCCAGGACGAGAGCCATCAGCCTAGCTCCCCTCTGACAGCAGCGATGGTTCCCACCTGGCACGTGACTCCACCCAGCCCAGACAAAGCCAGCCCAGTCCTTCTCTTTTAACCATTTAGGAGAAAGAACCCCTCTTCTACTGGACTGACACTGGGCATGAGTTTAAAGTCTGGGGGTCACTTTGAAGAGAGACACCGAAGTCAACTTGAAGGCAGGCAGAATAGCAAGAAACCAAGTCCACGCCTCTGAAAGCCCAAAGCAAACATACTCTAGAGCCAAAAATTCTCCCTCTTTAGCTTAAGCCAGTTGGAATAGGGTTTTCAGTCACTTGCAACTACAAGATGTATTATTTCCCAACTGCTCACAGTGGCAGCCAGTCTTTCAATTATTTTAAAAATCTGAGTCAAAAGTTGAAGTATAGAGAATTAAAACCTAACAAATATGCGTATACCCACCTTGCAGAGGGAATGCTTATTAATAGTCATACTTCTTTGGATGTTTTTAAATTTTATTTTTAAGTGATCTCCATACCCAATGTGGGGCTTGAACCCACAATCCTGAGCTCAAGAGTTGCATGCTCCACTGACTGAGCCAGCCAGGTGCCCCAATATTTCTTCAGATTTTTTAAGCTGATGTCCCCATTATGTTTCTCCCTCACCGAATTTCCTCACTTCTTTGCCAGAAGCAACATTATTTTGGAATTTAAGTGTATCTTTCTGGTCCATGAAACGTACTTTGTACCTAAGTCCAAAAGCACGGTGTAGTATTCTCTTGGGTTTTTTTTTTTAATGCCCATAAATATCACCCAGTACAAGTCATCCTGGAACTCGCTGTTTTCCATCCAAATCATGTCTTTGATAGCCACGCCTCTGACATTCATCACTGAAGCTTACAGCTCTCATTCATTTCTTTTGTCTGCTGAATAATATGCCATCCTATTAATAGCTCTTATTCTTTCCATTCTACTAGTTTTAGCTGTTTAGATCATCTCCTATGTTTCACCGGAAACAGGATGCTTTGGACATCCCACACAGGTCTCTTTGTACACATGTGGGAAGGTTCCTTGAAGGATGGAGCCACTGAGTGGCATAGAAGGTGCATTTTCCATTTCAGCAGAAGCCACTACCAAAGTGATAGTGTAAACTCAGCTTTTCCTGAACAACAGCTCGCAATACAGGAGCCCGAGTCTAGTCCTGCAGTGGACCCAAGGTGACAAATGGGAGGGAACAGGCCAGGCATGTACTACCTGCCAATAGGAAAAGGGGTTTGAACGAGGCCGGAGACCTGCAAGGTAACCCAGTGGACATACACATGGACCATGTTGGGGTGCCATGGGGCAGACAGCCTCTCTAGGACTCTAGGGGTAAGAAGTGGCCCATCTCCCCATTCTTCACCTTTCTTAACCAAATCCAGACAGCCATGAACATTCAACAAAAGTATAAAGGTAAAACGATACAATGAAATGCAGCTGAGAAGGGTTTCTGCCTCCACCATGTAGTTTACATAGAAAGTGCATGCGGGCCGAGGAAAAACGGTGGCTGGAGGCTAGAAAACCTTGGGCCCCAAAGAGAGCGCCAATTGACAATGGACTGAAAGGAGAATAAAATGCTGGGGTCCTGAGGATGACAATGTGGCCTCTGTTGGCCCTGGGCCATGTAACAGGGGCCAAGACCAGACACCGTTCCTGTGGAGAGGCAAAGCATATGTCATGTGTTCATTTGTCTGTGTCACATGGCTTTCAAGTCAACCGGGGCCACCTCGGATCCATACAGTTGAAGCAGAGAAGAGGTAAGAAGAAGGCAGAGGAGGTGCAGAAGTGGAGAGACGGGAGCAGAGGCGCTGCCTGCAGACATGATGACAGTGTGAGGCCCCACTTTCTTCTGGATCCTCACTCAGGAAAATTGACTCAACAAGGAGTGTGGCCAGGGGTGGGGATGGGAGAACATGGGAAAACTGACTATGTGCAAGTCTATCTGGACTAATCGGGGACAGACATAAAATGGGATTCCTGAGTTATGAAAGCAGAACAAAGTCTGAAAGAATAATCACAGCTTGAGATCAAGAGATTAATTAGATTTGTGTGAACAGAGTTTTGGGGAAAACAGAAAGGGCTGAGTAGCCTGACAGAGAGCTCAACTCTTGACCTTCCTCTTCCTGACCCACAGCAAGTTCAAGTTCAAATGCTCTTGGCTCCTTGGGGACCCCAAGAACGCAGAAGTATCAGCCTCTGCACCTTATCCCACAAGTTCATACAAGTCCCCCTCCAGCTGATCTCCAAGAGCAGTCTGCTTGGGAACTGGCTGAGGTTAGCAAGGCCTGGGGGAAGGTACCCTGAAGTCTGACCCAGAAAAAGAAGGGTAGAACAGGCCTAAGTGGCCACAGGGTCATAGCTGGGGAACAGGTAAGGAGTTCATTCCCAGTGCAGGGGCAAAGCCAGAATGGGAGACTCAAGAGGTAAAGTTCTGGAGGGATTATACACGTTGGTGTGGGAGGCACCAAGCGGAACTGGTCTCCCTCTTCAAACTAGCAAAATGCCCATATTCAACTGGCCTAGGATATAACAGTCCTCATCTCTGGACTGGTCCCATTTCCTGGGTGGAGACCTGGGGTTTTGCCTGCCAGCATCCATTTCTCCTCCTTCTGGTAATGACATCCCAATTCTCCACTGGTCAACCATTCCTCCACCACTGTCAGTCCATGTGGCATGGTGTGAGGTTTAGCCCCAACCTAGCTGCAGGGGTGGACATGTTATCCAGACTTAGGTCCAGGTCCAAGTCAGTCCATCCAGAGTCACCATTTCTAGACTCTTCTAGAATGATTTGGAAAGAAGCATACTCTTTCCACAGGGTGGTTAGGCTGGTAAAATGTAATCCTGGAGCTTGTGGGAGCCATCTTTGCCACCACTTGGAGAGGGCCTGCCTAAGAAGGAAGCTGGTGTAGGAAAACAGAACTGAGACATAGAGACAGACGACCGACAGCTTCATTTAAGCACCTGATCTGACCACTTCTGAAGCCACTTTACCCTTTAACTGCAAGAGTCTTTAATTACATAACAAATAAGTTCCCTTCTTTGCTTAATCAGCTGGGACAACTGTCACCTAGAATTAAGATATATAGTACAAACAGTTCGTAAATAATTTGTCGCTCCTAATAAAGAATTGATGCTTCTTAATTCCATCTCTTACAATATTTAAAAAATAAATTAGAACAGATTCAAGCAACCTGTATAATACTTGTACCAATTCATCCGCATTCTGACATGCAAGGGTTAGAGTCGCCGCCCCAGGCTGGGAACGGCATACTCTGGGCATGCCGGGGACTGCCTTCCCTGCTCTCAGGAATCAGATGCCCAGTTAACGATGATAATTTCTATCAAAGAAGTGTGTTCTGCAGTTATAACAGTGTTTCCACACATATCATAACACTTGAATCATAAAACAATCCTAGGAAGTTGGTTTCTTATGCCCTCTTCAGAAGCAGGGACTCTAAGAGAGCCCAGAGAGGCTAAATGCCTTCCCCAGACACATAGCCGGGCAGCGGCCACACCTGGACCACAATCTAGGTTGGTCCTCAGGGGCCAGTGCTCCTTCTCTTCCACCCACTTCCTCAAAAGTCAGTATCCACTGTGTGGGACTCAGGGACAGTGGTTCCAAGGGAAGTCCAGGCTCACTGGGTGAGGGACTCACAAGGACTTTGAGGGAACAAAGAACAGAAATAGCATGGCTGAGGTTGGAAACCCCGGCTTCCCAGGGAGATTTCAAGGGCTACAGCATATCCTTTCAAAAGAAAATTCCTGGGGCTCCTGGGTGGCTCAGTTGGTTAAGCATCTGCCTTCAGCTCAGGTCATAAGTTCAGGGTCTTGGGCTCTCTGCCTAGCAGGGAGTCTGTTTCTCCTTCTGCCCCTCCCCACCCAGCTTGTGTTCTCTCCCTCTTTCACTCTCTTTCTAATAAATAAATAAAATCTTTAAAAAAAAATTCCTTTCTGCTTAAACTAGAGAGCGAGGTCTACTGTCTGCCCCAAGAAGGCTGACCGCTCTCTTCATCGACATCTTATCTATGCCACGCGTCCCTCTGCCACCGTCCTGGCCACGTGTGACTTCCTGGGAAGACCGGAGCCCCGCCCTGCTCCACGCACGGCCTCCTGCAGTGGCAACGGCCACTACCCAAGACAGTCAGGCTGTGGCCAGTGGTCTGCACCTTCGCTGGTTCTGGCTTCTCCTGGGGCATATGGCTTCCGCCTCGGAACCTGACACGGGAACGGGCTTTCCCTGTGGGAGAGGAGCTCCTCTGCTCGCCCACATCTCGCCCCTACAACTAGGCAGCACTGTGGTCCTACATCCATGACAAACGGATCCGACAGCCCCCATTTCTCTGTGAGAATTGTGTCCGACAGCAGCTGGGTGTGGGGCGGGGAACGCTGCAGGGCTAACGGCCAGGATCCGGAGAGGAGAGCTGAATCGGCCAGTGCATCCACCTGCGTCCCTGAGGAACAGGAAACATTACAGAGTGCTTCCTGCTCTAAATGTTTCCTATGCACTAACCCACTACTCTAGCTCTCCCAAAAGGCTCTCACTGCAGGGCTTCAGGTAGGCTTGTCCAGTGATACAGACGTGTGCCCGCACCCTTTGTCTGTCGTTCATTCCTTCATTTGACTGTGCTCGTGGGGTAGCTGCTCCATGTCAGGCCTTGCTCGAGCTGTGGAAAATACGATGGTGAGCAAGACAGAGGAGCTCCCAGCTCTCATGAAGTGCAGCTTCCAGAAGGCACTGGGGTTGAGGGCCAAATATTCGGGCTCCCCAGAAACAAGACAGTACTTTCAATGATCACTTGTGACCAAACTAATAAAAGACCTAAGACAGTTACCAATATTGTTTTGATTAAGTGTGGCTTCCTCCTCCCTGTTTCTGGGCTAAGCGGTGGTGAGAGGTAGCAAATAAGAAAAAAATCATTGTCTCACCTGAAAGTCTGCCTAATTATTAGGCAAAACAAGAAGTTTTTACTGGAACAACGTAAAACCAAGCCTGTGACCTGAGCAGCACCTCCCAGTCACCAAGAACTGATGATAAACAAAAGGTAAATAAATGATTTCCGGTTTTGGTAAAGTACAGCAAAGGCAACGAAACAGAGCACTGTAATGAGGAGGAGAGGGCCCTTCAGTAGATGGAGTTGCCAAGGTAGGGCTCTCTGAGGAAGAAAGACATGGTCAGCCATGGACTCTCTGCCGATAACACGGCCTATCTGGGTGACAGAGGGCCGAGGAGCAGAACCAGATGAGGCAGGGGCATTTCCAGGCCTGCCTCTTCATTAAGGAGCCTGAAGACTTCCTTTTGGAGGCTGCCAGTCCCTCGCCCAATAAACAATCAGAATAAGGCAAGGTCCCCAGGTGGCCGCACGTGGTCTGGGAAAGGACTGTTGCTGGCATGGAACAGAAGGAATCAGGACAGTACTGCACTGGTGGGGACAAGGGAAGCGCTTCACTTCCAGGGACAGACAGAAGCGGGGAAGGGAGAGATCGCAGAGAGAGAGCAGGGGTGGAGAGACAGCAGCGGAGAGACTGCACCATGCTGAACTGGGCTAGAGTGGGGGTAGAGGGGACAGAGCAGATCAGGTCACAGCCACAAGGCAGAGACACGTCTCTTCTGCCCACTGGAACTTCTGACTCAGATGCTGCTGACATTCTCTCTCTCTCTCAGAGAGAGAGAAAGAGAGAGAGAGAGAGCAGGAGAGAGGTGGGAGAAGTCATAGCTGGAATGTTTGGGAGTCTGTTTAGCATGTCAGCATAATCAGTCCCATGTGTGACCCCTGGAAGAAAGCTGAGAATCACCCCTGTGGAGAGTTTAGTTGTCTGGCGACAACTGACAGTAGAGAAGTATCTGCAGTTTTGCAAAGTGATTTCACATAAGTTACCTCATTTATTAAACCATCCTGCTCTATTCCCAGAGGGCTACAACCCACAGTGAAGCCCAGAGAGGTTACATGGCTTCCCAAAACCATGTGGTTGATCAGGACACTGAACTTGTGCGAATCCAGGCTTCCTCCCAACTGCCCGGCTGATCTTCCTGAGCTCTGCCTTTGGGAGGTTTGGGAGGGAGCCAGGCCAGAAGACATTCAGCGTGGTCAGCTGGCTCCCCTTCTGCTTCTAGTCCCTATCTTTACAATCAAGCCTTAGAGTTTCGTGTGAGCACCAACTCTCTAGAACAGGACCGTGAAACTGAGCAACCCCCAAACAGCCACTGGACCCACTCTTTCTAAGTGACAGCAGCTCTCAAACCTTGGCATGCACCAAAGCCTCCTGATGGACTGGTTAAATCGCAGATCCCCGGGCCCCATCCCCAGAGCCTCTGATTCAGCAGGTCCGGGCTAGGTGGTCAAACACGTGCATTTCTAACAAGTTTCCACGTGATGCTGATGCTGCTGGCCCAGGGCCACACTTTGAGGACCATGGATCTGGGATGTAACAGGCACCTTCCCCTCCTGGAGTCCGTATGAGGTAATTCTTCCTCAGCAGGAGAAATAGAAAGGATGAGAGGGCCAGGTGGACAATTCAACAGAGATCTAGGGAGCTGCTCTGCCATGGGGCACATGACAGAAAACCCAGTGAAGAGAGGAAATAAATTAAATCAGAGGAAGTTAGACATGGATGGAACTAGAGGGTATTATGCTAAGTGAAATAAGTCAATCAGAGAAAGACAATTATCATATGATCTCTCTGATATGAGGAACCTGAGGGGCAGGGCAGGGAGTCGTGGGGGGTAGGGAGAGAAAAATAATGAAACAAGATGGGATGGGGAAGGAGACAAACCATAAGAGACTCCTAATCTCACAAAACAAACTGAGGGTTACTGGGGGGGGAGGGTAGGGATAGTGTGGATGGGTTATGGACATTGGGGAGGGTTTGTGCTATGGTGAGTGCTGTGAAAGGCGTAAGCCTGATGATTCACAGACCTGTACCCCTGGGGCAAATAATAAATAAATAAATAAATAAATAAATAAATAAATAAATAAATAAATCAGAGGAAGTCAGGAGGGGCCTGTGAGAGATGGAGCAGAGGGCAGAACGTTGGGACCAGGTCAGTGTTCACTTTAGTTATCACAGAGCACTATCGCGACATCCATGCTGGCCACAAACAACCTGCGGTAGGATTTACTTATGGGTTTTCTACGGATCAACATGTTTCTCACATATCATTTAGCCTTATCCTAAACAAAAGTAAAATAAGGATAGTGACAGCAGCTAACACTTACATGTGCTTGCGAGCTACCAGACGCACACGCATGTACATGCAGTGTGTTTACACACGGTTACACACACACACACGTGTGTGCAAACACACAGCCCTGTCAGTCCTCACAGCAAGCCTGAGAGGTCAGCCCTGTATCGTTATCCCTGTTCTACAGGTAAAGAACTGATGCCTGGGTAAGGTAACCCTGCCCAGGGTTACACACACAATGAGCACGCAGATCGGTCCACAGGCCATGCTCTTAGCCCCCGACATTAGGGCTTTAGCGGCTTAACTGGGGCTGAGGTAGCTCGCCAACAAAGAACACAGAGCTAAAACGGGATGGGAACCAAGATGCGAGTATGAATACGACTTCAACACCGGAGCATTAACCGCCGACACGTCCCCACACGGGCTGTGGCTGGTGGTGGTAATGAGCGGGTGCCGGGCTGGGACAGCAGGGTGGAGAGAAGCCTGGACCTTGGCCGGAATAAATCCTAGAGACGGCTCCATCCTTTGAGCTGGGCTTGAGATGCTCACCCATCTCCTCTCAACCTTTAGTAGAAATGACCCCAAAGCTGACCTTCACTAGTCTGTAGCGTGAAACAACTTTTTCGGTTTTGTTTTTCAAACATAGAAGTATATGAGATATGCTTTTTCAAAGTGCTTAATCCAGCCTATCCCACACCCTCTCTCCCCAAACAACCGCCCCCCAAAACCTCTGCTCTTCAGAGAGACTAAGGGGGCCAGTCAGCGGGGCTTCCCACACAGTCACAGTGTCAGACGGACAGCTGGAACAGGGAAGGGAGGCCAGCTGGTGGAAAGCAGGGAGTACTCAGCTTTGCCCCACTTGGTTCCTCCCAGACCAGAAACTCTCCCTCCTCTTCCTGCTTAACCAGACTGAACAGCAGGAGAGGAGCAGAATAGGAAGCTCTCCCCTCCCCGGCCCCAACCCCTGCAACCCCAGGGCAGCAAGGAGGTCTCAGCAGGAGTCTGAGGCTCGTGGGAACTGCTGTGGGTTGACATTTGCTCCAGAATGGCAATTCCTCAGTAATACTCAGAGGCCGCAGCCTCTGCTGTGGGGGCCAGGGCGGGCAGGAATGAAGGCAAGACAAGACTCAGGGAGAAAAGCAGGGTTTCCCCTCCCAACGCTTCCAGTGAGTTTGTGTCATTCACCCGAATCCAGAACATCATGAATATCTATGTAAAATGATGCAAAGGACGCTGGGCAAGAGGCAACTCCCTTCTGCTCGTACTAGTCTGGAAAGTGGAGCAGTATGTGAGGACAGCGAAGCCTGCAGAGAGAGTATGGAGGGTTAGGAGGCAGACACTAGGTCCCTGAAGACTCCTGAATCAAGAGGCCTCCCTCTCCTCCCCAAAAACCTGGGGAAGAAGGAATTTCTGCCAGACAGGAGCAAGACAGAGGGGTCTTCACAAACCATAAATCAGATTTCACTTCTCTGCCCAAACCCTTCCACAGTTTCCTATTACTTTGAGCATAAAATCTGAATCTGCCTGTTGGGCTGCAGAGCCCTGCACGAGGAGCTTTCCCTGCTCAGTCATCTCTCTGACCTCATTTCCCATCACTCTCCTCAGGCTCATTCTGCCCCAGCCACACTGGCCTCCTTTCAGTTCCTTCACCACACCATGCTCTGTGCAGTCCCTGGGCCTTTGCATAAACTGCTTTGCCTGCCTGAGGCTCTTTCCCCAATTCTTCCCAGGCAGAGTTCCTTCAGGTCTCTGCTCAATGTCACCCCTCCAGGGAACCCTTCCCTGCCACTCAGAGCACCTCCCTTGCATCCCAGGTGACTGTTACATCATCTGATTTTTTTTCCTTCAAGGAATGTGCCATGACGATAAGTTATCTTCTATATTCATGTTGATACTGTTCTATTCTCCTTGCCCCACTAGCAATGTAAATTCCATGAAGGCAAGAGCCTTGTCTGTCTTGTTTGATGCTCTAACCCCATTCATTCACAGAGAGATTAAATGCATGATCTGGTTGTCACCCTGCCCTCAGCTGCCTCATCCAAGAGACTTCCAGGAGTACCGGGGAGCCTATGGCTGTCCTGGGCCCACAGAGCTCAGAGAGAGGTCACTAGAGTGAAGAGAGGAGGTGGCAGAGAACTTTGGGAAGAGAGATGTGTGGGAGCAACAGTGGAACCTGATTCCTCAAACAGCTGTGGACTCTGTGAGGCCATGTGGCCTCAGACAGTCTTCTGGGCAGGCTGGGAGCCCCTGGAACTGAAAGCCAGGAGTCCCCCATTTCTACGAAATGTGCTCTATTGGCCAGGAATGCCAAATGATGCAAAACCGGAGATGAATCTGCTTTGGCTGGACTATGCCAGGAAGGGAACAGGAACTTGACAAACTTGACACTGTCCAGGGTGGGGGTGGAGAGGAAGAGAGTGAAGAAAGACCAGAAAGAAAGGGTGAAAAACAGCTGACGACCTGAAAGAAGCCTCCAAAAGAGAAAGTATGGGCTGTATGGATTCTGGTTGGAAAGAGAGGCCTGGGAGAACAGTCAGAACTTGGACTTGAGACAGATGAATTAGATTTGCAGGGACAGAGATGTGAGGGCCCGACTGCCTCAGCAGGGTTCGGCGAGGGCTCTTCCCCTCTTGGACGTGACTCCTTAGATGGGAGAGCTCTGTGGCCCTAGGAGAGAATACCCATGAAGGTGCTTGCAGGCCTGCGCCCTCTCCCCACAGCCCTGAAACCTTCTCAGGGAGCACCACGGGAGCCATCCCACCGCTATTTGTGTCTGGGGAGGAGGGTGCTAGAGCACACGCCACAGAAGCACTGGGACAGCTGGAGGGCCAAGCTGAAGGTGCCCCTCTTGGAAGCAATGTGATGCTGTCAGGGGTGAAGAGCAGGTGGGCTCTGAAGGTGAACACGGGTAGATGTTTACTCACACCGCTGCCCGGCCAGACAGGAGCCCCGGGAGGGCTGGTCCATCGCCAGCCAGGCCAGCAGCATCTCGGCTCACCTGGTCCTCTAACTCAACAGTTCTCAAAAGATGTGTTGAGACACACTGGTGTGTGGCAACCAGAGGCAAGAAATGCAGGGCAGTGGTTCATGGTAATACTGAAAGGATCAGGGTTTGCAAAGTTAAGTAAACAAAGAAACGAGGGGCTATAAGGGAAGCCCTTATGATGTCACCATCAGTTCCAAGCGTTCCCTCATCCTTTCTAGAGTGAGCAGGAAAGAGGAACATCTCTTGTGGGACTGGACGGTGCCGCCTGTCGCCTCCGCGTCTTCACCTGGCGGCACTTCTGAAGCTTCAAACCCCTGTAAGAACTCATCTTGTCCGGCAAGGGTAGAGGCGGAAAGTCTGAGGGGTCAAGGAGAGGAATCGGGGCGAGTGACGAGTCAGCCCTTCCTGAGACCCAGGAT
Source organism: Ailurus styani (assembly GCA_002007465.1). NCBI lineage: Eukaryota > Metazoa > Chordata > Mammalia > Carnivora > Ailuridae > Ailurus > Ailurus styani. Next base: position 831,687 of record LNAC01000324.1, on the reverse strand, counting down.
GGGGAATCTCTACCCCATCAAGGAACTCCCAGGATGGTTCTATTAGGAAGTGCGAAAGGGGACACTAACAGACATTCCAAAAAAGCCAATGGCAGACTAATAAGCAAACAAAAAGCAGAAACAGACCCTTAAATACAGAGAAGAAACTGATGGCCGCCAGAGGGCAGGGGAGGGGGAGGCACAGGCCTCCAGTTCTGGGACCAATAAGTCATGGGGATGAAAGGCACAGCCCGGGGAATCTGGTCGACAGTATTGTAACAGCGCTGTGTGGTGACAGAAGGCAGCTGTATTTGTGGGGAGCAGAGCATAACATAGAGACTTGTCCAATCACTACACTGTACACCCAAAACTACCATAACATTGTGTATCAACCATCTTTCCATTACAGATAAATCAATAAGGCAAATGGTAGAAGCTCAGTCAGTTAAGCGTGGGGAAAAGGAACACAAAATCAAGGGAGGTGACTCATCCTAATTTTTCTTAACTTGACAGGAACATCTCAGACAGCCTCACCTGATTCCACAGTTCTCTTCATCTGTGACAAGTCTAGCAACTTCCTTCCCGTCCTTGGCTGAATGCTGCCAGACCTGCCGCTTCCACCCTTTCAAGGGAGCTGAGGCCACAGCCCCTGGCCCATTTCAGCTGCCTCTGCACAAAGGAGAGCCCTGCCTTCCCCTAGTCTTGCCTCTGCTTTCATAGCAGCCTCCTCTGCGACCCGTGGCTCATGGCTGCTTGGGCACCGAGGGATACGGCAGTGCAGCTTTCCCGGCCAGCGGGTACCCTCCGTCCTCCAAATGGGTGGCTGGGCTCCTGGCTCCTGTCCCACAGCGCTGTGGTTGAGCTCTTTCATTGGGAGACAAGTGGCACTTGTGTCAAAGGAAACACATATAAAAGTAATCTAAATCTGGCCCAGCAACAGTCGGCTGGGATGCTCACAGAATGCTCACTTCTGATTTTGTGCTCCTAAGATAAAACTGACCTCCACAACCAGCTGAATTATATTCCTCCAACCCCAGGCACCACAGAACTGGACAAGCGTGGTTGATGGGAGTGCTCCCCATGGTACCTCCTCCCCCACACGCCGAGGTTTTCCCTGAGATCTACTCTTCCTTGGGCACATGCCAGGCCCTTGGGGATGCAATGCAAAGGCTACAGAACTGGCGGAGAGATGGCTCGTCCCCAAAGGTTGTACAAGTGCAATCTGGAAAAGACAGGAAGAAACTGGTTGGTTTCTTCATTGAGTAAAAAGTCTGGGTTTTTTGGGGGGAGGGTTGAGAGGGAGAGAGAGCGCGTGAGCAGGGAGGGGCAGAGGGAGAAGGAAAGAGAGAATTTCAAGCCTGACACGGGGCCTAATCCAACAATCCTGAGATCAAGACCCAAGCCAAAACCACAAGCCAGACACTCAACTGACTGAACCACCCAGAAGCCCCCCAAAAGTCTGATTTTTAATAACACACTGAACCCAGCTAAAAGGTTGTTTCCCAGCCTTCTTTACAGTTAGGTGTGGTGATTTGACTAAGTTCTTGCCAGTGAGATATGAGAAGTGTTGTGTGGAACTTCTAAGAAATCTATTAAATTGAGAAGGGGTGAATGCTTCTTTTTCCCTTACTCTTATTCTATTTCCCTTACTCTTATTCTATTTCCCTTACTCTTATTCTTTTCCCTTACTCTCATTCTGTGGAACACAGATGCTATGGCTGGAGCTTCAGCTTCTGTGCTGGACCATGGGGACAAGGGCCACTCTAGGACTGGTAGAGCAGACAGCTAGAAGAGAACAGGTCTCAGTCTTTCTGCAGCTGACAAAGACAATCCTGGCTGCCCTGGACTACAAATCTTCAGGCTGCTCTTATGTGACAGAGAAATAGAATTCTATCCTATTCATACAACTATTACTTAGAGTTGCTCTATTATACACAGTAGAATCCAGTCCTGACTAATTGGAGTTTCAGCTTGTATCAACTTTATAGCAAACTAAAATTTCTATTTTCAGTTTTTGATGACATTTTAAAAGGAAAATTTTCAAAGTGTAATTAGAGTAATATAAGAGGCAAAGGAGAACACCAATATTACAAAAGCAACTATTAATTTGGTCTTCTCTTTTGTTCCTCTCCATCCATCATAGGCTTTCCTTCCAAGATTTAGGATGGTTAATATCCCTCTTCTAGTGGTAGAAGTTGGAATAGTGATTATCTCAGAGGTGAGAAGTTTGCTCTCTGAGCAGGGGCACAAAGAGTTCTTGCAGGACATTGAAAATGATCTATGTCTTGACCCACATGGTGGTTACACAAATACATATGTTAACAGTCATTAAGTTGTACCTCTAAGATTAGTATTCTTTATTATATGTAAGTTATACTTCAATAAAACAATTTATTAAAAAAATCCTTTCTCAAGTCCCACACCTTTTTTTGGAGCTTTTAAAGGATATTTATTTTTTTATAAATATTAACACAATTGACACACAGTGTTATATTAGTTTCAGGTGTACAATGCAGTGATATGACAATTCTATATATTACTTAGTACTCACCACAGTAAGGATAGTCACCATCTGTCACCATACGACATTATTAAAATATTAACTATATTCCCTGTGCTGTACTTTTCATCTCCATGACTTGTTTATTTTATAACTGTAAGTTTGTACCTCTTAATCCCTTTTACGTATTTTGCCCATCCTCCTCACCCCCCTCTCCTCTGGCAACCACCAATTTGTTCTCTGCATTTATGAGTCTGTTTCTGTTTGCTTTTGTTTTTTAGATTCCACATATAAATGAAATCATATGGTATTTCTCTTTCTCTGTCTGACTTAATTTTCTTAGCATAGTGCTTTCCAGGTTCATTCTTTTTAGTGTCTGAGTAACATTTCATTGTACATATAAATCCATCTTCATCCATTCATCTATCAGTGGACACTTGGGTTGCTTCCATATCTTGGCTATTGTAAATAATGCTGCAGTAAACATCAGGGTGTGTATATCTTTTTGAATTAGTATTTTCAATTTCTTTGGGTAAATACCCAGGAGTGGAAATACTGGATCATATGGTATTTCTATTTTTAATTTTTTGAGGAAACGCCATACTGTTTACCATAATGGCGGCACCAATTTCCACTCCCACCAATAGTGCACAAGGGCTCCCTTTTCTCCACATCCTCGCCAACACTTGCCTTTTTAATACCAGTCATTCTGACTGGTATGAAGTGATATCTCATTGTGGTTTTGATCCGAATTTCTCTGATGATGAGTGATGTTGAGCATCTTTTCATGTATCTCTTGGCCATCTATATGCCTTCTTTGGAAACATGTCTGATAGGTCTCTGCCCATTTTCTAATTGGATTCTTTGTTTTGGTGTTGAGTTGTACAAGTTCTTTATGTATTTTGAAAATCAACATTTTACCAATATATCACTGCAAATATCTTCACCCATGCACTAAGTTGTCTTTTTTGTTTTGTTGATGGTTTCCTTTGTTGTACAAAAGTTTTTTATTTTGGTGTGGTCCCAACAGTTTATTTTTGTTTTTCTTTTCCCTCACCCGAAGGGACATAGCCATAAATACGTTGTGAAGGGTGACGTCCTAGAGATTACAGTCAATGTTTTATTTTAGGTTTTATGGTTTCAGGTCTCACGGTCAAGTCTTTCATCCATTTTGAATTTATTTTTGTGTATGGTGTAAGAAAGTGGTCCAGTTTCATTCTTCTGCAAGTAGCTGTCCAGTTTTCCCAGCACCATTTGTTGAAGAGACTGTCTTTTCCCTGTTGTATATTCTTGCCTCCTTTGTCGTAGATTAACTGACCATATAAGTATGGATTTCTTTCTGGACTCTCCTGTTCCATTGATCTATGTGTCTATTTTTGTGCCAGTGTCATACTGTTCTGATTAGTATACCTTTGTAGCAGTCATGAAATATGGGATTGTGATAACTCCAACTTTTTCTCTTTTCTTAAGGTTGCCTTGGAGTCTTTTGAAGACTAATAATCCTAATAATTTTAGGATTATTTTTCCTGTTCTGTAAAAATACATCAGCATTTTGATACAGATTGTATTGAATCTGTAGATTGCTTTATAAAATCTTACCCCTTTTTATGGTCATGATAGATATTTTAGTTTTAGAATTACTTTTCTTCCCCATATGTGCTATTCAAGATTTCTATAATTTTGGCATTCTCCCCTCCCTCCTTACCCAATTTTGTCAGGTTGGGAAAACACCCAGTTAATAATCACTTTCCCAGACACCCTTGTAGCCAGGAGTTGTCATGAGATACAGAACTACCCAATAAGAAATAATAAGTCTGCTGAGTGGGGCTTCTAGAATAGCTATCATTATCTTGATTTAAAAAGGGATAGATATGGCTGATAATGATGTGTCAGCTTAAGTTCATCGATGGTAACGAACGTATCATTCTGGTGAGGGACGTGGATAATGCAGGAGGCTATGCGTGTGTGGGGCATAAGAGAAATCTCTGTGCCTTCTGTGTAATCTTGCTGCAGACATAAACCTGTTCTACAAAATAAAGCCTCTTAAGGTTTAGATTCAGCTCACATGTCCCTTTGCTCTTTCTACTCCCTACTCCCTATTTTTCTGCTCAGAATGTAGATGCTTCAAAAGATCATGAAGCAGCAAATCAAATCTAGGGGTGATGGCACAGAAAGGTAGAAGCTGGGGCTATTGAGGGCTGCTTCCGAGAAGCTGCCCCAGCCCTGTCTTCTTCATGTGATGGACGAGAAGAAACCCGTGTGTGTTTTAGCCTCTGTGGTTTGGGTTTCTAGGCTCATGTGAGATATAAATCTTTTAGCTTTATATGTGACAAAGACCTCTTGAGACACAAGGGGAGGCTAAGGTGCTAATTCACTGTGGCTTCCTATCATGGCAGAGCAAGGGCCCAGGGGAAAAGAGGGAAACCCCGAAAACCAAGACCCCATCTGCACTCTCCCGTCCCGTTCTCTTCCCAAGAGCCTCACTGCTCACTGAGGGATCTGAATTCCTCTGGAGAGGAACGGAAGGAGCTAGGAGGTGGGGAGCTCAACATGCAGAAGATCTCAGTTCATATAAACTTCTCCGAGAGCTAGTACATCAACTGCATCACTGTTTCTCAATCTATTTTTAACCAATTTCCGCTTTTGATAAACAGAAACTCTACTTTCTACAGTTTGCATTAAGAAAACCAGGGCTTTCCCTTCTCCTGGGAAATTCCAATTATTAAACCACATGTACTACCGATTTCCCCACCTAAGAGTTCCTGATACTTTCCCCCAAGCCTCTGGAGGAACAGTGGTGTAACTGGAGTTTTCTTGAGATTCTGCAAACTGGACAGAAAGCCTGGCAGCTCCAGTGATGCCACTTCTAGCGGGGGAAGGAGGAGTGGCCTACGTGACAGAGGCAGGCAAAGGGAAGGAAAGCAGAGGGAAGGCTGGACTAGGAAAAGGAACCCGGAACATCAGTTTGCCCCCGTGTCAGGGCAGCTTCTGCAAGATCAGCCAGCACCTGATTGCAACCACATCCAGTTTTACTGAGGAAATCTGTACCACTTTCATTTCTAAAGACTCTCTGCTCTTCCTCCTTTGCTCAGGGTCAACACCGAAAGGCAGTCCGAGCCCGCTGCCTTAAAGGAGGCTTGAGCCCCTGAAAGCTACCTGATGTCTCGGCTAGAAGCTGTGTGTAGCCAAGGGGACCAAAGGTGGGGCAATTTTCAGTCCTGCTCTTGGTCTGAAGGTCAGTTTTTTAGGGACAGCAGATAGAGAAGAAGGGTGAGTGTGGGGGGTATGGTCAGACCACCTCGTCAAGATTCCAGGAATAAAGGAACAGACTCCTCCCAAGTTCTGAGTCCTGTTTCACCATCAAATCCAGATCTCTATAAGCATTCATGCTCATAAGTGCTAAATAACACAGAAAATTAAGTAGAGAGCAACAGAAGATGCTCACTCCCCTCTATTCCCCTGCGTTTCCAAAATGGTTAAAGACAGGGAAGGAGGGATGGATGAAAGACGACTGCATCTGATGGGGGTGCCTGGGTGACTCAGTTGCTTGGGCATCTGACTTCTGCTCAGGTATGATCTCAAGGTCCTGGGATAGAGCCCCGCATCAGGCTCCGTGCTCAGCAGGAGAATTGGCTTCTCCCTCTCCCTCTATCTCTCCCGCTTGTGGTCTCTCAAGTAAATAAATAAAATCTTAAAAAAGAGAAAAAGAGAGAGAGAGAGGTGACAATGTCCAGGGTCTGGAGCGAGAGCACGAACTAGATCGTGTGAAAGGCTGAGAGTTGCCAGGATCCTAGGAAACTGGTGTGGAAGGTCATCCCTCATGGGTTCAGGGAAAGAGTGAAGGCCAAAAGCAGGAAGCCTGACGACCATGCAGACACTCGTGGGAAGCAGATGACATGATCTTACACCCTTGCCTGTGCCCTTGTATCCTCCTATGTGGGATCTACAGGACTTTTAGGTGCTGCTGGGGGAGCTGGTGTACCCCCCCCCACCTCTTAATCCCCGTCACCCATTTCGTCCATCCCCACACATCCTCTCCCCTTCGGCAACCACCAGTTTGTTCTCTGTGTTTATGAGTCTGTTTCACCGAATTTTTTCAGGATTAAATGAGTTCATCTTTGTAAAGCTCTTAGCATGGTACCTGATACACAGAATCACAGAACGAGCAGTAGATGTTGGCTGGTGAACCCATTTCCTATGTCCGTTATAACACACTGTCACCAATATGCTGACTCCACACAACACAAATTGAGCCTCTCACAGTCCTGGAGGCCAGAAGTCCATAACCACTATCACTGGTCTGAGGAGGAAAACCCATTCCTTGCCTCATCTAGCTCCTGGTGGTTGCTGGCATTCCTTGGCTTGTGGCCCCTCGTTCTAGTCTCCCCCTCTGCTGTCTGAAATCTCCCTCTGCCTCCTTCTGACAGAATATCTGTGATCATCTTTAAGGCCCACGCAGACTATCCAGGATAATCTCCCCATTGTAAGCTTCTTCATCATACCCGATAGGTCTTTTTTGTCACGTAGAGTAACATCATGGGTTCCAGAGATTAGGACAAAGCTAACTTTTTGGGGGGACCACTATCAGCCACCACAGCTGGTATTATTGGCCAGAAGTAGAATCTGATGAATAGCGAACGGTTGGACAGAGTGAAGGAAGGAGAGGTCTCTGTAGAGGAAGGTTGGGGCATGGTTACCAGCAGTGAGCCCCAAAACCCATGATGCCCACTGAGGAGGCCAACAGGGACAGGCCTAAAGAACACTCCCAAGAAGGTAGGCCTGGGCTGCTCCTCATTGTTCCTCCTCCTCAGTGGTGCAACAGTGCTGGGGATGGAGGTGGCAAGGCTGTTGAACAGGAGGACATCACTATTAACTGGAACCGTGGGCAAGTCTGGGCCAGTAGCAACTAAAAGAGGACATGCAAGGGGGTGGAGGTCATCCTCTGTCACTTCCACACCTTCACAATGCCACTGCAGGGGTTCAAAAAGGATAACACACAAGTGGAAGGAGGCTGGCCCAAGAGTGCAGTGACATCTCAGAGTCCACCTGGATGTAGACTATGGGTCTACAACCATCTTGCTCACTCCCTAGAAGAGTTCCCTGTCTCTCTGGCATCCTATGCTCTTCATGCAGTGGAATTTATTTAAAGTTACAGATCCCAAATCCCAGCTGATCTTCTCTGCCTACACTGCCACATTCTCCTGAATCCATGCCATCATCAGTCCTCCCCTGGATGGCTGCAATGCCTTTCTATTCTCTCTCTCTTCTTCCAACTTCATCCCTCTGGAGACACAGCAGCGCCGGGTCCTCTCACATCATAAATCTCATCACATCACTTTCCTCTATGGCCCAGAAGTGACTTCCCATTTCTTACAGATGGAATCTCAAGTCCCTACTGAAACCCATCTAGTCTTCCACTGTAACGGCCCTAGCTTACCACGCTCTAGTCACACCGGCCTTTCTGTCCCTCCCCCCTCCCCCCACAAAAGGTGCCTTCTGCCTTCCTGCACACCTGCCAGCTCCCCAGCCCAGACTCCTCCTCTGTGGGAACTTCACAGTGGCTAGCCCCAGAATTCAGCTCAGCCTCTCAGGTGTCAGCTAACAGTAACTGCAGAGATGGCTTCTCTGATGCCTCTGGCCAAAGAAGTCCCTGCCACGTGGTGACCACTCTCCCTGCCACTGCCTGGCTTCATTTCTTTCAGTGTCTCTCTCTGCATAATGATTCCCATATGTGTATTTGCTCGCTCTTGCCCATCTCTCTTCACCAGCGTATAACCACCCTCTGTGAGTGTGAGACCGCATTTGTCTTTGTGACCCTGATACACTGGTGCTTGTTACAGATCCCACCACATTCGAGGGAACAGACACATATTTGTTGAATGAATGAATGAATGAATGAATGAAAAGACAGTTCTTTATTTACCATTAGTGCCACTACTGGTGAAGTCCTGCATTCCCCTTCACTTTTGAGTATTTTTTATCCACAACGCCCTCATATTTGCCTAGCAGGATCTAGGTCGTAAAGGTATATTACCCTGATTTATCAATACTGGAGATGAGGAAAGATCCTGGCAGCTTCCCGCAAAAGTAGTGGGAGTGTCTTAATCTACATAATTGCTCTCAAGTGATTCCTGCCTGGGATTTCTTAGGACAGTCCCAGAAGAAGATAAAATGAGGCAGCTGGAAACAAAGATCTCTGAGCTTTTGAAAATCAATTTGTCTCCATTTCAGTTCTTCCATTTATCCATCCACACGTCATCCAGGAAATAATTATCAAGTATCTAATATGTGTCAGGCTCTCTGCCAGACCCTGGGGATACAATGGTGAGCAAAACAGCCATTTCCCCTGCCTTTGTGGAGAGCCTCTAAGGGAGATGCACACTAAGCAAATCCTCACACAATAAGTGGATTATAACACACTGAGATATGTGCTGTGAAGGAATCATAAAAGATGCTATGATGTAATAATTAGAAAAACAAAATTAAAAAAATACTAAATCTGCAGAGCACCAAAAATAAATTATTTAGGAATCAGTGTAAGAAAAGATGTGTAAGATCTCTCTCCTGATGAGAGAAATTAAACACCTAAATCATGGAGCTATGTCACATTCCCAGTTGGGAGGATCAATGTGATCTCAGTGTCAACAATTCCAAATTGATCTATGGATTCAACACAATCCCAATCAAAATTCTAGCAGGCTTCTCTATAGAAACTGATTTGTATGGCAATGCAAATGACCTGGAGGAGCCAAAGCGATCTTAGAAAAGAACAAAGCTGGAGAACTTACACCTCCTGATTTTGAGACTTATTGTAAAATTACAGCCACCAGTGGGACGCCTGGGTGGCTGTTGGTTAAGCCTCTGCCTTCAGCTCAGGTCATGATTCCAGGGTCCTGGGATTGAGTCCCACATCTGGCTCCCTGCTCCAGGGGAAGCCTGCTTCTCCCTCACCCTCTACCTGCCGCTCCCCCTGCTTGTGCTTGCTTACTCTCTCACTCTCACTCTCTCTCTCAAAGGATAAGGATAAGGATAGGATAATATTAAAAAGAAAAAAACTACAGCTGCCAAGATGTGTGGAAATGAGGAAAGGAAAGACATAGGATCACTAGAACAGAACAGAGACTCAAGAAACAGACCCACTCAGATACAATCAATTCATTTGCAGTAAACATACCAAGGTAATTCAGAAAGGAAAAGAAAGTCTGGAACTGGATAGATAGATAAAGATTTCTTAGGACATAAAAGCACAAAACATAAAAGGAGAACTAAATGAATTAGACTTTATCAAAGTTAGACCTTACCGAAATTCAGAATTTTTTTTGTTCTTCAAGAGACAATTAAGAAAATGGAAACACAAGTCACATAGTGGGAGAAAATAGAATACATATATATATATATATAACAGATGAGCAGTACCCAGAACATAATAACGAACTCTCAGGACTCAGTAATATGAAAATAATCTCATTTTTAAAAAATGGGCAAAAGACTCAGACACTTCATGAAAAACATACAGATGGCCAATAAGTACTTGAAAATATGCTCAACGTCAATAGTCATCAGGGAAATACTAATTAAAGCCACAATGAGATATCATGCCACACAATTAGAATGCCAAACCTTAAGACTAACAAATACCAAGGGTTGGCGATGCTGTGGAGCAACTGGAATGCTCATACACTGCCAGTGGGAATAAAAGTGGCACAACCACCTTGGAAAACTGGCAGTTTCTTAAAAAGTTAAGCAAAAGATGACCATACACCCCAGCTAATATAGATATTTTCCCAAGAGAATTGAAAACACATATCTTCACAAAGACCTAAACAACAATGTACATAGCAGCTTTGTCCACACTAGCCAAAAACTGAAAAACAAAAACAAACCCCAAAAAACCAAATGTCTATTAACAGGTGAATGGATAAATAAAATAAAAAATATCTATGAAACAGAATACTATTCAGCAGCAGTGCTCTGAGAACATCCAATAAGAGAATCTAACTGAACCTAGGAGGTCAGGGAGGGCTTTCTTAAGGAGGAGGTGGGTATCTGAAAGAAGGCTGGAGCCTGCCCAGGGAGGTGGAGTGGGCAATGAGAAATAAAGAACACTGCAGGCAGAGGCTTGGTCAAGAGCCCCTGCCAGAGGAAAGGTGGCACATTCACAGAAGCGAGAGATGGTCTACTTGGAGAGCAAGGAGAGAGAAGAGAGGTATGAGTTGAGGTTGGAAGTTGGCAAGGGCCATGCCAGGTAGGCCTTATAAGCCTTGTTAAGGGTTTTGATGTTTATCCACAAGGCAATAAGAAACCTCAGAAAGGGTTCTAAACAAGAGGCTGATATAACTGGCTTGACATTTTTAAGACATCCCACTAACTACAGTATGGAGGATTAACTGTCAGGGTGCGAGTGGCTGGGAAGGAGCAGGTCACGGCCCCTGTAGACCTCCCGGTAACAGCCTGTGGCTTACACTGGGATGGGATGATGGAGATGGGGGGAGATGGATGCCTTCAATAAGCTCTGAGAAGCATGTGGGAATGTACTGGGGAGATAAGGAAGAAGACAGTATGGGCACTGACTCCAAGATTATGGCTCAGGGTATGGAATGGGAAGAGATCCCATGCCCCAACACAGAGAATGCTGGAAGGAGGCCTCATTTGGTGGAGGTCTGAAGTCAGCTCTGGACACACTGAATTTGAGGTGCCTGGGAGACATCTGAATGACAATGTCTACCAGGCATTTGGACATGTGAATTAAAGTTAAAGTTCACAGGAGCCCAGAATAGATTCAAAACTAGGGTTTATGAAGATGATAATTGCAGGAATGCATAAAACAGATTAGTGAGAGCATAGGACGAGGATAAGAGAGAACCTGGAACCAAGTCTTAAGGGACTCGAACATTTAGAGGATGACCAGGGAAATGTGGGCTAGTGAAGGTCACTAAGAAGTGACTTGGGAAAAGGCCAGGACCAGAAGAACATAATATAGGAGAACTCATGGAAGGAGAATATTTCAAGAAGGCTATGGAAACTGTGTTGAAGGCTAATAAAAGAGGAAGAGAATGTCCACTGAATTTAGTAGCATAGAAGAAGTCACTGCTAATCTTAGGATGAGGAGGTCCTATGAAGAAATAGGGATATAACCCAGATTAGAGTGGACAGGGGAGAGGAGCACTGAATAAGGAAGTAGAGAAAGTGATAAGATATAATTTTAAATAATGGGCCCAACTTCCTATTTTAAAGCTGGGTTGTAATGATGATGAAAGAAAACAACTTGGAAGAGATTGTGAAAGACATCGCCTTTGTGAAAGCTCAGCCCTTGAATTCAGCCTGAGAGGTTGCATTTCCTTTTCCTGTGACATAGGTGGGTGTTGTGAGTCATGAGTTCAAAGTTTCCTTTATTATGTTACTTTGATAACTACCCCGAATGTGGAGGAGGGGGTTCACTGGGGCCCCTTCAACACAGGTGACATGCCAGTGACAGGAGAAAAGCACGGAGCAGGGGAAGGACATGCAGAGATAAAGCAGCGGTCCTCCTCAACACCTGTGCGCCAGAAGTTTCTGCTTGGCCATTAAATCCAGATCCTCATAGATCGTTACAGAAAATCATAAAAGCAAATTGACACAAATATATTTGGTAGCAAGTGACAGAGAATGGTCTTTTTTCTTAGTTCCCCTGTTTATCTGGGAAGTGCATGTGTGTGCCGGGAGGAGGAGATAAATGCAAAGATCAAACTCCTTGGTTCTAGTGGAGGGTAGAGCTGAAGAGAAAGAAAAGCTAAATATTAAGATCTCTGGACCCCGGGGTTCTAGGCTACAGAACTAATGACTGACAGAGGAAATGACTGACTGAACAAACAACAGGGGCTGAGTGAAAATGCTGGGGAAAGAGTTCTGAGAGCAGGGATCAGGCCACAGATGGCAAAACGGAGAGCCATTCCCTAGGTCAAGAAGAAAACGTGTTCTGACTTTGTTTCCTCACATGTGTGTTATTTGGACAGGAACCAAGAAGCTTCTAACCTGGAGCTCCACAGAGGGAGAAAAGTGAGGAAGGAACAAGGGTGGCTCAGAGGCTGGACCCAGCCCACAGGGACAGGGAACACGAGGGGGAAAGACACGGGAGCCTGAGCACAACTCCCCTGTAGAGAGCCACACAGGTACATCCGGCCTCCCAAACCCCTGACACCCCCAAGTCGGACAGCACGTCAATGCCCTCAGCCTCTGGATATTCTAGCAAGTAGCTCCTCTCTCTAAGGCTGCCAGCAGGCTTCCAGTTACGGGCACCCACTGAGCGCTCAGCACTGGCCCGTAGGCTTTATACATGCTATCTCATCCATGCCTTGCCAAAACCCTGGGAGGTAAGTATTCCCATCCTCACCTGACCAGAAAGGAAGCTAAAATTCAGAAAAGTCATCTGCCCCAAGCTCCCAGTGAAGGGACTTGGGTTTGAGCCCACATCTGCATGACTCTAAATCCCATGCTATTTCCACCAGAACAAGACTCAGGCTAGGCGAAACCCATCTGTCTCAATCAAGAGGGCAAAAGAAACCTGTTGGGGGCAGAGGATAGGAGACCACATAGAAAAGAAAAAACTGAAGACAAAAAGGAAAAGAAGAAACTTCTTTTCTGAAAATGAGAAGAATTGCAAAAGAAATTGCCTAGAAAAGAGAAGATAAGATCATCTGACTTGAGAAATGGGAAAAATGCCTGGGGATGAAAAAATAATTCAGGACCCAGGGACAGAGAAGCTGGGTTTGGAAGTCAGAGCGAGGATCTCTAGGGGGAGAATGAGGATGCTGGCGGGTGCCCCATCTTCAGGTTTGAGAGGAGACAGTGTTCAATTACTGACCTTCCTCTCTCTGGTCACATGACTTGTGCTAGTATAAAAGCTTTCTACCAGCAGGTTCCTTACAATTTTTTCCTGTGTGAAATGGGCAGTAGCAGTGGCTAAATCCCTGTTCCTCTTTGCCAGAAGCTTTCAGACTTCCCTTCAGGACTAATCCCAAGAAGCCATCTCTCTGGACTGAAGATAAGGCAAGGCAGCTGGCTAGTGCTTGTGCTCTGGGAAGTGATGCCAGGATCTGGAGAGGAGGGGGAGGTGCTGGGGGGCTGCTGGAGGTCTGTGAGAAGCTGGAAGTGAGGCTCATACCTGCAGACAGGAGCCAGTGGAGGTGGGATCGAGGAAAAAGCCCGGGACCTCAAGCCCAAAGAGAGGATGGAGGGGCGGGGCTGTGTTTGGGCAGCAAGGGCTTCAAGCCAAGTGGAAACTGAGTGACCCCGTTAAGAGTTCTTCTGTTGATAGTCAAAACGCGGGCTTTCTTGAATATGCTCTGAAGTCTTTGAGGGGACAAGCCCCAAAAGATAATACAGGCTTACCCCTCCTCCCCACTGCCCTCCCCTACACCTCGTTAGCTTCCTCTTTTCAGTAATAGTCCCAGAGTCCGGCATTGGTCAGGGGAGAAAAGGGCAGAGGAGAATCTGTGTTCTGCAAAAGGAGAGGAAGACGAGGTAGGGGGATGGGTTGGGGGGGCAGGCACCTGCTTCCTGGGCGTGTGGCGGGGTCCGGTGGAGAGCCGGCACTGGGTCTCACGGCCTGGGTTCTCCCGAGAGGTAGCTCACAGCCCTCCCCTCGTGAGATGAGGCTCGCCTTTTCTCTCTGCAGAGCTCTGACTGAGTAAAGAACTTAAGGAAAGGTGGAAGCTGATAACAGTAACTTCCTGTATCTGCGAGGAGGGAAGGAGAAATCCAAGGGTTGGTCCCCCCCAGAGACACATGATGGCAAACGTAATAACTACTGCTTAGTATCCCGCCCCAGGCAAAGTCAATAATTGCTCTGGGCAGTTCTGGCAGGTGGTGTGAGCAAGCAGCAGCGGGCGCAGAAAGCTTTGGCCTGGGAACGGGGGAGCACCGGGGAGGATGTCCCCATCCTGAGCCAGAGCCGGGGCTGGGGGGTGCCGCAGGCTGCGAGTGGGACGTCCTAACCTTGCCCTTTTCCAAACTCTTCCAGAGCCATCATGACCAACTGGCGCAACGCCCTCATCCTCACGGCCTACATCGTCATCTTCCTCACCGGTCTCCCTGCCAACCTCCTGGCCCTGCGGGCCTTCGTGGGCCGGGTCCGCCAGCCCCACCCTGCCCCCGTCCACATCCTCCTGCTCAGCCTGACGCTGGCGGACCTCCTGCTGCTCCTGCTGCTGCCCTTCAAGATGATCGAGGCCGCGTACAATTTCCGCTGGTATCTGCCCGAGTTGCTCTGTGCCCTCACGGGCTTCGGCTTCTACAGCAGCATCTACTGCAGCACGTGGCTCCTGGCGGGCATCAGCATCGAGCGCTACCTGGGAGTGGCTTTCCCCGTGCAGTACAAGCTGTCCCGCAAGCCTGTGTACGGAGTGATCGCAGCCGTGGTGGCCTGGGTCATGTCCTTCGGTCACTGCACCATCGTGATCATCGGCCAGTACTGGAACTCAACCCAGAATGCCACGGATGGGGACGGCATCACCTGCTACGAGAATTTCAATGAGTATCAGCTGAATCTGGTGCTCTCTGTGAGGCTGGAACTGTGCCTCTTCCTGTTCTTCGTCCCCATGGTGATCACCATCTTCTGCTACTGGCGCTTCGTGTGGATCATGCTCACCCAGCCCCACGTGGGGGCCCAGAGGCGGCGCAGAGCTGTAGGGCTGGCTGTCGTGACACTCCTTAATTTCCTCGTGTGCTTCGGGCCTTACAACATATCCCACCTGGTGGGGTTTTTCACGAAGAACAGCCCCCAGTGGAGGGCTGAAGCCGTGGTGTTCAGCTCCCTCAATGCCAGTCTGGACCCCCTGCTTTTCTATTTCTCTTCGTCAGCTGTGCGCAGAGCCTTCGGCAAGGGGCTGCAGATGCTGAGGCATCAGGGCTCCTCCCTGTTGGGGCACAGAGGCCGAGAGACAGCAGAGGGGACAAATGCGGACAGGGGTGTGAGTCAAGCAGAGGGAGCTCCGAGTTCTGACTTCACCACAGACTAAGGGTGTGCTGGACCTTTGGAGGCACTCTGGGTGACAAAGGCACTGAGCAGGCTGGGAGAGGGGGAACAGCACGGTTCCTGTCCCAGGGTCAGAAATCCTCAGACCGAGCCACTACTGGGGCTGTAAAAATCTCTCTCAGCAGCTTGGTATCCCTTCCTGACTCAAGTTTTCCTCCCAAGGAGCACAGCTCCAGGACAAAAGGAGAAATGGTTAGGCCTAAAAGCACTCTCAG
This sequence comes from Ailurus styani, assembly GCA_002007465.1. Lineage (NCBI taxonomy): Eukaryota > Metazoa > Chordata > Mammalia > Carnivora > Ailuridae > Ailurus > Ailurus styani. The sequence goes on along the minus strand of LNAC01000324.1, from coordinate 815,981 downwards.
ACCAGGGCTGCAGAAGCAATGTAGCTAACACAAATTCAGCTCTTGTGAGACAGTTGGGAGCTGGGGATGTTCAGGCTGAAGCAGAGTCCTAAAGCAATCTTGCTACACACTTTGAAACGACACCTAGACACTGGTCTAGCTGTGGATACTAGAAAGGAGACAGTGGGAAAGAGATGGACGAGAATACCAAATGAGGTCAAAGAAGACTCAGGAAGATTATGAGTCAAGAGGACTAAGAGGGAGGACTGGGGACTGTAACTTCTAACGACCTAGGTTTGCACTGCATTGCTTTGACCTGCTGCTTTGTAAGTATGCTCCAGTCATCATGGGTGTATCTTGTCTCCCCGCATTAAACCTGCCTGAAGTCTGGGTCTTGTCTTCTCCCTCTGTGGCACCCCCACACAGGTCAGGACACAGCGTGGTCAGTCACAGGTCAACACTGACTGGCACAAGAGTAGACAACCTGGACTGGCAGATTGAAAATAAAGATGGTAAAACTCTGAAGCCAGCGTCCACAATTACTGTGCATTTCTACAGGTTCGGGGAGGGTGAACATGCAAGGAAGAAGCCGACTCAGCAGCATAGGGGGAGGGTGATGCATGTGAAACCACAGAAATATTTTAAGGGCAGGGTGTAACGAGTGGAGTTAGGGAGGGGGCCAGTGGAATCCTGTTTCCAGTGGTGAACAGAGACTGGACTTAGAAAAAGGGTGGGGGGGTGAATCCTGACTTAACATTACCCGGTGTATCTCAGGGGCCTGAAACACGTGACCCTCCTGTTTAGAAAGCTGGAGTGTTTTCCTATTGTCCAAAGTTTTGGTCCCAGGAACTCCTAGCCTATCATTCCATTTCCTACTTCTATTCTGTCTCCCTGCCCAAGCCCAACTTCCTAACTCATTTCTCCACAATAAGGACCCCTAGGCCACTCTCTCTTTCACTGCCCCTAGCCCCAGCCTTGTGGTCTGCAGGAGAGGTCGTACAGCAGAATTTCACGCGGAGGTACAGAATTAGTACACCTGGCCCCCTGCAATCTACTGGCTCTTTGGGGGGTGGGACAACAAATGAGCTTTGAAAAGCTCCCCAGTGATTATGCTAGGCAGCTCAGGAAAGGAATCACTGGCCCAGCTCGGAGGCCCAATCTGTCCAAGAAAGGATCCTTCAGAGAGACCCTTCCTGCTTCTAAGTCCCTTCCACTGCAACCCCAAGGGCCTCCCTCAACTTCTGCTTACTTTTTTCACTTTCATAAAACCCCACTCAATATTCACTTTCTCCAGAGGACTTTATTATTCCCACCCAACGGAGAGCTCACGTTCTCTGTCTTCCTTCCTCAAACACCACTGGACTGGTGTAAGAGCCCTGACTTCACTGTTGGTCCAGCTTCCTAGCTGGATGACCTTGAGCAAGTCCCGACCTCTAGCTTCTATTCCCAAACCATAATCACGAGGATGATGTACGCCTCCCAGGGTTATTCTGAAGTTCCAGTCAGACTGTGTACATAAAATCGCTGAAAAATTTTACAGCAACACTTAGCTTTAAGATAACGACCCAAGTGAAACACAGATATACCCTTGCTTAAAGGAAATATAGTAAGTAGAAATTTAAAATGATGGAAATCACACATTAGAGAGCCAACTATAGAAGATGGTTTGACAGTTATGTGTGGGAAAGAAATCTGGGATTTTCTGCTGACTGTACATCTGGGATGTATTACACCTTCCAAAAAAGCTAATTTGATTTTGGGTGCCATTAAAAGAAATAGAGTCTAAACAAGTTGAGGATAATCCCACTTCACTTAGGTCTTAATCAGTAGCATGTTCAGCATCTGAGCAACACATTTTCTTAAAAGATTTATTTCTTTATTTGGCGGGGGGGGGGACTGGCAAATGGAGGTAGGAGCAAAGGGAGAGAATCTTTCAAGAGGACTCCTCACTGAGTGAGGAGCCCAAGGGTCCCACAACCCATGAAATCACAATCTGGGCGGAAAGCAAGGGTCAGACACTCAACCAACTGAGCCACTCAGGCACTCCATGAGCAGCACATTTTCAAAAAGACATTAACTCCGGGGTGCCTGGCCAGCTCAGTCAGTATAGCATGTGACTCTTGATCCCAGAGCTGTGAGTTTGAGCCCCACGTTGGGTGTAGACATAACCTAAAAATAAAATCTTGTGTAAGCCTGATAATTCACAGACCTGTACCCCTGGGGCAAGTAATAAAAATAAAATAAAATAAAATAAAATAAAGGATCAAGACACACACACACACACACACAAATAAAATAAAATCTTTAAAAAAGAAAAAAAAAGACACTAATGCAAGGAATCAAGCACAGAAGAATTAACCAAAATGTTTTGGAGATTTAAACCCATATAATGATGAGGATGATTGATGACAGTGACATGTAATAAAAGCCAGACGCTGTTCCAGAGAAGTAGCCTGAGATGATTAAGGGAGCTTTCCAATGTCGACAAGTGAGAGGAAGTATGAATCCTGGTCTGCCTTTCTCCAAAGTGCCTGCTTTTTTCATTGACTCATGAGAAGCAAGTAAGAGAATGCCGGATACATGGCTGAACCAAGATGAGGTGCATCACACAGAAGACACATTCGATGTAGCTCCACGGGGAAGAACAACAACCATGGGCAGAAGAGGCAGGGAGCTGCCTCTCAAACAGTCAGGGCTGTTTAAATGGAACTGAGCTAACTCGACAAGGTAGTCACTCCCCAGCTCCACGAATATTGAAGTGGAAGATAGAAGACATCCATCCTGGGACATTAAGGAAACACACATCTGATAAGAGCCAAACTAGTTAACTGCTAACCCTCTTCCAGCTCAGATTCCCAGAGTTTCAGAGACACAGCTGCTCTTGTCAATCACAAAAGTGAAAGGAAATCTCCTGACCTGGTCTGAGATTTTCAGGGTGAAGCTTTTGTTACTCGCTAACAATTAGTTGGTCTGTATAAAAGTCACTTGATATGGAGCCCATTTCTTCACTGGGAAATTAATAATTCATTTGTTCAACAAATATGTATTGGTTACCTACTATGAGCCAGGTACTTTTCCAAGGACTAGGGATACAGAGTACATACATAACAGACAAGGTACCTGCCCTCTTGGGGCTTCCATTCCAGTACGAAAAAAATTATTAATAAACAAGTAAACAAATTATTAATAAACAAGTAATTTCAGAATGTGGCAAATGGTTTTTACAACTGGACTAAAATAGGAACATGGGAGAAAGTCTAACGAGAGGTTAAGGGAGTTTAGCAGATTCTCCTGAGTCAGTGATGTTCAGCGGAGAGCTGAATGATGAGAAGTTGCCATACAAAGGCCCATGGGAAGAGCATTCCAGAAACAGGAACTGTTGGGACGCCTGGGTGGCTCAGTCAGTTAGGTGGCTGCGTTCAGCTCAGGTCACGATCCTAGGGTCCTGGGATCGAGTCCCTCGTCGGGCTCCTTGCTCAGCCGGGAGCTTCTCCCTCTGCCTGCTCTGTCTGCTGTTCCCCCTGCTTGCGCTCTCGCTCTCTCTCTCTCTGATAAATAAATAAATAAAATCTTTAAAAAAAAAAAAAGAAAAGAAACAGGAACTGCTGATGCAAAGGGAGGGAGGAGGGAGAAAACCTTAGCTTCCTAAAGGCTAAGAGAAAGCCAGTGTGGGGCTAGAGCAGTGGTCTACAAACTTGGGCATACATGAGAATCACGTGGAGAGTTTGCTGAAGCAGATTACTATCTTCCATCCCCAGTTTCAGAATTAGTAGGTCTGGGATGGGACCCAAGGGTTGTAGTCCCAACAATCCTAGGTAATACTGATGCTGGTGGCCATGACCACACTTTGAGAATCAGTGGGCTGGAACACAGTGACTTAGGGAGAGAACTACAGAAGATGAGGTCAAGGAGGTCAGCAGGGATCAGACCATGCAAACCTTTTAGGCGATAAATAGAAGTCTGAATTTATTCTAAGAGCTTTGGAAGCCATTCAAAAGTTTCTAATCAAGAGAGCAGAATGGTCTGATTTCCATCTTAAGTCAATCACTCCGGTGTCTGTGCCCACCACTGAAGGGAGATGCTTGTTAGGATCAAGGAGAGAATGCCAGAGCTAAGAAGCATACCATACTACAGCAAGCAGGAGGATTTGCACCGGACTGGTAGCTCCCTGACAGTGGGGACTGTTTCTTCTTTCACCAAAATTGGCTGTCCAAGGACCAAACAGCCAAGAGGAGGCCCTTCCAAGTTATCACACATCTATTTGAAAAACAGATGTCCCTAGTGTGTGCTAGAAATGTTTAACAACTAAGTTTCAGGATTGGTTGGGGGGGGGCGGTGGAATGGCTAACAGCAGGGTGGGGGGTAGTGAAGCCCTGATTTGTAGCACTTGCTAATTTCTGTGGTATATACACTCCCCCCAGGGCCAGTTTCTACCAACATCAAGAGGCTGAATGTGGGTCTGGTAAGTGAGGTTAATAACCAGTTCTTGCAAGCCAGCTCAAGCACATCACTGGACGTACTTCCCGGCACATATGCTCAAGTGGCAGACAGAACACATCCTGTTTGAGAAAATTTTATCTCTCCCTGGCTACATATAGTACAAGGCTCTGGCACAGGACTTTTGACACAATAAACATTGGCTAAATGTGGCTCGCTGGGCCTGATCCAAGAGGATCCGGGTGGCTGGTTAGATTGTGAGACTTCTCTGAATCCCCTGTAGGATGACAGATGGGTAAACAGAAATATTAGTGCCTGGTTAATGAATAACACAGACAGCAGCCGAGAGCTGCTACCAGGAAACAGGGGTGGAGGGAGCTGGCTCAGCCCGACTTGGGGGCCTGACCAGCAGGAAAGGGGAACCTGGCATTGACTATTTCACTTCCTCTTTCTGGAAAAGATGCTGTTGTGCCCCTTCCTCAGAAATTCTCATCTGACCACACAGCCAGAGCTCTCCTGGCTCCTGGTAGGGCTGTGTGTGGTGATCGCTGTGGTCCAAGAAGGCAGGGGTGGGCGGCCTGGAGAGTGTCTGAAGGAAAACATATGACCAAGATTCCAACCACTCCCTTAGACTTCCCTGCCCCTTACCTCCAGGTTTTTGTCAGTTCTCCCTTTTTTCAGCTTTCTCTACCTTCTGTGGTTAAGTACTTTGGCCCATTTTTTTTTTCATTTTTTTCTCTAGTCACAGGAAATGAGGACATTTCTCATCTACAAATTGCACATCCGACCAGGAAATTGGGCCAAAGATCTCTAAGTCCTCAGTACTGGCAGTCCAGTAACCCACTTGGCAAAGGTTTCGATGTCTGATAAGGAAGAAGATGCGAGGTAGGAGAGGAAGGGGGGTGTGGCACGGGCAGCCGTCCACCAGCAGCTTACCCAGGAAGGGGCTGCCCTGAGCTTCGGTAAAATCTCAGACTCCCTCTCCCCAGATGCTGTCCCTGCCATCTGGGAGGCCGCACTAGGATCAGCCTCAAGAAGACATTGTTAGGAAAGTTAATACACTGCCCTCAAATCTACATGTTTTAAATAAAAAGCCAATATGCACATACTGTAGTCTAGAGTCTCTGAAGTGTCATAGAAGATATTACATTGTTCAGCCTTCCAGGGGTGTAAGCATTCATTAACCCACAAATGTTTACTGAGGCCTACTATGTGTCAGGCCCTGTTCTGGGTGCTAAAAACACAGCAGTGGACAAGGACAAGATCCCTGCTCTCATGCAGCTCACATTCCAGTGGGAGAGCAGACAGGACGACTAATACAAAGACACTCTGAGGCAGTGCTGAGAGCTGTGAAGACACTAAGACAGGGTCAGGGGTAGAGAATGACCTCAAGAAGGGGAAGAGGCGGCTACTTTTGAATGAATAGCTTGGACAGGCTTCTCCAAAGTGACATTTGAGTTGCAACCAGAATGCCAAGAAGGAATGATGCATGCCAAGCACTGGCATGAGAAGGTGGGGCGGGGCGGAGGGATGAAGAATGCTCCAAGCAAAGGGTTCAAAACAGTGCAAGGCCTGAATAAACTGAACTTGCCCACAGAACACAAAGGCCAGGGTGACTGGAGCTTAGTGATGGCTAGAAGAGCGAGCAAGGGTCAGATCACAGGGGTTCTCAAAGGTTTATGATAAGCACAGCAGAGGGGCACCTGGGTGGCTCAGTCGGTTAAGCATCTGCCTTCGGCTCAGGTCATAATCCCAGGGTCCTGAGATAGAGCCCTGCATTGGGCTCCCTGCTCAGCGGGGAGCTCGCTTCTCCCTCTCTCCCTGCTTGTGCACTTTCTCTCTGTCAAATAAATAAATAAAATCTTTAAGAAGGAGCAGCAGCAGCAGCAGGACAGCAGATGCCTTCTCCCTACTTAACAACAAGAAAAGCGGAGGCCCAGAGATGTAAAGTGTCATGTGCCAACCCTCATCGAGATGGTTTTCTGACCCCAGCTCTGGGACCCCAGACTCCCTCTCAAAATGAGATGCTCACACTCCCTTTCACTCTCTCAATCCATTACCCCACCGTGGAAGAGAAAGGTAGGCAGGACACATGATCCGTGCCGTAGACTGTTTTCAGGTTATAGAAAGTTGGGAGGGAGAGACTGATTGGCAAGGTTCTGAGGGAAGAGAGGAACCGGAGGCGGACCAGACGCCTGAGTGTGAGAGCAGAGAGCAGTATGGACAGCCAGCTTCTGGGACGGAGCCGTGGCCAAGGAGAGCTGGGAGGCCTGGCCTCCAAGAAAGAGGTAGAGGTAACCAAGAGACATCCCATGCTGTCCCCATGTCCATTGGCCTGGAGCAGAAACGGCAGTGTAAGGACAGAATTGAGACACCTTGAGGAATCATAGAAAGCTTCCAGGCCAGTGATTCTCAACCCGGGCTGCACTCTGGAGCCACCTGGGGAACTTCTAAGAATGCCAGTGCATTTGGGTGTTTTCTTTAGTTAAAGCTCCCCAGGTGTTCGGGAAGCTCAGAGGGTCCCGAATCAGTGTATCTGGCCCTGGTGTTCTGCTGGACCAGCCAGTCGGCTGTCCAGAAAGGCAGCAGGTGCTGGTGACAGGCTCTGAATTCAGACTTACGCTGTGCACCTCAACTTCTCTGGGCTTTAATTTTCTAACTGAGAAGGGGGGAGGCTCATAAGTCATCACACTACTGTGAGGACTGAATGAGTTTAATGTTGTACGTACAAAACAGTTTGAACAGCGTCTGGCAGATGTTCGCACAGTAGATGTTCACACACATTTATATGAGGCAATCTTTTTTAAAAGGTTAAGGCTGTGTTTCTGCAAAGAAGGATGCTTCTGCCTCCAAATGCTTCCCCTGGCTCTCAGAATCAATCTCCAACCCTCCCCACAGCCGGCAAGGCCCTGCGGGATCTGAAACTCATCCATCTGCCCAAGTTCTTCTCCCTCTCCCATACCCCTTCCCCCCCCCCCCCCCCCCCCNGCAGGGATGTTCCCTTTTCCTGAGGTCCCCTTCCCCCAGTTCTCACAGTGGCAGAGTCTTCACTTTTCAGGCTGCCTGTGACTTATATTTCATTTACTCACTGGACTTTTTCCTCAACCCACCCCAAAAGTGCCTCCCTCTGATACACTCACTCACATTATCTCCAGTTACTGATTCTACTGCCTTTACCACAATCTGACATCACCTATTTTTGTCTTGCCTGTTATTTTCATGAAAGACACATATGCACATACTTTCATGAGTCAAATGGTTTGCTATGAAAAACAGCATCCCTCACCCTCTCGCCCCACCCAGGACATTTACCCCCCTCCTGGAGGCAAGGGTTTTCACCTCTTTTCAACTAACAACCTATCCTTCATGTCTCTAAGAAAAACTTGCTTACACTACTATACTTCTTCATTTTTTCGTATCAGGTTTTATCTATTAACTTCCCCTGATGGCAGATGAGGATTTAGCACCTTTTAGCACATGTACATTTCCACTCGCTATCCCAATTACATCATAACTATGTTAGAATAGGGCACCTGGGTGGCTCAGTCAGTTAAGTGTCCAACTCCTGATTTCGGCTCAGGTCATGATCTCAGGGTCGTAAGATCGAGCCCTGTGTCGGAACCCAGGCAAAGTCTGCTTATTCTTTTCCCTCCACTCATCCCCCCCCTCACCCCACACTCTCTCTCAAATAAATAAATTCTTTAAAAATAAACAATAACAACAAAGTAACTGTGTTAGAATATTCAATGCTTACATTATTGTGACTACATAAATAGTGGAGCTCCATAGGACACTAGGATTACTCTTCTACCCCACACAACTTTTTCCCATCCCCCGGAATTAATAATTACCTTATTTTTCATTTGGTTATTTTCTACATGCATATCACTAATTCAATCCAAATTCTTTGCCAATACCTTCAGAGGTATTAGCAAGATATGGATTTCATTTTCCTGAAGAAATTTCTTCCAGAACTTTCTGACCTGCTCCCATGTGGACTGGTGGCTATTTATACCAAGTATACAGCTGGCCCCTGGATGCTCTTGGGGAGACTTTATGCTTCTCCGCTCTTCTTTCTCTTCCTTGATTCATGCCCTCTAACAGTTTCATTAGAAAGTAAATATTTTAGGACTCTGCATGTCAGAAATTATTCTATCTTCATGCTTAACTGATTAAGGGCTACGTGTGGAATTCTAGATTGGAAATATTTTTGTTCAGAATTTTCAAAGCATCACAATACTGCCTTCTAGCTTCCGGTCCTGTGGACAATTCCCAAAACACTTTTGATTCCTTGTTTGTGGCCTTTTTATCATTGGAAACCTATAGGCGCCTTATGTTTCTCACAAGTATTTTAAAATTTCATCCTTTGGTGCCAGGCACTCAATGGGCTCTTTCCATCTGTAAAATAATATCCTTCAGTTTGGGGAATTTCTCTTAAAACATGCTGTGATTATTTCCTTGCTTTTATTTTCCCTCTTCTCTCTTTCTGGAAGACCCATTATTTGGGGCATATTGGACCTCCTAGGCTGGCCTGCTAATTTTCCCTTCTCTCCACTTATTTTTAGAGAGAGAGAGAGAGAGAGAGAGAGAGAGAGAGAGAGAGAGAGAGAGAGTGTGTGTGTGTGTGTGTGTGTGTATGTGTGTGTGAGGAGGGTGCAGAGAGAGACTCTCTCTCTCAGGCAAACTCCCTGCTGAGCGTGGAGCCCCCTATAGGACTTGATCTCACGACCTGCGTCAAAATGAAGAGTCAGACACTTAACCAATGGAACCACCCAGGCGCACCAATCTCTCCACTTCTTTGCTCTACTTTCAGTGAGATTTCAAGTCTATCGTCCAAGCCCTTCCAAGTAATTTTTTCCTTTTTGCTATCCTTTTTTGTTCCCAAGCATTCTCTTTTATTCTTGATCTTGTTTCACGGTTGTAATACCCACTCTGATCTTCCTGAGGAATTTTCATCTCACTGCTCCAAGCTGCTTTTTTGGGATGGGTCTCTATTCCTTTATGTTAGGAGTTTTCATCAGATATCTGATAATTCTTGTTTGTCTACTCATCTTAAAGATAAAGAAGGGAACTAATTTTTTATAAGGTATATAAAAAGCATAAAAAGTAATAGGACATGATTCCACGGTTTGCTTTAAAAGCAAAGAAAAAAAAGAAAGAAAGAGAAAGAAAAGGAATGGAAGAAGCCAATATGGTAAAATCTCAATGACTGTTGAATCCGGGTGATGGATAAATTGGGTTTTATTGTACTATTCCCTCTACTTTTGATCATGTTTGAAAATATTCAAAGTAACAATATGGTTGTTGACAGGATTCAGTTCCTTGAAGGCTATTAAACTGAGGGCCTCATTTCCTCACTGGCCTTGGGCTGGAGGCCTCCCTCAGTTCCATACCACGTGGGCCTCTCCACAAAGCTAACTTCCACCATAGCAAATAAGGAAGAAAGCAAGAGTGGACAAGACAGAAAGCAGCCTTCTTATAAACCTCGTTGTCAATGTGATCTTCCAACATTTTTGCTCAGCCCTGTCTGAAAGGGAGAGAATTACACAAGAGTGTGAATATTAGAAGGTGAGATCACTGGGGCCATCTTGGAGGCTGCCTTCCACAGATACAAAATAATGAATGAAAGCTATGAGCACATGAATTAGGCTTCACCGTAGGGTGATTCTCCCAGGTCATCTAGTTGGGGAACCTCCAACATCAACACTTAGGGTTTTTCTCCTTGGGCTGATCAAATTTCCCAGAAAAACAAACAAATGAATCTTCTAATCTCCTGCCCGGAGGATGAAAGTTGGACTACCAGTCAGTTAGGAGCCAAATGGAGAAGAGGTCTAGGGGATGTCAACATCCAGCATTCCTTTAATCTCTTTTTTACATGCTGATCCATCTTCCAATTATGTCTGGTCTCCCATGTTCCAAAGACCCTCGGTGTTATCCTCTCCAAAGAATAAAATGTAGGTCTTTTCCTGGGTGAAGAGAACTGAGGAAAAGATCTGGGGATATTTTTTTAAATAAATTTTCAACCAATCTTCCTTATGTTAATTTGTCTTCACCTGTTTTCAAAGGTACCTGTTGCCATCCATTCATGAGCTTTATGTGGACTGTGCAGTAAAAATTTTGTTGAGTCCTGGCTTTTCCTACAATTGGTTTAAGATTCCACTTCCATGGGTCTACTAAGTCAGTTTCCACTTACCACTCATTCATCTGCTTTCCAGCTTCCAAAATTTTATTGGCATTGCATCCTGTATTGTTCTCCCTGTCCTGTGGTTTTAGGGCCTTTCTAAAAGATCTCTTTACTGTCATTGTAGTGTGATTTCAGGAGGGAGCCAAAGGACATGGATGTGTTCAATCCACCATCATTAGCCTCAAGTATTATTTATTATTATTTGTTTATCTGCTTGTTTGTTGTCTGTCTCCCCTCCTGAATGTAAGTTTCAGGATACCCTGTCTATTTCATTCGCCTCTGCATCCCAAGAACCATTCCTAACTCAGGTAGGTGTTCAACAAATGACAGAACCAATTTGCCAAAGATGGAATCCTGCTACTCTCTATCAAAAAGTCGGTAGCAGACCCATGGCTCCTGCCTTCCATCCAGTGCCCTTCCTGCCACAGCATGTGTGGGATGTAGGTAATTTTGCTAACTAATGATACTTAACAGGTTATAAAGTGCTTTACATGTTACGAAGTGGTTTCAGAATGTTACCTCACTTGATCCTGACAATAGCCCAAGGGCCAGATAGGAAAAGGATTATTATTGGCCCTAATATAGTTATGATCCTTGCCAAGAACTACCCTATGTCAAAGAAATCACGAACCTTGTTCCTGACCTTTCACCTCATGCCTGTTGCCATTTGTTTGGCCTCTCCCATAACTGCCTCTGCAAATGGAAATTTAAGGCCTGTCATCTCTCAAGGAAATGGTCCTCAAGGACCAGAACCAGCTCTCTCATAAAGAAGGAAACAGACATGGGTATACACATGGGTAAATAATCCAAGGGCCTTTGGGCAAAAAGGATGTCTGAGTTTTGTCACATGGTTGGAGCAGGAAAAAAAGAAAAGTGGAACTCTCCATTTTAGTAGAACATAGAGAAGAGGTTGGTCCTGGGAGAGTCCTTAAATCCTGAAAGGAAAGGGAGTAAGTCCCAGAATTAATGAGCAGTATATGTATGGTGGGAAGAGATGGGGACAGAAATAACCATCTACCATAACCAGCGGACTCCCCCCGCCCAAAAAAAGCAATGACAAACTATAATATAGTCATAAAGCCATCAAAAAACACTCAAGACAACAGGTCCTGTAAAACAATGACATGAAGATTTAGGTTCTAAGATTAGCTTGGACTCTGGAGAATCTGAACTCTGTCTGTCTGAGGACCCCCAGGGAAAAGTGAAAGCAGGGTACAGGGCCCCTTGAGGGAAACAAGATGGAACCTCAGAAGTCACACCAAGGCCCAAGGGCACAGGTCACGGAGGTAAAAGGTTATAAAGAACCCCACACTTTCCCTGTTGTCCTCTCTTGGAATCTGCCTGCCACCTCCTGGGTAGACAATGTTATTACCTGCCTCCAGAGCCTGGGAAGCCCAGGCACCACAGAGGGCGTGGCCCCTGTTACTCGCATGCAGCCAGGAATCTCTCAGAAGAAACTTAGGGATGAGGAATCAAATCAAGTCTTGGAATGGAAAGAGGTTTGATACATCTTATTAAGCTACAAGAAAACAGTGTTATCTAAAATCTTAAAATAAATACACAGGTATACCTCAGAGGTGTTTTGGCCTTGGTTCCAGACCACCACAATAAAGGAAGGCAAATGAATTTTTTGGCTTCCTGGTGCATATAAAAAGAATATTGTAGCTTATTAAGTGTGCAATAGCATTATGTCTAAAAAAAAAAAGCAACAATGGGGGGCGCCTGGGTGGCTCAGTGGGTTAAGCCTCTGCCTTCGGCTCAGGTCATGATCTCAGGATCGTGGGATCGAGCTCCGCATCAGGATCCCTGCTCAGTGGGGAGCCTGCTTCCTCCTCTCTCTCTGCTTGCCTCTCTGCCAAATAAATAAAATCTTAAAAAAAAAAAAGCAACAATGTACATATCTTCATTAAAAAGTACTGCATGTTAACAAATGCTAACCATCATCTAAACTTCCAGTGAGTCATAATAATTAATCACAGATCGCCATAATAACTATAACTATAATGAAAAAGTTAACAAACCATGAAAGACTATGGACCCCGGGGAAACAAACTGAGGGTTTCAGAGGGGAGGAGGGTAGGGGGACAAGATAACGTGGTGATGGGTGCTAAGGATGGCCCATGTTGTGATGAGCACAGAGTGTCATACACACCTAATGAATCGCAGAACACTACATCAAAAACTAATGATGTACTATACAGTGGCTAACTGAACATAATAAAAAAAAAGAAAAAGTTAGAAATATTCCAAGAATGATCAAAATGTGACACAGAGACAAAAAGTGAGCAAATACTGTTGGAAAAATGGCACCGACAGATCTGCTTGACATAAGGCTGCCGTAAACCTTCAATGCATAAAAATAAATGCAGTTTATCTCCACGATGCAATAAAAAAAAAAAAAGCACAGGTGAAGTATATGCCTTTAGAGTAACAGGAGCTACGTGTTCAGAGACCTTCGTCCACACAGACAATGCTAATCCTTCTGCACACACCATCCAGCTACTCCTTACCAAAGCACAATGCCAATACTGCCTGACTTTTCCACTTACAGAAAAGGAAATTGAGACTTGAGAGTGAATATTAAATCAATTGCCCAATATCTCACAGCAACTAAATGGCAGGGGGAAGGACTAGAACCTGGGCCTTTGTAACTCAGGAATCTGAAAACTCTCAGCCATTATCTTACACCACCTCCTCAAACAGAGTGTAACCATGCACGCACATATGCGTGTGTATGTGGAATTTTGAAAGGCTCTGCAACAGTCAACAGTGGTTACTTAAAGAGTTAGGGGAAGGGGAAGTAGGTCAACTTGCATCCGCTACTTAACACAATTCTGTACTGTATATTTTTTCAGTGGACAGGCATTATTTTGTGATAAAAATACAAAAACTTATTTTAAGTAATAATTCTGCTCCCTGAATACACACAGAAAAGAAAACTCAAATTAGTCTAGCATTTAGGCCCTGTTTACTGAGCAATTATTATGTTCCACACTGAATGCTAAGGACTCCACATTTAAGACTTCACTGAATTCTCACAACTGTGTCTGCAAGGAGGGTATTATCATTCACCCCCTCTACAGGCATTTGAATTCACCTCACCAAGGTCACATAACAAAGCAGGGACTCAACTCAGGTTTGACTGGTTTCAGAACTCATGCTTTTACCTACTAAGTATGCTAGTCGTGCAGGAATGATCACGATGAAAATAATAACACTTAAGTGCTTACCGTGGGCCAGACCCATGTTCTTCATGCATAATGTCATCAAATCTCCATGGCGGGGTGCCTGGGTGGTACAGTCGGTTAGGGAGCTGACTCTTGGTTTCGGCTCAGGTCATGATCTCAGAGTCGAGAGATCAAGCCCTGAGTTGGGCTCCATGCTTAACTCGGAGTCTGCTTAGGATTCTCTCTCCCTCTCCCTCTGCCCACTCCCTTTCTAAAATAAATAAACCTTTAAAAATCTCCAAGACGATCCCAATTTTATAGATGAGGAAACTGAGGCTCAACAGAGAGGCAGCCACTTATTTGCCTGTGGTTACCCAACAGAATTGGGGACTGGAATCCAAATCACTGTACACATATCCATCAAGAAAAGAGACAGAGCTAAAATAAAACAAAAGCACTTCGGGGTGCCTGGGTGGCTCAGTCAGTTAAGTGTCCACCTCTTGATTTCTAGTCAGGCCATGATCTCAGGGTCATGAGATGGGAGCCCTGCATCAGGCTCTACGCTCAGTGGGGAGCCTGCTTGGGATTCTCTCTCTCCCTCCCCCCCAACTCATGTGCATGCATGTGCACACTCTCTCTGAAACAAACAAACAAAAAAACCAAAAACAACGAAAAAGCACTTATTTTCAATTCAGGGAGCACAGATTTGAGTAGCAACCAAAATTGTGTCCCTCCCCAGGGGAAAAAAGTCAAGGGTTTTTAAAAACAAAAGGGAGGGCTGCCTGGGTAGCTCAGTGGGTTAAAGCCTCTGCCTTCCGCTCAGGTCATGATCTCAGGGTCCTAGGATCGAGCCTCACGTCGGGCTCTCTGCTCAATGGGGAGCCTGCTTCCCCCTCTCTCTGTCTGCCTCTCTGCCTACTTGTGATCTCTCTCTCTCTGTCAAATAAATAAATAAGTAAAATCTTTAAAAAAAAAAAAAAAAAGGGAGGGGCTCCTGGGTGGCTCAGTGGGTTAAAGCCTCTGCCTTCAACTTGGGCCATCATCCCAGAGTCCTGGAATGGAGCCCTGCATCGGGCTCCCTGCTCGGCAGGGAGCCTGCTTCTTCCTCTCTCTCTGCCTGCCTCTCTGCCTACCTCTCTGCCTACTTGTGGTCTCACCCTCTCTGTCAAATAAATAAATAAATAAATATCTTTAAAAACAAAAGGGAATGGTTGTATATATTGTTTACAAATAATTTTGGTTGGTGTTGGTGACAAAAGCTAATCTTAACTGAATATAATTGGTTGCTAAGGCTATTATTAACAAAGCCTCTTACTGGTGCACATGTTCAGGCTGAGTCTTTGCAATATTTGCAGTTTGGCCCAATTCAAAAGTTTACGGGTTTCACCAGTGGCAGTGCATAAGGCCCATCCATTTAATGGCTTCCCAGCTCCATCTTAAAACCCCTTGACATAAGTGACCCCATGTCATTTCACCTTTCACTCATGACACTGGCACCCACCCAGTTGCTCAAGCCCAAAACTCAGTAGTTATCCTTGACTCCTTCCTCTCCTTCCTTTCCTTTCCCATGTCTAATCCACTACCTCCAGTTGGTTCTAGCTGCCAAGGTACATGCTCACTTCTCACTATCCAGCTACTTCAGCCCCAGTGGAAGCCATGGCCAACTCCCATCGGGGCCACTGTGAAGGCTCCCCACTGATCTCCATGCTTCCATTCCTTCCTCTTGGCCCCTATGCCATGTACTCTCTATACTGCAGTCAACATAGTCTTTTTCAAATCTCTTGCTAAATAACCTCTCATGCAGCCTTTCTCACGGTCTTAGGAGAGAATTAAGCCCTCCAGAGAATGGTTTGAGTGACTGTTTTCTCAATTTTCCTAAGGATGATACTAGCTAATAGCTTTTTCTCTCTAATACAATAGATGACCTACTTCATTGCATGTAATGGATGCCTCAGAGTGTCAGGGCTTGATTCTTTGCAAGAACTGGGTGGAGAAGGCTGCAAAAGTTTCCTGTCATGTTTCAAATACTAACAGCTACAGCCTACTGGGCCCTAGTGACCTATAGGACACCACATTCCCACCACTGCAGGCTCATTCCTACTACTTTTTTTCCTGCAAACAAGAGCTGTTTTCTGTTTCTCAATTACAGAAGCCTCATTCCTGCTTCAAGGCTTTTGGAGACTCTGTTCCTTTGCCCTGGAGCTCCTGTGCCCCAGGCCTTCCACGGCCAGCTCCTCTGTTAGTCATTCAGGCCTCAGCTCAACGATTACCAGCTCAGAGAGGCCCTCCCTGACACCTTAAAGAGACACTGCCAATCCCAGCAATGCCACTGCCCTTGTTTTCTTTCTTTCACAGCACTTAATTTATCACGATCTGAAAGTGACTTCTTTCTGTATTCACTTACCCATTGTGTGTCTTCCCAGTTAGAGCTGAGCCCCGCAGGGCAGTTCTATTTTCCTCACGGCCGCATCCTCAGTAACCACCAGAAAGTTTTTTCACAGGGAAGCAATCTGCAAAAAAATGTGCACAGAGAATTTATCAGACATTCGTTATGTGCCAGTTACTGGGCTAGGAACTTTGCAATGTGTCCTATCAACCCAGCACTGTCCGATGAAAATATAACGTAAACTGTTTTTAATTTTCTAATAGCCACATTAAAAGTGAAAAACAGAATTAATATTAACATATTTAATTTAATCTAACATGTTCAAAGTACTATAGTCTCCACCTGTAACAGACTTTAAAAGAGAGAAAACTTTTAAAAGAGAGAAAGCTTTCTGGGAAAGAGAGAAAGCTTTCTGGGTCATGAGGAGCTCTGCTCTGTCTCAAAGTATGGGGACTCGCAAGCTCCCTCTTCAGGACCGAACCCCAGTGCCCCCCCTCCCCAAAATGGCATCTCACCTTTCCCGCCTTTTCTGTACTCTCGGTGTGCACACACCCTTCAGGGCCTGTATCCCGAGAAAGAGGGCAGGCAGTCCTCAGGTGAGGCCTGAAGATGCCTTCCTGTGGCATACGCTAAACCCAGACTGGTGTGATACCCGACCAGCCGCGAGCTCCCGGGGCAGCACCCTTTTAACCGGAAATGGGTCGGAAAGCGCCAGAGACGCCAGAGCCAGGGAGCATGCGCCGGTTAGCTCCAGCCGGAAGTGCACCGGGAAAGAAGGGAAGCGCCCGGTGCGACGACTGAAGGCTGCGGTGTCCCTCCTGACAAGAGGCGGATGGGCCCTGATAGCAAAGCTCGAGGCCCAGGCCAGCGAGCAGAGCGAGCGGAGGAGGAGGTAGTGGTGGTGTCTGAAGCCGAGTTGAAACTGGAAATGGACTTTTCCGCTGCGGATAGAACTGTAAGTCTGGACATCAAAGGAGGTTTTATTCCTAAGCAGGGTCTTTGCGGGGAGGGAGCTGGACTTCAGGGATTCTCCGAGGTCACGAGAGACTTGGCGGGGGAGGGGGGTCTTTTGAAGTATATGGAGAAATGAAGCAATACCAAAGCAAAGTTTGTTAAAACATTGCACCTTGTTTTAAAGGTTTACGTGGAACGAATTATACAAAAGTGTGTCTAGGGCAATACGATTGTGAAGACGATTTTAGTTATAAGAATTAACAAGGTGGGGCGCCTGGGTGGCTCAGTGGGTTAAAGCCGCTGCCTTCGGCTCAGGTCATGATCCCAGGGTCCTGGGATCGGGGCCCGCGTCGGGCTCTCTGCTCAGCAGGGAGCCTGCTTCCTCCTCTCTCCTCTCTCTCTGCCTGCCTCTCTGCTTACTTGTAATCTCTCTCTCTGTGTCAAATGAATAAATAAAATCTTAAAAAAAAAAAAAAGAATTAACAAGGTGGACTGCTAATGAGACATAGTGTTTAAGTGGTACAGTGAATGAGATCCCAATCTCTCAATCTGGTCAGGCTGCCTCTCTAAATAATCTCATTTGGAGATAATATAAGGCGTCTAAAGTTAGTCTTCCTGTCGCTTGCTTCCATAGGGGCAGGGCCCCGGATGTTGTGTTAGGAGTTCGTGAAGAGGGCTGTCCTGAGAATAAGCTGTAAGGGGGATCTGTGGATAGTTGGAGGCCCTGAAGGATCTTCTCATCAGGTCGCCAGGGCTGGAGGGACATTGATCCCTGATGCTATGTTAGGTATGAATGATGAGCGCTGTGTGTGGGAAGTGAGGTGTGTCATGGTGGGAGAGGGTCTCTGAGACAGTCACAGTGACCCTGTGACCACACATCCTGTCAGGACTTCGGGGTATCAGTGGGGAGAGACACTCTGGGATTTTAAGGTAGGGATCCTTGCCTATTGGAGAAGGAGTGAGACAATCATATAAAGAGAGCTTCTTGCTGTGGGAGATGTTTGAGCCGTTATTGTAGGGGCCAGGATTGTGTGGTACCTTGGAGAGGGGCTCCAGCAGGAACAGGTCTGGCAGGCTCTGACAGAGGCTTGATTGCGCATGCCAAGCTGTAGGCATAGGCTTGGACAAGAGAGCCAGTCCTTCATTCAGTTCAGGAGTGTTTTTGAGTACCTCCTCTGTGCCAGGCTCTACGTGCTGGGCATACAATGGGAAAGAAAGGTCCCATGAACCTCGTGGGACTGATCTAGGCCAGCTCTACTAGAAATGTAATGTGTGCCACATCAAATTTTGGAAAAGTAAGAAGAAACATGTGAAATTAATACGAAGTTTAATATATTTTATTGAACCTAATAGATCCAAGATATTATTTCAGTATGTAATACAAAAAATATTAGTGAGATACTTACATTCTTTTTTCTTTTTGTAATGTCTAAAACTTGGTGTGTGCATTTTATACTTGCCTATATCTCAGTTATGCTTAGTCACATTTCAGGTGCTCAGTAGCCACATGTGGCTTATTACTACTGCATTGGAAAATGCAACTCTAGAGTAATATAAAAATAACAAATTATAGATGTTATTAGTAATGATAAATGTGCTGAGGGGGTAGCACAAGGAGTGCTTTGTCAGCCACAGAATCTCTGTAGCTGAAATGGCTTTGGGCAGGTTGAAATTGAAGTCTTTCTTGTCATTGCTTTAAAATATTTGATTATGAGATATTTCATACATATACAAAAATGTGATAAACCATACTGACAAAACCTGGTGTGCACGTTAGCTTTTTCCATCTTAACATTTTGCATAACCTATTTGCTTTAAATTATTCTAAGAATTCAAACATTACAGGGGTGCCTGCCTGGCTCAGTTGGTAGGGCATGTGACTCTTGATCTTGGGGTTGTGAGTTTGAGCCCTGAATTGGGTATAGAAATCACTTAAAAAATAAAATAAAATAATTTTTTTAAGATTTTATTTATTTAACTGACAGTGAGAGAGAGGGAACACAAGCAGGGGAGTGGGAGAGGGAGAAGCAGGCTTCCCGTGGAGCTGGCAGCCTGATGTGGGGCTCGATCCCAGGACTCTGGGATCATGACCTGAGCCAAAGGCAGATACTTAACAACTGAGCCACCCAAAAATAAAATATTTTTCCAAAGATTTATTTATTTATATTAGAGAGAGAGTATGCATGGAAGAGAGGGGCAGAGGAAGACTCCCCCTGCTGAGCACAAAGCCAGACACAGGGCTCCATCCCATGACCCTGAGATCACGACCTGAACCGAAATCAAGAGTCAGATGCCCAATCGACTGAACTACCCAGGGGCCCCAACTCTGTCTCATTTTTACTGCTGAATGTCTATCATCCCACTGGATGGATGTCCTGTATTTGAGTTTTCCATTCTATTCTTGATGAACATTTAGGTGTTTTCCACCTTTAGCTCCTATAAGCACTGCTACTATGAAAATCATTATACCTACTTCTTTGTGTATATGTGCAAGGGTTTAATCCCTAGGAGGATAGTGAGTGCACATATCTACAACTTTGTACCTCAATCTTGGTTTTATCATTCAGGACTCTGATGGGAAACTTCAGTAACAGCAAGGTAAACCCAGCCATGCTTTGCCCCTTTGAGTTTTACTTTCCTCTGTGTAAAATGAACATGATAATGATACTTCCTTCATAAAGTTGTAAGAATTAAATAAGAACATGAAGGTAAAGTGCCTAGCACAGTAGCTTACACTTGGTAGGCCCTCAATACCTGGGAGGTTGTTATGTCTTATGGAGACAGGGAGTTAAAATGGTTAAAGATCTGCGGCTTTGGAGTCTAACAACCTGGGTATAAAACGTGGCTCTGCTGTGTGCTCCCAGGCTGTCCTTGGGAAAGGCCCTTCACTTTGCTGAGCTTCTGTTTCTTCATCTGTTGGAAGAAAGCACATGAATACAGACTTGAATATCAGTTCTGCAAGTATGAATCTGTCTGGGTCTTGATCTGACTGGAGATGTATAGCATAATAAGAACAGCTGCCATTCATTAATATGAATAAAGTTGGGCTGATCTTTATTGAGTGTTTCTTAACTCCCATGGAGTACTGGTATTATTCCCACCTTACCAATGAAGAAACTGAGACCCAGACAGCGTGGCCACATGGAGGTCACATAGCTAATAAAGTGGTAGGAACAGAATTTGAACCAGGTCTGACTGACTTAAAAACAAACAAACAAAACAAAAACAAAAAACAAAAGACAAAAAAAAAGAACAAACAAAACAAAACAACAACAACAACAACAAAAAAAACCCTTGTGATCTAACCATTAGGCAATACTGCCTTAAAGCTTTCAGCAGCGGGTGCCTGGGTGGCTCAGTTGTTAAGCGTCTGCTTTCGGCTCAGGTCATGATCCCAGGGTCCTGGGATCAAGGCCCACATCAGGCTCCTTGCTGGGTGGGAGGCCTGCTTCTCCCTCTCCCACTCCCCCTGCTTGTGTTCTCTCTCTCTCTTTCTCTCTCTCTCTCTCTGTCAAATAAATAAATAAAGAAGTCTTAAAAAAAAAAAAAGCTTTCAGCAGCTGCCCATCATTCACAGCAGTGATTTCCAAATCTTCTTTTAGGGAATGGAAGCATTTTGTCCAACAAAATCTTATATGGAACCCCAGTAGATAAAGCAAACGAAGTTAGAACTAATGCAGTTAAAATGGGGGTAATATTCTAGGCGTGGGTGGGTTTAATCCTGACTCTGTGAGGTACTGTTGTGTGAGCCTAAACAAATTACTTTATCTCTCTGAGATTCAGTTTCTTCATTTGTAAAATGGGGAAATGATGCCAACCTACCAGCGTTGTTATGTGGATCAACTGAGATAATATATGCAAAGCACTTGGCATACAGCCTGGTTCATGATAACAGCCAAATAAGGGTGGTTGTTGCAGTTGTGGCTGTGGCTATGACCATCTTCCCTGACCACAGGATGGAGTGGAACTCTCTCAGCCTTGCATTCATGCCCTCCATCATCTGACCCAACCTGCATTTCTAGCCTTCAACACCTACACAAGAGCCAAGCTGAATTACAACGTCCCTGGCCGGGATCCTGCACTACCAGTTCTGTGTGTATAGTTTTGCCCACGAGGGGGGACCATCTTTTGTCCTTTGTCCTCTCCTTTGCTCCTAAAGTGTGAAGATATGCTTTTTTAAAAATATTTTTAAAACTTTAATTAGGGAAATTTTCAAAATATACAAAAGTTAGAAAAGCTAGTATAATGAACCCCCATGTATCCATCACTTAGTTTCAGTAGTTACCAACCTAATTTCCTGTATATACCCCAGCCTACTCATCCCACCCAGATTAAATCCTAGTTTATCATTTCATCTGTAAATTCATCATTATATTTCTCTAAGGTGAAGATTCTTTTTTAAAAGCATAACTACAATACCATTTCACATCAGAGAAAGATGAATAATTTCTCAGTATCAATTTTTCAGTGTTCAGTTTATCATCTCATAAATCTTTTTTTGTAGTTGATTTGTTTAAATCAGGATACAAAATCTATATGTTGCACTTACATGATCTCTCCTTAAATTTGTTTTTATCTTTAAGTTCCTTCCTCCCTTTCTCTTTTTTGCCTACAGTGTTTTTGGGGGTTTTTTTGTTGTTGTTGTTTTATTTTTAAATTTTTTTCACAGCATTCACCAAAGCACAAACCCTCCCCAATGTCCATAACCCATCCACCCTATCCCTACCCTCCCACCCTTACCTACAATGTTTTTGTTAAGGAAACAGAGTTAGTAGGCTTCTAGAATTTCCCAGGGAAAATGCAGGCGGTGGGGAGAGGGGAGTGGTTGCTAATTTCTCCCTGAAACCCTTTACCAGTTTCCTCTGTACCCTTCCCCGTGCCCCACCCACCCACCCCCTGCCGCTAACTGGTGGTTAGATCTAGATTCCAGAGGTTTAATCCATTTTGGAGTTGACTTGTGGCCAGAATACCTCACGGTGGTAATCTATCCCTTCTCTTGTATCAGATCTGCAGAGATAGGTCTCCTTGTAAGTCTTTCAGTGTCAGGTGGATCCACAGGTTCCCAGGGTGTCAGCCCGACCCACCACTCTAAAGTTCCCTGTCAGCCTTTTACCGGGCTGTTGTAGCAATCATTGACACCAGCCTCAGTACATTATTTTATTAAGTCTGGCAAAAAAATGGTAATATTATAATTCTGTTATTCCATCTGCATTTATTAGCTACAAATCCTTGTATAAAGAAAACTTGTTGGTTTTCCCTGAGGCACATTTATACAAGAGAATAAATGCTTAAGCCATTCCCTTTATCAGTTCTCAAAATAATGAATTGGTTTCTGGCAGCCTCTGAAGGTAACCAAAGAGGTTGTTGTTGTTGATTTATTTTTGGTAAGTTTTTGTTTGAATTTCAGTTTGTTAACATGCAGTGTAGTATTAGTTGCAGGTGTACATTTCAGTGATTCACCACTTCCATGCAACACCCAGTGCTTGTCACAGCGCCTTCCTTAATCCCCATCACGCATCCCATGAACCTCTCCTCTCACAACCATCAGTGTGTTCTCTATAGCTAAGTCTGTTTCATAGTTTGCCTCTCTCTTTTTTCCCCTATGATCATTTGTTTTGTTTCTTAAATTCCACAGGTCAATCAAATCATTGTTTTTTAGTCCTATCGTGAATGCCTGGCTCAAAAGTTACTTCCCGTAGTGTTCTTACCCTGACTCAGAAGGGATTTCTCCCTTCTGCTGAATTTATGACAGCTTTATTTTTATTTGGAAAAAATCCAAATATCCTTCTGCAGGTGAATGGATAAATTGTGGTACATTGATATAATGGAACACTACTGAGAAAGAAAAAAAAACCCAACTGATACATGTAAAAATGTAGATGAATCTCAAATAATTATACTGAGTGAAAGCCAGAAAAAGAAGTATATATTGTACTATGTCATTTATATGAAAGTCTAGAATATGCAGGGTCTGGCTCCTTCTGCTGAATTTAAACACATCTTTTCTATTGGCATCCAGCACTTTCCATCTGTGTACTTCTTTTATCTTCATCTGGATCATAAGCTCTTAGAAGGCATTTCTACACGGCACTTAACATAACACCTCAGGCAGTGCTTCTCAAACTTCACTGTGCATCTGAACCATGGGAGAGGGCATGTCTTGTAAAATGCATATTCTGATTCCTTAGCTCTGGTGTGGACTGAGAGTCTGAATTTCTCCCAAGCCAGGTGATGTTAATGCTACTGGTCTAAGGACTACACTTTAAAAAAAAATCAATTGGTTAACATATACTGTAATATTAGTTTCAGAGGTAGAGTTTAGTGATTCACCAGTTGCATATAACACCCAGTGCTCATTACATCACGTGCCCTCCTTAAAGCCCATCACCCAGTTACCCCACCCCCCACCCACCTCCCCTCCAGCAACCCTCAGTTTGTTTTCTGGAGTTCAGTATCTCTTATGGTTTGTCTCCCTCTCTGAATTCATCTTATTTTATATTCCCTTCCCCTGCGTTCATCTATTTTGTTTCTTAAATTACACGTAAGAGTGGAATCTTATGATGATTGTCTTTCTCTGACTGACTTATTTCGCTTAGCATAATTGCCTTCTAGTTCCATCCACATCATTGCAAATGGCAAGATTGCATTCTTTTTGATGGCTGAGTAATATTCTACTATCTATATCTATATATGTACACACCCCACACCTTTATCTGTTCATTTGTCAATGGACATCTGGATTCTTTCCATAGTTTGGCTCTTATGGACATTGCTGCTACAAACATTGGGGTGCAGGTGCCCCTTTGGATCACTACGTTTGTGTCTTTGGGGAAGATATCTAGTAGTGCAATTGCTGGATCGTAGGGCAGCTCTATTTTTTGAGGAACAACAGTGTAAGAGGGTTCCCTTTTCTCCACATCCTCGCCACCATCTGTTTTTTCCTGAGTAGTTAATTTTAGCCATTCTGACTGGTGTGAGGTGGTATCTCATTGTGGTGTAGACCCCACCAATAAGGATCACACTTTAAGTAGCAAAGAGGGGGGTGCCTGGGTGACTCAGTTGGTTAAGCATCTGCCTTTGGCTTGGGTCATGATCCCAGGGTCCTGGGATCGAGCCCCATGTCAGTCTCCCTGCTCACCGAGGAGCCTGCTTCTCCCTCTGCCTGCCACTCCCCCTTATTGTGCACTCTCCCTCTCTCTCTGTCAAATAAATAAATAAAGTTAAAAAAAAAAACAGTAGCAAAGAGTTAAGGTGAACGTATGGGAAATTGATTTCATTCATTCAGTAAGAGGTACCCAATCTGGAGTGCCTGGGTGGCCCCGTCAGTTAAGCATCTGCCTTCAGTTCAGGTCATGGTCTCAGGGTCCTGGGGTCAAGTCCCGCGTTTGGCTTCCTGCTCACTGGGGAGCCTGCTTCTCCCTCTCCCTCTGTCCCCCAACTCATGCTCTCTCTCTCTATCTCAAATAAATAAGTAAAATCTTTAATTAAAAAAAGAAGAAGTGGTGCCTGTCTGGGCCAATTCATGGACTGTGCCCTGTTACCTTAAAATGCAAAGGGATGTTTTATGTTTAGTTGTTTGTCTTATGAGAGAGTTTTAGTTTTTTAATAAATATTTTTGAATATGTAAGAGTGCACAGAGTAAAAAAATTTTTTTCATAAAACTCTAATGCACTCACAATGAAAGTACATCAGTCCCCAGAGGTGAAAGCTGTTACTTCTTAGTTTTATTCTAGACCTGTTTTATGCCTATAAGAACATCTATTTGTACCAGCTCTCTTTTTTTTTCAACATATTGTTCACACTGCTCTGCTGCTTTCCTTTTTCATTTTACTATATCTTAGGGATTGTTCCATATCTCAACATATGTCTCTGCATCCTGTTTAATGGGTGGCATACTATCTGCCCAAGATGCATTTGTGGCTCGTGTGAAGTATCCATTGAAGTGTGACTCCGCCCTGGCTTCTTCCTCATCCTATACATTTCGCAGGGAATAGGGAGTCTCGTCTTCCATTCTTTGAATCCTCTGAATTACCTGGCCCACATTGGTATATTTCTGTCAGTTTCATTTGAGCTAAAGTATATCCATCACTCATTTACACAAACATGTCTACACTTCTTTTTTTTTTTATGATTCCAGTCTTCATAGACTCAAATTAGTGCCTTTCTCTGTAATTCCCTTAGCACTCACAAGTTACTCAAAGATATTCTCTTGTTTTAGTAAGATCTTATTGTGAAATGTTGCATACATAAGTGTGTATAAGACATATATTGACAGAGTTCAGGACATGCTACTCCATAATATGGTGCCTTGGTATAGTGAATATTTCAAGCCGAAGGAATTTGAGAGAACAGGTGCAGGAAGGACTCTTTGGTCTTCCCCTGAAGCAGGTCCTAGACCTTCATGTGAGAAGTGCCATCCCTATACACTGAGGAAAGGATTGTCTTTATCTCCAGGAGGCAGGACACCCCCCCAAGAGGAATTCGAATGAACAGGCGTTGCTGAGTTTCCCCCAGTTTACCACACTGAGTTTATACCCCCTTTGTCCTATCACATTTCTCCATGACTCTCCACTCTTCGCCAAACCCAGCACAAAAACACACAGTTGTAACTACTTCTTCAGGTCTTCATTTCCTTATGAAGGCTCCCATGTCATGTACAATTTATATTAAATAAATTTGTATGCCTTTCTCTTGTTAATCTGTCTTTTGTTACATAGACCTAGCCAAACCCTAGAAGGATAGAAGGAAAAGATATTTTTTCCTCCACTACGATATATTTAAGGAAAAAATTAAAACATTAACAGCAAAAGCTTTCTGTCACCACCCCCCTCCGGGTGCCCTTCCTCTATCACATGATGGTCTCTCCCCTGAGAGATAACCATGGTCCTGAATTCTACATTAATCATTCTCTGGCTTTCCTTTTCTCAGTGGTTCTGAAGCTTTAGTGCATCAGAATCGTCTAGAGAGCCTGTTAAAATACAGATTGCTGTGCCCCACGCCCAGTTTCTGATTTAATAGATATGGGGTGAGGCCCAAGGATTTGTGCTTCTTATAAATTCCTATGTAATGCTGATGCTGCTGGTCTCAAGTCTACACTTTGAGAACTACTGCTTTATCTCAAAGATGCTCCAGACTTGTGTGTGCTGACTCTTGGCCTCCCCTAAAACCTAGCCACTCAATACATACATCTTAAGCATCTCCCTACCTTTTTCCTCTACTCTAGTTCCTATCACCAAAATTATGAGCACTCAATCTTTGCTAAATATTTTAATTGCTTGTGGTATGTGAGCAGTCTCCTTTTTTTTCTTTTCTGTTGATGATCCCATTTGTAAGTTGCTTCTCGTTTGTATGTGTGTCTATGATTTTTAGTTTACCAGAAGGAAGGGGTATAAGCAATATGTACATGTCTTATTTGTCTAATCTGGAAGCTCTTGGGAAGCAGGAGCCAAGTAAAGGTTCAGAACATGCCACCCCAACATACACTGCTTTTTCATATTTGTTATTTTAAGCTGAAGGCAATTAAGAAATAGCAGATGCAGGAAGGGCTCTCTGACCTTGCCCTTTCTACCCAAAAGCAAGTCATAAAATTTTCCTTGAGAAATGTGCTCTCCCTGTACCAGGAAGAGCAGACCGTTCTTATCAGCAGAGCCTGGGAGTCAACTCCATTCTGTACAAACAAACATACTATAATAACCTTTATCTCCCATTAGTTTCCCCCATGTATGAACTAATCACTCATACAGGTTCTTGCCCCCAGTCCAAGCCCCTTTGTCTTGTCACATCTCCATAATCTGTCATTCAAAAGGTATATAAGCTTTGGGGCCTAATGGCTCCTTTGAGTCTTCCTTTTCCCTCTGAAGACTCCTGTATATATCTTTATTAAATAATTTTGTATGCATTTCTTCTGTTAATTTGTCTTATTATGTCAGTTTAATTCTTAGGCCAGCCACAGAATTTCAGAGGGAAGAAAGAAGTTTTTGCTTCCCTACACAAGTTTAATTTCCCTTTATATTCTACTTCCTCAAGTAGGCTACAGGCCACAGATTGCAAACTCAGCCACTGATAGAGGCCAAAAGGCAGTGTAAGTAAGTGGAACTTACCGGGGGAAATTTTACTGATCTGGAGACCACATCCTGTAAAAAGGGCAGCTGTTACTTGGATTTAACCCAGTCTTAAGTCCATTGCTCTCCAATTTTCCCAGTTTTCAAGAGAAACCAGAAATAATCTCAACTAAGTCAACATTTTAAGTACCCAGGACACAGAGATTCTATACAGCATACATGTGCAGAACTGAGATGGAATCCATTCCATGTTTCAAGACCTTTGCAGTAAATGGATGAATGGATGGATCGATTGGTGAGGGAGTCATTAATGAATCCGGGTCATTGGGGCACCTCACTGGGGGAATGGAGGGAACATGTCATTGTCAAGCACCTACCATATGCCCAGCCCGTGCAAGGGGCTTTTCATACCTTATCTCTTTTGACTTTCATAACAACGCTGCAGCGTAGGTTTATCATTCTTGTTTATTTCCACACTCGTTGTGCATATAAAGAAGTGGAGGTTTAGAAAGGCCTAGGATCACGTCACTTTTCTTTATTTATAATCTACCTAATTCTTAAAAAAGGATTTTAGATGAGCTCATGATTTCAGCTGGCTTGTGAGCCTTGGATTCCAGATAGCTCTCTTATACCAAATTGCCCCCACCAAGAGAATCAAGTTCTCAGAAGGCAGGCAGGGAAGGTGCCAGTAGTTCAGGGAGCAGGTCTGATTCCTTGAAGATCTTAGTAAACAACTCACAGTGTTGTGCTCCTCAAGTACGTCAGCCAGTACCGAGGAACTAAGACACACGGGATCTCTTGCCATCTTGATAAGCCCTCCCCACTTCCTCCTACGTTACTGCTTACTATCCTCTCAGAATTCAAGATTTCGGGCGCCTGGGTGGCTCAATGGGTTAAGGCCTCTGCCTTCGGCTCAGGTCATGATCTCAGGGTCCTGTGATGGAGGCAGGCATCAGGCTCCCTGCTCAGCAGGGAGCCTGCTTCCTCCTCTCTCTGCCTGCCTCTCTGCCTACTTGTGATCTGATCTCTCTCTCTCTGTGTCAAATAAATAAAATAAAATCTTTAAAAAAGAAAAGAATTCAAGATTTCTGCCTACCAGCCTTTAGCCTACTTCATCCTAATTCCCTCCTAGAGCCCAGTGGGATAAGGACAGACACAGATACAGGAGCTGGTAGGTTGGAAAACATTTTATTGGTGTTGCTGAGCCCAGAGAGAGTGCTTATAGAATGATGACCAGAGCCCACACTAGCCCTTCTTCCAGTGGGTGTCAGCAGTGCTTGGTCTTGAAGGGAACAGTCACTGGGCATCAGGAGTTGCACTCCTCAAACCCTTCAGCTGGAGGGAGAGAGGGTATGGTCAGATTGGGGACCCTTGGGTTCGGGGAGCTGGAGTCCCCTGTGAGGAAGCCCAGGACAGCATGGGGCAGAGATAGAAAGGAATCCCTGCCCTGATCTGAGTTCTCATTCTCTACAAATACAGTAGCTGAGACTTCCCTTAGCTCTGAGAGGACGGTTTATCCTCTTTTATCCGTCCTCACCGTTCCTCACATGTCATTGGCTTCTTCTCTCCCCCCTAACTTCTGTCCTACTGTGCGTCGCCTCTTACCTTAGGAAAGGCATCCCAGTTGAGGAAAGGAAGTTTTCTTTTGATAGACTAAAAGAGAAAAAAAGAACGAGAGGGATGTGATACAGGTCAGGTGGGCACGGATCAGTGAATGAGCTCTCCGTAGTGGTGATGGTGTTATCACTTACAGTTACAGGAAGAACTAATATTTCCTCAGCCCTTATTCTGTGTCTGCCTTATACTAACTGCTCCATAGGCATGCTTTCATTTGGTCTACACAGCTACCTTTTGAG
Source organism: Ailurus styani (assembly GCA_002007465.1). Classification (NCBI taxonomy): domain Eukaryota; kingdom Metazoa; phylum Chordata; class Mammalia; order Carnivora; family Ailuridae; genus Ailurus; species Ailurus styani. Next base: position 786,957 of record LNAC01000324.1, on the reverse strand, counting down.
GTAGGTACTATCAAGCCCACATCAGAGATGAGGAAGCCAAGGCTCAGAGACAACTGTGTGAGGACATGTAGCAAGTACGTGCAGAGTGATGTGATGCAGGCTCCAATGCCCACACTGTCACTGACTTCACCTTCTAAGTGTGAGCAAGACACCCAACTTAGGACCTCAGTTTCTTCATAGGTGATAAAGAGACCCAAACTCCTGTCTGGTTAAGTTCTGCCTTTCCTGGAATTGTCTTTGTGGCTCTGCTTCCCCACTGCCACATTAGAAAAATAGGTGTGGCCATGTCAGCGTCCTGAAGGAACTTTCTTCTGGCAAGCAGGGTAGTTTACTACCTCCTAGAACTCAGGAAAGAACCAAAAGGGCTAGAACCAGAAGGTGTTGACCCTATGCTGGAGAGATCGTAGTCAAGGAGAAGGGGTACTCACTCACTTACCTCAAAGAGGGCATGCCAGTTCAGGAATTCATCGGGTTTAAAAGCCTGTGGAGACAGGAAGACAAGAAGAGGGTCAGTGCCAGGGGAGGACAGAGCTCAGCCCCCAGCCCCCCGGTAAAGGTGAGGGATCCACTGCGGCTTTGTAAGCTGTCTACGAAGGCATTGGTCTCCTTTATGGTGTGGATGTTGGGGTGGGGACAGCACTGGAGAATGGTACTTACAGAGCGCAGCTTGTCGATGTTCAGGAAGTTAGCATTAACGGCCTAGGCAAAAAGACGGGGTGTTAAGAAAATGGTAAAGGAACACAGACGAGGGCCCAGACTGACATTGGAGTGTGGGAAAACGGGGTGTTTACCTCAGGCCCTGCTGCATAATTACCAATGGTGGTTTCTTCCTGGAAAGTGAAGGGGAGAAAAACCAAAGGATCACATAATGGCGAGTCCTTGTCCCCAAACCCTCTCTGCCAGCCCTGCCTTCCTCCACAGGCCAGTCCCCAAGATTGTAACCCATTCTCTACCATAGGGCCTCAAGATAGCGTGCTCTGTTCCAGTAAGATGGATGGTTGACAGCGAGGCTAAGAGGAGGGAATGGAGAGCGGTGTGTGTGAGACAGAGAAGCTAAAAGCAGCAGGTGCAAGGGGTGGAGAAGAGGACTCCTCCCAAGAAAATCGGGCTAGCGTTGCAGTGCAGGTGACTTGGGGTTCTTGAGACTCCTACGCTTAGCCCATAGAGCTGGGTGGGGGAGACTGGCACGCAGGAAGCCTGCCTTTAATTGATCAAGGTTGGCTTGCTTTGTGACTTTATTGCCACCAAAATCAGAGTCACCATTTCCCTCCCCCATATAGTCACTGCCCTGGACCCCCATGCGCCCCATCTTGTTGCTCTCCCTGCTTTAGTTGCCCGGCTTCCTTGTCCCTTATTTCTTCCTTTCCACAGCAAAGGTCGCAAATGGGTATCCTATAGGCTAGACCCAAATGTTTAGCTCTCATAGTAGTTTGGCTTGTTTTTTAGTTTGAATAAAACATTTTTAATTATTAAGAGTACATAAATCAGATTTCTGCCTCCTCCTGAAAATTTAAAAACTCTGGCCACACTGGGTACATTTTCCTGCTTAGCAGCAGTGGGATGGTATACAGACCGTCCCTTTCTAGATTGGGCACTTTCGCTCCACCAGCCCTCCTGCTCACTGACTTCACTTGCTTGGATCCCAAGCAATTGTGTATGTGACCCCATCTCAGACTTTAAAATCTAGCATGGACACTCTCCCCACCTCCTTGAAGAAGATGGGGAGAGAGGGGCCTCCAGCTTCCTCCTGACTGGAGACTGCCTCCATGCTAAGGTTCCTTGCTATGGCCTAGGCTCCAGAGACAGTAGGGAGCTCCCAGTCACCTGGAAGCCATTTCCTGGGAAACGATGAAACACAGGTGAAGCTGAGCCCAGATGACAACCTCAGCCCCTGTCGTCTCCTCCCAGGATTCAGTTGTCTAGCCTCTGCCTATACTCTCACCATCCCTTCCAGAAATAAAGCACCTCCATCTACATGTCTTCCTGGGAATGCTTTGTCTCCTTCCTCCTTTCTTCCCTTCTTCAGAGCCCTGGGTTTTTGTTCAGCCTCTGATAATCTCCAAAAATAGGAGCCACACATCCAGTAATGCACTGACGGTAAAGAATGGAAGACTCAGGGAGGTAATAGGTTAAGAGAAAGAGAATCCAGGTGATGTGCTCACCTCAGAACTACCCAGGGAAGCCCCCTGAGCAGAGTGGAGCGCCAGAAGAGAGAGAAGAACCACAGCAGGAAGAACTGGGATCTTCATGGTGTCAAGTTTGGGGTGCTCTGAGGCGGGGCCTCATCACTTGCTCTTTATATTCCCAGGGAGGTGGATGTGAGCAGAAATGGGGTCCCCACCCCACTGACTCACCCCCAGATCCCATCGCCCACCCCCGGGGCTCTGGGAAGGGGAGGTGTAGACTGTTCCCCCACTTACCTTGGATTTCTCAATTCACATTCTGCCCCAGGCACTAGGAAGGTGAGATGGCAATGGAGTGCTTCATGCCAGTAGAGTTGGGATGTAGACAGGTTGAACCTGTCCCTCCAAAGGACTGGCAGTGGCACCCAAGCAACCTCTCCTTTTGCCTTTGTCTCTTTCCCTTATACCCTTCATTCTGCTCTTAAAATTTGGGCTTTTTCCCACCCTACCCAATTCTGTATAAACTTCTTAGACTGGCATTGAACCCCTTCCTTGCTCTGGCCTCGACCTGTCTTTCTGACTTCTTTCACTCCTTTGCACATGACCCTGCATTCTGGCCAAACTGGACTCCCTACCAAATAAACCCTTCTTGGTCCTCCAAGCATCTTCCTGTGCTCTTGCTTATTCCTAAAATGCCCTTCTGTCTTCTCTAGTTCTCAGAATCCAACATCCATCTTGGATGAAGCTTTCCTGATATTTCCCATCATCCCTTACCACCACCCCCCACTCCCCAGACCCTTCCCTTCTTAGAATTGCCATAGCAATGCATTTGTTTCTCTCTGGCATTGTACCTGGGGTAACTTATGCTCTTATTTCTCTCTTGGAATATTAAGTTCCTTGAAGCCGAGAACTCTATCTTAATCACCTTTCTATGCCCCTACACCTTGCCTTAGACAGAGTACAGGCGGAGCCAGCATTTGTTAGATTGGATAAGTTAGGGTTCAAACATCCTTCCATCAAGTTGTACAATTTCCTCCTTTGGGGCTGGACCCCTTCTGTTATCCAGCTGCCCATCTTTTACTCTTGGGTCTTCAGAGAGATGACTGTCTTGAACTACAAAGACAAGGAATAGAGCACACGGTGGGGGGGGGCACAAAAACACCAAACAGCTCTTAAAGATGCCCAGTTGGAGATAGGATCTAGGTCCTGAACTTTGAGTGCCTTCTCCATTTCGTGGAGTTTATCCCACCCCCTGCCCACCCCCCAACTTGGGAGTTGTATCACCTCAAAATGACAAAATATTCTAATCAAGCCACCTTCTCTACTGTGAGGTTCAGGTGGCCCAGCCGGTTCCTGGTGTCATAGGGAGGGGCCGGGACGAAGAGTGGTGCTGCCAGGACAAAGCAAGACCTTACTTGAGAGCAGGCCCCTTTACCCCGACCTGATGCAATGCACACAGAGGGCAGGCCTGGGGTGAAGGGGCTGGGTGGCACTGGTGAACGATCTTTGGGAACCCCAGAAGTTGGCACTTCTGTTCAGTTCCCCTGCTGCCCCACAGCCCACATGCAGCCCCTCTGTAGGCTCAGGCAGCCTCCTCTGTCTCTATGACAGCACCTCCCGCTTTGCGGAGCTACCTGCGGAGACAGGGCTCAAGGACCACTCACTAACACAAATGGCCAGATGGCAGGGGCTGTCGCGCAGTCTATGCTGCCGCTGCCGGAGGGGGCAAGCGACAAAATGCCTACTGCGGGTGGAGCGCCTCTCAAAAGGTTTTCTGGAGGACACAGTTTTTAATGTGTAATGGATTCTTACTAATTAATTAACAGTAGCTGAAGGAGCTCATTAACCACCATTCTGTCAGCATGGGGTCACCTCTGGGAGCAGAGGGAAAGAAGAATGGACAAAGGAGAACTGGCACTGGATCATCACTTCCACTTAGGCATGCTAATGGGGGAGCACTTTGGCCCGGGGGATCCAAAGCTGCAGAGGAGCCAAACACCATCGTCTGATTAGCTCTAGAGTTCTTTAGTAACAAATCGACTTCCCAGTGTTTTCCTCTCCACCAAATGCTAATGCTGCTGATAATGTTAGCCAATTTATTGATATGTTATTATGTGGCAAGCGTTGTGCTAAGTGATCTAAATGAATGATCTCATTGATTAGCACAGTGATTCTATGAGGTAGGTACTATAATTACCCACATTCTGCAGGCAGGGGAACCACAGCATGTAGAGGTTAAGTAACTCACTGAAGGTCACACAGCCCGTGGGTGGCAAGGCCAGTACGAGAACCCCGGGATTCCAGGGCCTGCACCTGGATAGCGCCCGTGCTGTACTGTGGCGTCGTGTCTTCCAAAGGACCCCACCAGCCCACGTAGCACCTTGCTTGCGTCAGACTCATGCCCTGAGAGCTGGGGGGCAAGCTGCATTTAGCCCCCATTCATCCTGTTGCTCAGGTGTCCCTTCACAGCGTGCTGCCTGCACAGCCGTAGGTGGCAGCTCCAAGCATCCGTGCATTAATTTCAATGAGTTGACCTGTACACAGTTTGGCAGAGTGAACAGAGAAAATTAAGAGATTAATGGCCCTCCACGAGCATATGTCTCAGAATGAAACTGCGATTGTCTTGGACTCCAGGTGCCTCTTGGAGTAGGAGCACCTGGCTGCACCAAGTGTGTATTTAAAGACCGTTGACCCGTTCTAGTTCTGGCTTTACAGTTAGGGTGTTTAAAGATAAGTACTTGTGTATAATGCCTCTGAACACAATGTGCACGACTGAAGAAATCCGTTCTCAAGCTGGAGAGAACTGGCTGTGCTCCACAGCTTTGTTTCCACTTGGTACCTTCCTGATGGATCCTCAAGGGCAATCTTGGCTTTACAGGACTTATGCTAAAAGAACGTAGTGTCTCTGTGCTCCCTCAGTGGATTTGTGTTTCCTGAATGCCCAGTGTGCCATGGTTGGGCAAGTGGGGGAAGAAAAGCAGAAGGGATTCTCACCATCCTAGCAGTTTGGATGATGGGTGGCAGGAGCATCGCTGGATTTCAGCAATGCTTTGATGCATCACACAGGGTTAATGGTGGCAGGCAGAGTCACACCGCCTGGCTCTGCATCAACCCATCCCCGAGTCCAGTTGATCTTCTAGTTCCTTCTCTGAGACTACCAGTAAACCCCTGTTTTCCCACAGGGCTGCCCCCACCCCACCCCATATCTGCCAGAACTTGAGTGTGGGTAGGAGGCAAGGCCCAGCCCTGATTGCTACATTACAGACACACCTAGGGGCTGGGAGCAGCCTCCTGGGTTCAGAGAGGGAGTGCAGGATTTGAAGGGATGCACACTGGGGCCTTGGGACCTTGGTGAACACCTAGGTGAAAAGCCTAGAATCTATGAAGAGAAAAGGAGTTGGGGTATGGGGTATTGGAAGCCAGAATTCGGGACATCCTTGTTCCTTCCTTTCCTGTGCCTCTGCCGATGTTACTATCACAGCCCAAAAAAAAGCAGCCACGTTGTCCAGCAGGTCTGGTTTCTTCCTTTGCCACCCACTTTTTGTCCCTGTGTACCCTTTGCTCAATAAACTTCTCCCAGGAAGACTTCCTGGATCAGTCCCACTGAATTCTGATCCCTCCTCCCATTCTCTCATTCACAAATATTGAGCAGCCACTTTGGCTCTTGGCGCTGGGAATTCAAGATAGATAGGGTACCTGTCCTCTGGAACTTATGTTCCAGTGGAGAAGACAGATCATAGTCTAATTAAAAAAAAATAAGGAACAAGATAACTTCAGAGAATGACAGGTTCTGGGGAGAAAATAAAACAGGTACAATGTGATCGCAGTCGGGTGGGTATTCTTGGTTCCACTGGCTGGGTGCGGGGACATTTGAATGTAGACCGAAAGCAGTTAAAGTTGCAGTCATCTAAAGACCTTGAGTTGCAGGGACAGGTAGCATTAATGGTTCTTAAGAGCTTCTCCCAACAGGTCTGGGTTGACAGGGAAGAGGCTGGAGCCATATCATCCCCAAGCCACAGTGAGGAGTTGGGATTTCATTCTAGGGCTACTAAAAAACTTATGGAGGATTCTGAGCGTGGATCCTTCCTGGGTGGCATGGGAGAATGGGTTTTAGGGGAAAATGAAAGTTAGAGGCTGCTTCAGAGGTCCAGGAAGGAGAAAGGAACATCCTACCCTTTTATTAGAGAGTTCTTTACACCAGAGAGCCTTTCTCTGCGTCAAGTGGCACTTTGAACTTTAAAGAGCTGCTTTGAGCCCTTCGGACCAGGAATACCCTGAGAGTCTAGAACCGTGTTGACCATCTCAGCTTCTCCCACCGTCCCTCAGGGACTGGCTGCAGGAGACCTGAGTTCCAGATCTTTCTGATTCATCACCCACCCACCTAGAAGCCAGCTGTCAGTCAGCCAAAGAATTGAGCATCTGCCTCGGGAGAGCTGGGTTCTCCTCCCTGTGGCTTCCAAGAGGTACTGCAAGGCCCTCCCTACACAGCTGAAATCCAAGACAAGGATAGGCACACCTTGGAGATATTGCGGGGTGGGTTCCAGACCACCACAGTAAAGCAAATATTACAATAAAGTAAGTCCAGTGAATTTTTAAATTTATTTTTAAAATATTTTTTAAAGATTTACTTACTTGTTTTAGAAAGAGAGAGAAAGCATGAGCATGGGGAGGGGTAGAAGGAGAGGGAGAAAGAATCCTCAAACAGACTCCCCGCTCAGTGTGGAGCCTGTCGTGGGGCTTGATCCCAGGACCCTGAGATCATGACCTGAGCCAAAACCAAGAGTCAGTCAGTTGCTCAACCAACTGAGCCATCTAGGCACCCCATTGAGTCAAATGAATTTTTTGGTTTCCCAATGCACATAAAAATTATGTTTACACTATACTGTAGTCTAGTAAGTGTGCAATAGCATTATGCCTTTAAAAAACAACATACATATCTTAATTTTAAGAACACTTTATTGGGCATCTGGGTAGCTCAGTCAGTTAAGTGTCTGCGTCAGCTCAAGTCATGATCCCAGGGTCCCTGGATTGAGCCCCCACATTGGGCTCCCTGCTCAACGGGAAGCCTGCTTCTCCCTCTCCCTCTCCCTCTGCCACTCCCCCTGCTTGTTCTTTCTCTGTCAATTAAATAAATAAAATCTTTTTTAAAAAATTAAAAAGCACTTTGTTGCTAAAGAATGCTAACCATCAAGTGAGCTTTCAGTGAAGTGTTATCTTTTTGCTGGTAGAGGGTCTCACCTCGATGTGCATGGTGCTGACTGATCAGGGTGGTAGGGGCTGAAGGCTGGGGTAATGTGGCAGTTTCTTAAGATAAATTGAAGTTTTCCCCATAAACTGACTCTTCCTTTCATGAACAATCTCGCTATGATATGTGATGCTGTCAGATAGCATCTTACCCAGAGTAGAACTTCCTTCAGAACTGGAGTCAGACCTCTCAAGTGCTGCTACGCTTGATCAACTAAGTCTACATCATAGTCTAAATCCTTCGCTGTCATTTCAGCATCTTCACCAGGAGTAGATTCCATCTCAAGAAACCACTTTCTTTGCTCATTCATAAGGAGCAGCTCCGGATCCCTTCAGGTTGACCATGAGATGGCAGCAATTCAGCCCCATGCTCAGGCTCCACTTCTAATTCAAGTTCTCTTGCTGTTTCCACCACATCTGCAGTGACTTCCTCCACTGAAGTCCTGAACCCCTCAAAGTCATCCACGAGGAATCAGCTTCTTTTTTTTTCTCTTTTTCTTTTTTTTTAGGAAGCATTATTTACCATACAGATTTTTTCCATTTGATTGCAATGATTCACAGTGCTTTCCTTTACTCAAGAGTAAAATAATAAAGATTCTACCTGAAATTTGAGGGTTTTTAAAAATGTTTTCTAAATTTTACCTAGGTTTTAATCATCGAAAGTATAAATAAGAGCTTAAGACATTAATTATAGAGGGGGGACTTCGGTTTGTTTTTATTACAATGATAAATAATAAGCACATGGAATCAACTTCTTCCAAACTCCTGTACATGTTCATATTTTGACATCTTTCCATGAATCACATATATTCTTAAAGGTATCTAGAACAGTGAATCTCTTCCAAAAAGTTTTCAATTCATTTTGCCCAGCTCAATCAGAGGAACCACTATCTATGGCAGCCATTGCCTTAAAAAATGTATTTCTTAAGTAGTAAGACTTGAAAGTCACAATGACTCCTTGATCCATAGGCTGCAGAACGGATGTTGTGTCAGCAGGCAGGAAAACATCTCATTGTCCATCTCCATCAGAGCTCTTGGGTGACCCGGTGCCTTGCAGTAGATCATGTTGTAAACAGACGTGCTGTCATCCAGGCTTTGTGATTCCACGTATGGAGCACAGGCAAAGTAGATGTAGCATAATTCTTTTGAGCACTAGGATTGTCAGAATGGTCAATGAGCAGTGGCTCCAACTTGGTCACCAACTGCATTCGCCCTTAACAAGAGAGTCATTCTGTGCTTTGAAGCTGTGGAGCCAGGCATTGACTTGTCGGCAGTTTTCCAAGTCCTAGATGGCATCCCCTTCCAATAGAAGGCTGTTTCATCTGTACTGAAAACATGTGGCTTAAGTCCTTCAGGAATGACCTTAGCTCGGTCTTCTGGGTCACTGGCTGAAGCTTCTACATCAGCACTTGCTGCTTCACCTTGCAGTTTTTTTATGTCATGGAGATGACTTCTCTCCTTAAACCTCATGAAACCCCCTCTGCTAGCAGCTTTTCTTCTGCACCTTCCCTACCTCTCTCAGCCTTCAGAGAATTGAAGAGACCCAGGGCCTAGCTCTGGATCAGGCTTTGGCTTAAGGGAATATTGTAGCTGATTTGAACTTCTATCCAGACCACTGAAATTTTCTCCATATCAGCAACAAGACTCTTTGCTTTCTGATCAATCATGTGCTTACTAAAGTAGCACTTTTCATTTCCTTCACATACTTTTCTTTTGCATTCACAAATGGCCAACTGGAGCAAGAGGCCTAGCTGTCAGCCTGTCTCGGCTTTCCACATGCCTTCCTCACCAAGCTTAGTCATTTCTAGCTTTTGATTTAAAGTGAGAGACATGCAACTCTTCCTTTCACTGTTACACTTAGAGGGCTGGTTATTAATTAACTAGGGTTATTAATTGACCTAATGTCTTTTCTTTTTTTAAAAAAAATTATTTATTGCAGGGGTGGGAGGAGCAGAGGGAGAGGGAGAGAGAACCTTAAGCAGACTCCCTGCTGAGCATGGAAGCTGACATGGGGCTTGATCCCATGACCTTGAGATCAGGACCCAAGCCAAAACCGAAAGTTGGACACTTAACCAACTGGGCCACCCAGGCACCCCAGTTGGCCTAATTTCAATATTGTTGTCTCAGGGAATAGAGAGGCCCAGGGAGAGGAGAAAGATGGGAGAACATCCAGTCAGTGGAATAATCAACACACACAACATTTCTGGATTAAGTTTGCTGTCTTATATGGGTGCAGTTTGTGGTGCCCCACAATAATTACAATAGTAACATCAAAGATCAGGGATCGCAGATCACCATAACAGATATAATAATAATGAAGAAGTTTGAAATACTGAGACAGTTACCAAAATGTAACACAGAGACACAAAGTGAGCAAATACTATTGGAAAACTGGTTCCAATAGACTTTCTTGATGCAGGATTGTTTCAGTTTGTAAAAGACATAATATCCACAAAATGCAGTAGAGCAAAGCACAATAAAATGAGGTATGTCCACAAAGTGGTAGCCCCAATTTAAGGACAAAAGTGAGAGTAGGATGCAGAGCAAAAGGATAGTCCTCATCTTTCTCTCACCCAGATGGGTTTAATCAAGACAGTTTCCCCAAGTCCATTTTGGACCAGGTTTTTTTCATTTATTCATCAACTATTTGAGGCCCACCTTTTGTCAGACCCTGTGTTGGGATGGAGCGATGATGACCAAGGCAGATAGGAGCTGTGCCCTCAGGGAACTTTCAGTCTCGGAGGGAGTCACCTAGGCTGGCAGAGTGCTTCCTGTCCTCTTTCTTCCTGGGTCCCTGCAGGGATGTTGGCGATGAGTGGTGGGGACTCCTTAATTTAGGCACATTATATGGCCTTGATGGGACTTTGACTCAGAGACTCTTAAGTGCAGGCTCTCCAGGCCTGTCTGCGGAGTTGCTAGGCTTGGGATAAGCCTGGGCTCAGCCTGCGCCAAGAATCCCTGCCCGTTTCCTTGGCACATTAATGGAGTAGAAGTTTCCAACACCCTGTCTGTATCCCAGAGCCACAGAGCCACTGCGTACAGTAAGGCACCAGGCTGGGTATGAGCCTCTTGCCCACAACTTCCTAAGCACACAGCCTCATCCACACCTCCTTGTATTTACAAGGCTGAGGCATGTGCTCTGCTAGCCCCTGGCCCCTGTTCTTGCCACCTTCCTGACCCTCTGGGACTGGCCTTCTCTCTTGAAAAGCCTCTTTGCTTCCACCTCCTGTTATGAATGACTTCCCTGTTGCCTTTTCAGGCTAGCAAAACACCTCTGAGGGCCTCAGCTGCAGGGGCATGGCATTCAGATGCAGGCTGGGCCGGGACCATGTCTTTCAATGAAGAAACTGAGGCACAGGGAGATCAGCTAACTACTGCTTGTCAGGACCACCCAGGTCTTACCTCTCTCAGTCCCCCATTTAGTATGCCCCTCTCAGCAGGAAGGGAAATTATCTGCCCCTAGATCACTTCCATCCTCCCTGATCCGGGCCATCAGCATAACATTAAAGAACACAGCGTGTGAAATCTGAAGGAAACAAGATTCATATTTTATTTCCACAAAGAAACTCAAAAGTAGGAAACTTCTCCTGAAGAATTGTCACAGTGACTTCAGGTCACAAAATGGAGGAGGTGAAGAAAGCGGCAGGTTTATCCGATGAGGTTGCTAGACAAGGAGACCCCACAGTGCAGTTAGAAGAAACGAGGGACAAACAGATCAGGTCCCCAACCTAGAAAAAACAGGTGTCAGCACCCAGGCCAAGCCTGACACACAGAGAGAGTTGGGGGTGGGGCACAGATGGGCTCCTTGACGGCTGATGTTCAGGGCCTCCATCCTGATTGGAAGTAATTTTCTAGAAGAAAAGAGCAAATCGTAGAATGTGGCTATTCCTGAACGTGTTAAAACCGGGTGTCCTTTCATCCAGCCTCTGCGCTCCCACAGTTTTTTTGGTGTCCTACCTGTTTCACCTGAGCGTCCCCTTACTCTTGCTTCCCCCTGAAGCAGATTTTGTGGTTCTGCCAAGTTAACCTATTGCCCCTTCCCCGCTGGCAACTCACTTCTTCTCGCAGTTCTCCCAGACCCTTCTGTCCCATCCCTCTCCTCCACCTCCCCTTCTGGCCGTCCCTGCATGGCCCGGCCTCTGGCAGGCCTTCACTCAGTGCTCAGACGGTGCTTTCCGAGTGTCCTCACTCATTTCCTGATGAGTCTTTCTCCACTGGGGTCTCCTTCTCGATGCCTTTAAAGGGAATGCCAGGATCCCAGCCCTGCCCCCGGGTGGCTGTGCCTCAGCTCCTGGATGTAGGCTTGCAGCACTCACTCTGACACTCACCTACCAGAACTTCACCCACTGCAGCAGGCCAGGGTGCACCCGGGAAGCCTGCAGGACAGGGAGAACATCTGAGTGGCCATGGCCATGGCCCTGGCCCTGTACACCCTCTGGCCCCAGATCCCTTCTCACAGGAGCCTGATTTTCTCTGCCCCGCTACTCACCGAGGAAGAAGGCGTGGCTCCCCCCTGGAAAGAGATCGGAGGAGGTTAATGTGGCGCTACAGTGACCTCTGCCACGTCCTTGGGGCCCAGGAGGGGCCCGAAGGCAGGAGCAGACTCAGACCCAGAGGCCCTTGGGTCTGACTGTGGACATTCAGCCCATGGACTTTCTCTCAAAGCAGATTTATCATCTTGAGTACATTTACCCAAAATGAGCACACACTGGCCAAGCAGCGTGAACAGAAGGTAGATGGGTAGATAGGTGTCCCTCTGCCTGCTGGGTGGATGGAGATTGGCGCGTGCGTACCCACAGGGAGCATGAACTGCTGCTTCACCTGCTTCCAGTCCGGAGGTGACTCCGGATCTCTCAGTACAAGTCCTGTCCCTGAGGCCAGGGGCTTCCTTGTTCTGAGAGATGGCGGGAAGTAGCACCTGTTGTTTCTTCCCCAGCCAATTATTGAATTTATAAGGTTAGTTTCTTGGCAAATGAATGAAACAAAATTCTCAGGGTTTTGTTTTTTGGTGTTTTTTTTTTCCTGTTGCTTTCTTTGTGGAACGAAGCATTAATTTTCCCACCAACCACAAGTTTCTGGGCAAGCCTCCCCTACGTGTTGGTGTGCCCTCCTCACCTTCCCCCCATCCCCGAACAGAATGTCAGTAGTGAAAGGGGTGAGGGGAGCAGACACCACTACATGGGAAGGCCGCTGGTATTGCTATGTGTCGTGCGAGGTTTTTAGAGCTGTGTAGCCCTCTTGGAGATGACGTTGGTTCCCAGTTTTCTCCAGGGCATGCGGCACAGCTGCTGCCCCCTTGTAACCTTTTCTGAGGGGGTAGGAGCGAAGAACATTGAACCTCCCACCCTCCACTTCCAAACAGCTCTCAGGGAGCCCGAGTCTCCCTACACAGGGCGGAGAGACATGACTGTCAAAATGAACAGGATCCGGCCTTGGCCTCAGCTAAGCCTGGCCGTGAAAGCCCCCTTCCCTCACCCCCCATGCGGAGACCCCAGTGGGGAAACAGGGCAGTTGGGGTCTTACCTTAGAGGGGATCTTGGCTGGGTACTGCCCACCAGCCAGTGTAGGGTATGCCTGCTGGTTATAGGTGTTCTGTGGAAGAAAACAAGGGGTAGGAGAGAAGGGATGAGGGCATTTTGCTGTGGGCTGACCCCGGCTCCTGGCCTGGGCCTGGGCCAGAACTGTTTCCAAACCCCCGCCTTCCCTCCTTGTGTCATGGCTGTTTTTCCTAGAGAATCTCCTCCAGCCAGCCAGAGCCCACAGCCTCACCTCCCTTACAGACCTGGTCTCAGGGGCCCTGCCTCCTCCTTCCCTGCCTGGTACCTGCCCCATCTCCTCGAGTGCTACTTGGGAGGTGAAGGTAGGAGACCAGGGAAATGAGTGCGGTTTGAATCTGGTGGTCAGGTGGCGATGTCTTACCTTAGAAGTCACAGCGGCCACTTCTTGCCATCCTGCGCCAGACTGAGAAAACAACAGCATGGGGGTGTGGAGGAGAGAGAATTTCAGATTGGCCAGCCCTGAGATCCAGACCGAGAGGGACCCGGGACCATCAATGGCAGTCTGAGGGCAGAGAGACTCACCTGACCGGCACCGCCTGACCTCTTCTGGAGCGAGGACGCATCGGCACCCTGGAAGGGAGAGAGCCTCGTGAGGGGGTCCTTGTCCAAGGTCCTTCCAGCCCTGCCGGACTCGCCACCTAGGCTCTGCCCTCCCATGCGAGCAGCAGCCCCCACACTCCCCGCCTCACCCCTCTCCATGGCCCAGGATCAGCACTGCCTCCAGAGAAGGCAGCGAGCCTGGAGAACACTGATGACCCTGATAGATACAGGACAGATTTCTACACTCAGTGTGGGGGAGCGAGGCGACACCGCCCCTACCCGTGCACCTGGAGCTTCGGCAGGCCACCAAACCCTACTCCCGCCTTAGCCCTATAATTCCTGTTCACAAACACTGTTCCCACAGGGTTCCTGGAAGGATGGGATGCTCTCCTCAGCAAACAGGCCAAGTGAGGTGATTAGATTCGCACTGGGCCGAAGGAGAGAGCGAAAGGGGAGAAATGCAGGAAAACCCATGAAGCCATGTGAGACACAGCACAGGTGCATGGGCCATCCCCCTCTGCAGTCAAGCCAAGAGGAAAATTCTCAGCAGCAGGAGAGAAGTGACCACCACTTCTGTGACCACCACTTCTCCACTTGGAACTGCCACTCCCACCCCAACCCCCATATACACATACACGGGGTCAGGATGTTCCTTCTAACTCCGACTTACTGAATTTTAGCCCCACTCTTAGCCCTAACGCTGAGGTCACAAACTGTTTGACCACAGGCCTCCAGGCATTTTTTGCTTAGCCTGCATTTTTAAATTAGTTGTGAACTATTAAAAATCAGATTTCCCTCCGACGACATGGCCACACTGGTCATTCGTGAGTGCATGACAACACGCACCTAGAGGGCCCTGACCTCCCCCTTTGGTGGCCCCACCTGTCCAGCCTCCTGTACCTAGCCCACACGGACGAGTGAGTGGGCAACCCTTGCCTCAGTGCCCAAAGGCCACTGGCCAAGAAGAATCAAGATGTGGCCTTGTGCAGGACCCCTCCTTCCCAGAACCCAGATATTCAGACCTTCTGCACCTGCTCACCCTTGACCATGGCCTGACCTGCTCCCCTCATGCCTCCTGTTTCCTTTCAGTTTTCCTCCCTAACACCCCTTTTCCAGTCCTGAGAGTTGACCCGGCTCCAGGCCCCTCTCTTCCCCACCCCACGCGCCCTCCCCCTGCTCCCCCTGCAGTACCCACCCAGCTGTGGCTCCCCCTGAGCCAGGCCACGCCCAGCAGGAACAGCAGCAGAGCAGAGAGAGTGGCGGGCTTCATGTTTCTGTGCCTGTGGAGGCCCCAGCCCTTGGCTTCAGCTTTTATCCTAGGGAGGACCGCCCACCCTACTCCTTCTCCAGTGACTCACTGGCTTCTCTCTCCTACCCCACCCCCACTTAGCATCGCAGAAGGGAGGAGAGTGGGAAGGGAGGGAGGCGCCCTCCCTCAGCAGGGAAGGTAAGCGAAAGGGGCTGAATGCAAGCCACTGCCCAGAGCCCAGGTCCCGCGTCCCCAGAGTTGGGCTTCCTGACCCGCCAAACGAGAGGTTCTGCCACCCTTACCTCAATAATGGCTTTCCAGTTCAGGAAAGGGGTGTTGTGTTTGAAATCCTAGAGGGAGGAGAAGAGGTGAGTGGGCCTCGGAGCGGGGAGTGCGGCAGCTCGTTGGAAAGGTGCAAGAATGGGTTTTGACACCTGGGTGTGGTTCTCAGTTAGATGAAGATAAGCAGACCGCAGGCTGAGTTAGCACTTCTGATGGCATTTGGGTGAGATTGCCCATCTCAAAAATGAAAAGAGGGCGAATTTTGTGACAGGTGGGCTGGAGCTTGAGGGAGGCGGGGAGAGGGGCAGATGACCAGAACCCCAGTGCTCTGAAAAGCGAGAGTTCTCCTACCTCCCAGAGTCGGCTGAAGTAGAGCAGGGCACGTGTGCTGGGGCGGGGGACTTGGCCCTGTGGAGGAAAGGTGGGGTGAGGTGAGCAGGGAGCCCAGCCCCCTGCTCACTTATACCCCTATTCCCGCTACTACCATCGCTCAGCCTTCAGAATTTCATTGTGACTAAGGTTTGGGGGGGAAGCTGGATGTCTTTTAGGGACACCAGAAAACTGCTTTTGGAAGCAGAGGGAGAGACTGACTAGATCCCTGGAGCCACTAACCAGCCCCCCTCCCCGCTACTTGCACCAGGCTCTTCACTCTTCCTGCTTCCCCGGCCTCTGGCAGAACCTCACTGCAGCCAAACCTCAGGACCAGGACCTGCCCTTCCACCCCCAGCCCATGTCCCCAAGCTGCAGGGCTGCGGCTGACCCTTCCAAACCCCCACCCCACCCCCGGAACAACGATGGAGACGTAAGAAAGGAGCAGAGACCAGGAGTGTGGGGCACTACGGTTTATTTCAAGGGTAAGGGTTGAGATTAGTGGTGGGGTAGTGGGGTTTTAAGAAGGGGTGGGGGGCTCCCATCCATCTGGTAGCTCCTTGTCTGGAGGTCACGGGGTGCGAAAGCTCCTCTGGTCCTGGGCAAAGAAATAAGCTCTAAGAGGGAGCTCAAGGAGTAAGAATTCAGGGCCTAATGGGCCAAGTCAGAGGTGGATCCAGCCTCTGCTCCTGAAATCGGCAGGGATCTTTCTGCCCATGGGGGCTGTCATCCAGCCAAATCCAGATATTCCAGTTTGGGATGGAACAGCTCATACTTGCCAAGAACTGTTATGTATAGTCTCCCTGTTGTCACTGCTCACTCTGGCCCCAGTGCTCAGGAGATGGGCCTTCTGTTCTCCTCTCTGCCCATCTCTGTCCTGCCCCTCTTCCCAGATCTGCTCCTGGGGAGGCTGCCCCAAAGGGATCCTGCCTAACTGAGGACTCCCCTGACTGCCCCCTGCCCAGATGTGCAAGAACATTCACTGCCTTCCTGGCCCCTGGGAAGTATCCGGTATCCGTCTGTGCCTCTGACCCTAAGCTCCTCATGCTGGGGGCCTGGTCTCCCCGAGGTCCACAGTAAGGAGTCTCGCCCCTCTCCGACACTGTTCTCTTTAAAACAGAAACAGTCCATTTGGCTCCTTTAGTTCCTGCGGGCGCTGCGCCTGGGAACTTCTGCCTCCCACATCTTTTGCTCTCCCACCTTCTTCCCCAAGGCACAGACTTGGCCTTGCCTGACGTTGGGGCTTTCTCTTGGCCTCCCTGCCTACCACCATCTTGTATCCCCCGTAAGTTTTAGAGGGCGGGGACCTTGTCTTCCTTCTTCTACCATAAGGGCCAGAAGCTCAGCTGCTGGGGTGACTGTGTTGGGCAGCAGGCGTGTAGCTGCCAGACAGAAGCAGCTGCTATTCTGTTCCTGCCCATTGGCGCTCAAGGAAAGAGGGGCCCGGCGTTGCCTCATTTTTCAAGAGAAGCTGGAATTCCGAGTCATTTTGTAAAAACCTCTCAATTTTTAAACTTTGGCAACTAATTCATAGTGTTTTTAAAATTAAAAAAAAACAAACAGTGGCTCAAACAAAGCACATCAGTGGGCCGTCACTTGCAACTTGTGCCTTTGGTGTCTGTTCAGATTATTGGCCTGCCTCTTCTCTGGAGGCGCGTCTCCTATTTGGGTGTCAAATCAGTCTGGCCGGGGGATCCCCTGAACGTGGAAGGGGTGGGGGGGAAGGAGAGAGGGGTTCTGGGCCCCAAGTGCCTCTTCAGCCTGTGCACACCCAGGGCCTGGGACGCCTGGCACCCAGCAGGCACTGGGCACATGGTCACTTCCCTTCCCTTCTTTCTCAGCCTCAGTCCTCCGGGCCTTTAGCTCCTCCTGACTGTTCAGTCCGTCCCCTCCCCTGCCTCTGCTACCTCTCTGGTTTCACGAGGACTAGGCCTCCTCACTCTCCCTTTAATCTTCTAGGTCTCGAAGGAGAAACTGGGGTTCACAACTGTTCAGTCCGCACATTGAGACATGAAAGAAGCCCATTCCTTCCTCATCCCAGACTCCCAGCTGTTTCCAAACTACCCCCTCTTCTTGGCAATGCCTCCTTCCTCTTTGTTTCTGTCCTTTTTTTAAGCACTGGACAAAATGCCCTTCCAGTGCCATCATCATTTCTCCAGCTCCCCACGTGGGGGTTTAGCAGTTAGCTTTCTTCTCTGTTTCCCTCTCCCACAAAGATCGAATGGCACAGCCTTCCAGCCCTTACCTTGTTTATGGCATCCCAGTTAATGAAACCCAGCTTGGATTTAAAATTCTGTAGGGATTTAAAGAAAAAAAAGATGGAAAATGGCAAATTGAGTTATAATGTAATGTAATGTTGGCTCAGGACCTCAGGGCAAGAGGTTAAGAGTCACCACTGACGGTCGGTTTTTCTGGAAAGAGGGCTTCAGCCTGTAGGGCAGAGGGACAGAGCTTTGATTTTCCAAAAGAGAGTGGGCAGAGAGATCTTGCTGAACTCACCTTCCAGAAAGTGTCAAAATTGAAGAGCCCAGGAGACGTCTGAGAGTTCTAAGGGACCAAAGAGAAAGGGGATGAGAGTAGGAACCCTCCCTGTGAGCAAGAGGCAGGGGCAGGAGCTCTGGGGGTCCGCAGGGGAGGCAGGGATTGCTTGATGCCATGGTCCGGGCCAAAGGTGGGGTGATGCCTCCACTCACCAAGGTATTGATCCCACTGACAGCTTCACCTCTTCCACTGGACCCTTGCCACTGGGTAGGAAGGGGGGACTACTGTTCAAGGCCTGTGCCTCCTGTCATGCATGCCCCCTATCAACCTGCTCCTGGCCCACCATCTCTGCCTTTGCTCAAGCTCTGTGTACTCCAGGTAAAGCCACCTCCTCTCCTTTCTCACACAGCAGCTAGGAAGTCCCACCTTCTTGGAATGATCTGCCACTTATTTCTAGAATAACCCTGTCCAGTCCTTTGAATCGTGTTCTTATTCTGCCTCCCCCCAAAGCCTGTCCGGAAAACACTGCTGGGAGCTAATGTGTAGTCCCACCACGCGCCTAGCACAGGCCCTTGTCCTGCCACATTCCTGTGTGGAGACGTCTCCACTTGACAGATGAGGGAAGCAAACTCAGAGCTGTCCAGCAGCGTGCCTCAGGTTCTGTCTCCTTGTCAGACTCCAGTGTCCAGATCCTGAACCACCTTGCTCTGGTTATGATGCAGAAAGCTCTGCAGTAACTGTGGGGTGGAGCAAAGTAGGTTTTGCCAACCCCATTTTAACCAAAGAGGAGGCCCAGGCTCAGAGAGGCCAACTGCCCTGCCTGAAGATGCACAGATGACAGGTGAGACAGCTGTTCTCTGAACCCCCGTCTTCTAACTCAGAGGTTACTGCTTTCCACTAGTCAACACTTCTTAGGTACAGTTTCCAAAAAGAGCCCCTTGACCATTCTCCTGTTACTTTTGGCTGTGTTTCCCCTCGCAGTGATAATAATACACAGTGATGATCACAGCTGGAAGAAGGGAGAGAATGGATGAACCAAGGAGACAGGAATCTCAGACCCTTGTCTAGTCTCCTAGTGGTCACTCAACACAGTCAGAGCAGCTTGCAAGGAGATACCGATGTTTCGGTCTCTTTTCCCCATCCCTTAGCATTCTGTCCCCACACTCTACCACCCCTTCTCCTAAAGCCACCTGTGCTCACCTGATAATTGTCTTGGGGACCCCCACCTAGACGACTGCCCTCTTTGCTTATTTCCTGCGGAGAGAGAAAATGGAAAAGAGTTGGTGGAGAAGCAGGGCACATGCAGGATGACAGGGCAGGATAGCAGGATGTAGGCAAGGGACTCCTGAATCAGGGCACAAACCCAGCAGCGGATTCCCCAGACCCCCAAGAGAGGCTCTTCTCCCTGGCAAGTCTTGTTTCAACTTCCTGTGGATTGGGTTATTGCTCACTTAAGATACTTATTGGCAACATAACCATCTCTTTATATTCACTTCTGCAACCGCCTGAAATCTAAGAGGAAGCGCCTTTGGCACCAAAGTATCTGAAGTGTCCCCTGGTTTTGAGGCAGAAGCCAGCCAGACTGTTGGACTTAAACTGATTCAAACTGTAAGACGCCGTCTGAGCAAATGTGTTGCATTGGTCAGAAAGAGGACACTGGCTGGAGAGTGAGTGGGAGCCTAGCAGCACAGAAGTCATCTGGTTCCTCTCCTCCTAAGTTAGAGGGAGGCACTTCTTGAGTCCCGCTTTCCCGGGACTGAGATGAATTCCCCGAACTAAGATCAAGACCACCCTGCGGTGCGGGACTATCTGCTTGTTAGCATTGCTACTGCAAAGGTGACCTCCATCCCATCTCCCGCCACCAGTCTCTACTCTCCACGCCGGTCTCCTTACCCTGATGTCACCATAGCCGCCAGAGCCTCCCTGTCCTCCAAAGCCCTGAGGGACGAGACAGTGCAACAGAGATCATTGTTTTAGATCTTAGGTCCATCCCTGCACCTTTATGTATTGATTTAGTACAGTTCCTCTAAAAATCCTCATGGAATTCTCTTTGGAACTGGTCAAAATCATCTTGGAATTCATCTGGAAGAATAAATGTTTAAGAATAGGTGAGAAAACACTGGAAAAGACAGGCAACAAAGGAGGACTTGTACTGGCAGATATTAATGTACCGTAAAGAAAGCCGCGTCACAGAACAGATGAGTCAGTTTAACCAGATAGAACTCCCAGAAACTCTCCCAAAGTATGAAGGTATTTACAAGTGACATTTTACATCAGTGGTGTAAATAATTCAATGCGTGTGGCTGGGAACACCAGGTAAATATTTGGGGGGTGCAGGGGGCACTATTTATACCTTGCTGGTTCCCCCCTCCTTCTGTTTTTATCTGGTTTTCCCTTCATAAGAGAGCACACAGTTCTGATCCAAAGTGGGCAAGTCCAGCCAAACCGAGGAATGGGATTAGATTGTATATAGCAAAGTAAATCCCAGACAGGTTAAAGAGTTAAATAGAAAAAATTAAAGTATAGAAGTATTAGTAGTTCTAGAAGAAAATCGATGCCTTTTTCTTTTCAAGAGCAGAAGAGACTGGTATATTTGACTGCATATTTAAGACTTTGGTACACAAAAAACTAGAAATAGAGTTATGAGCTGGGCGCTTTCCTAACACCTGTCTACCCATGGAGGTTAGTATCCTTAATATCCGAGGAGCCTAATATTCAGGGAGCCTTCTCCCCATCGGCTGTGCTCACACCAGCGCACATTGGCCTGGCCCAGAACCTGGTAGAAACCAAAATCTCAGCCTCACCCCAGGTCTGCTGACTCAGAACCTGCATTTTCACAAGACTCTAGGTGATTCGTGGGGACCTTAGCGTAACACTTCCTCTTGTCAGGGCTGCAAGTGCTGACAGAAAGCCCAGATTTCCAGAATAACTAGGAGGGAAGTGTATGCATTCCAAACCCAGTTTCCAGATGCTGTCAAAGAGATCACGGGATTCTGTTCAGGCATTCTGTTCACTGGCCGGATGGGGTCCAGGTCACTTGAAGTAATTATGTTTCTAAAAGGACTGGTTTCTATGTGATTTTTCACAGCCCCATCCACGGTATAAAGTGAGGCACGTCATATAAGGATTTGCAATTATTACTTTGGAGATTGTTAATATTTGCAGAAGTATGCGTTTGGTTCCTTCCCCACAGACAGGGCAGGCGTGGAGGTTAGCCTTAGGAGTGGTGCCAAGAGGAGTGGGCACAGTCCCAAGTTTGGCTCTTACCTGACCCCCAGAGCCTCCGGATATGCGGACTTCATTCCCTGGGCTGTCACACTGAGAGAGAGAGAGGGAGAGAGAGAGAGAGAGAGAGAGAGAGAGACAGCTTTCCCTCTGTTGCAGCCTCAGCACCCCTTACGTCCCCTCCCCTCCAGGAAAAGGAGGCAGATCTGTGCAGGAGTGCACTCAGCAGACACTCACCCCAGGTTTATTTCCGCCGCCACTTCCGCCACCACTGCTACCCCAGGAAGAGCCACTGTTGCTACTCCAGGAAGAGCCAGTACTGTGTCCCTATGAGGGGAAGCAAGAGTCCACACAGGGTCTTAAAAGGATTCCATGGGAACCAGATAGTAGCCAGGGCATTATAATTTGTTTTACACCCCTCTGTCAACCTCCATCTCTTCCCATCTCGAGCCAGCCGGCCACTGAGGGAAGTTATTCAGAGCACAAAGGACAGGTGTGGCCAGGTGTATTTGGAAATGCGGGACAGTCTGGAGATCCTGAGCTCTCGTCCTCTCCCCCCTCCTACGTGCCAGAAGTGAAAAAGCCTCTGGAGCCTAACGTCTTTTAGAGCCTTGACCCTGGCATCTAGGGGCTCATTCTGTCCTCCCCCTGCTTCTCCTCGCCCCTCCCTCTCCTGGAACCTGGGAAGAGGAAGGGACCCTGAGAGTCCTTACCTGGGAGCCTGAGTAGCCGCTTTGATCAAAATTCCTAGAGTTTTCTAAGGGACGATCCTAGATTGGGAAGGAAAGCAGGTAGTATGAGGAGCAGTAAATTAAAGCAGCATATGTGACCTGGCTTGTTCTCGTTACTTCCCTCTTCTTGCCTCAGACCTTTCCCAAATACCGTGGAAGCCAACTGTGCTCCCGCTTTGCAGGCCCTCTCTGTGCGAGAGCGACCCTAAGCCACAGTCCGCTCCCCCCCGCCCCGTCGCCTCAGCCCTTTCAGAGGGGCCGCTGTGCCCTGTGTTTATCAGCGTCACCTACACCCAGCTCGGTACATGTCCTCGTCTCCATGGGTGCCACAGGGCTGCCCCTGTTCTCTCGGGAGCTTCCAAGCCCGTGTCCTGTTTCCTGCGTGCACTTCTCTTCTCCCCTCTGCCACCCCCAGCTCTAGTCCGATAGACGGGAGGCAGGGCTTCCCCACCCCCAGAGCGGAGCAGAGGTGGGGCGGGGGCGGGGGGGGGCAGTCAGCACCTCTGCTGAGGCCTGGACTGATGGCTGTGTAAGGAAGCCCACCTTCCTTGTAGGAAGGTGGGGAGCAGGAGATGAGGAGCCTGGGATGGCGAGCAGCGGAGCAGAACTCACCCAGCTGGGCCCGTAACTGCCGCCGCTGCTGCTGCCACCACTGCTGCCGCCACCATGGCCATTGCCATTGCTGCCACCGCTGCCGCCGCTGCCACCATGACCACTGCCACTGCTGCCACCGCTGCCACTGCCGCCACCACTGCTGCCGCTGCCGTTGCCGCCACCATAGCCACTGCTGCCACCGCTGCCGCTGCTGCCACCATGACCACTGCCACTGCTGCCACCGCTGCTGCTGCCACTACCACTGCTGCCGCTGCCGTTGCCGCCACCATAGCCACTGCTGCTGCCGCCTCCACTGCCTCCCTAAGGGCCAGGAAGGGACCAGAGTGAGAATATCAGGAGTGTTTGCTTCCCCCCACCCTTGACTCCGGCATATTCCCCGCAGCGCAGTCTGAGGGGAGCCGACAGTCTGTCTACCCCCTGCACAAAATGCCTCCGATTGCCGGTCCCCTTACCCCGGAGTTGCTAGAGCTTCCGCCTGAGCCGGAAGGCGGGGGGTTGGTGCACTGCGGAGGAAAGTTTCCAGGGACAGGTGAGTTTCCGGACTTCGGTCAAAGCCATCGCCACAGGCCAGGCTCTCCTGCTTCCTGTGGCTTGGCCTTCTTTCCACACCTGTTTCTGCCCCATGCCTGTCCCACTTCCCTCCCCTCTTCCTGGCCTCCTCGCCTGGCCCATCTCTTCCCTGGCCAACCTGCCTTGTACCTCGACCTCCCATCCTTCCTTCTTTCCTCTTCATCTCTCCTACTTTCTGTCACATGCTCCCGGCCACCCTCTTCTTTCCCGGACTCTTCCCCTTACCTCTGAATGGGTGTCACTGCCTCTCACTGAGCCGTAACCAGGTTGGACCACAGTTCCCTGCAGAGAGGAGGAGGCTGAGTGTGGGTACCGACAGAAAGATGAGGGAGGCGTGGGGAGTGTGGGTTTGAAGGGCTGGAGGTGGCAAGCCTCGGGGCTCGGTGGGTACCGTACCTGAGGGTTGGTGCCTGGGCTGAAAGACCCTCCGTTGCCCCCTTGGCCCCAGGAGCCTCCCTGAGAGTGGGTTCCAACGCTGCCATCTGAAGCTCCGGGGTATCCCTGGCCCCAGGGAGTCCCTGGACCTCCAGGATTGCCCTGGCTGTGGCCTCCAGAGCGACCCTGGGAGCCAAAGATGCCATGGCCTCCAGATGGAGGCTGGCCGTTGGTTCCCTGCAAGAACAGCATGATTGCACTGAGTGTGCGTGCCCCTCCCCCTCTGTGACGGGAGGGCAGGCACAGCAGGACATAGGCAGAGCCAGGTAGAGGGGGTCCCCCGCATGGTGGAAGAAGGAGGTGTCATCACGTGGAGGGAAACCACCCCAGACAGCCACAAATAAGAGACCCAGTCATCCTTCCAACTGATTCCCAAGATTCTCAGCCCAGCTGCCCACAGCCTCCCATTTCCACACCCAGCGGCCAGCTACTCACCCAAGCACCGTTGCTGCCGGGCATCCCCTGCCAGGAGCCGTGGACAGCATCTCCCCCGTGTCGAATGATGTTCTCCACCTGTCTGCCCGCCTCACCCCCAGTGTTTCCAAGGGCACGGGCTGCCTCCCCCATGCCATGGCCCATGACTTCCCTGGCTGCAGAGCGGGCTGCCTCTCCAGCCCCTTGGCCAGCAGCCTCTTCGACTCCATGGCTTATGGCGTCTCCCAACCCTTGTCCAATGGCATCTCCCACCCCATGTCCCACAGCCTCCCCAGCACCCGCTCCAGCGCTCTCCCCTCCTCGCAGCAGTGGGCCAGCGTCCCCACTGCCCAGGCACAGGGCCAGCAGGAGGCAGGCCAGGGAGCCCTGTGGCTTCATCTCTGCCTCGCTCCTCTCCCTCCTATCTTCTTCCCACCAAGTTTTCTCTTTGCCCTTCCTCCACCTCTGTGTCTGTGTATGCCCTCTTCTGGGCTCTTCCTCCTGACTTACTCTCCGTCCCTCTAAGTCTGCAGCCTTCTCTCTCCTTTCCCAGATTCCCCTGCCTTCCCAGAGTCCTCCACCCTGCCGCTACTCCTTATATATGGCCTGGGAGAAGGCGACAGGGCTGGGCAGCCCAGAGTCCCTCCCTCATGACTCAGGGCCAGCCACCGATAGGGTAATGAGCTGTAATTGTGAGTCTGAGAGTCTGTGTTGAAATAGAGAGGGAGCCCGAGCATCAGGGAGGGAGGAAGAAATGGGATGAGGCAGGTGCAAAAGTGTTCCGATTTCCCAACCCCAGGAATTTGGGGCGCAGGGTGGGGATGGGGGCATCCGAGGAGATAGGTGGTTGGTGTCTCCTAGAGGTGGAAGGAACTCGGGAGAAAGGAACCACAGGCGGGACCCAACCAGGAGGCAAGCGTAGGGAACCCAGTGGAGCGAGACCCACCCGAGGTGTAAGCCAGCCTGGGTCAAGGGCACTGGAATGAGAGGCAGCTGCCCTTTCTTGGCTTTGCTTTCTTGGTTTTGGTGGCCTTTTTCTCTCCCATCTCTCTTCCCTCCCATACTGCCACCTAAAGGTGACCTCCTCACACTCCTCCATGCCATCCAGCCCACAGACTGCCCTCGGTGGGGACCCCAGTACCGAGGAAGGAGGTAGCAGCCCGAGAGTGGTCATCGGGGTGTCTCAGCACTCGGGCTGCTCTTGGCTGAGAAAGCTGGGTGCGGAGCAGGGAACTGGGCGGGCCAGCCTCCCCCAGGGGATGAGTGGGAGGGAGCAGCTGACCCAGGCACCATCCTGTTTACCTGGCCCACAGGAGCACGTGTGTGAGCTCAGAGCCTCCCAAGAGGACTGGGACTGCTGCTCGCCCCACCCACCCCCCGGTCTCCCCAGGGCCTGGCGGCACCGCAGGTGAGGAGGGGTCAGCTTGAGCCCCCCGCCCCTCCCCCTCCCAGGGCCGCTGTCAGCAGCGCGGCCCTCTCCCCGTCCCAGCTCAGGACAGAGCTCAGGCATCTAACC
Organism: Ailurus styani; assembly: GCA_002007465.1. Classification (NCBI taxonomy): domain Eukaryota; kingdom Metazoa; phylum Chordata; class Mammalia; order Carnivora; family Ailuridae; genus Ailurus; species Ailurus styani. Next base: position 761,605 of record LNAC01000324.1, on the reverse strand, counting down.
CACCTCACCCCTGTCCAGCACCTGGCCGCTTCTCTGCTCGCAGGGCCCCGGGGCCTCCCACTTGTCGCCGGCCTTGTATCACTGGAACTCATCACCGACTTAGGAGGGGCTGGTTTCCATCCGCCTTTCTCAATGTCTTTCAGTCAGTCTCTCTCCACCCCAGCACCCGCACCCCAGCTTGTAACATCCAACACCTCTCACCATGTAAACACAATCCCTGTCTGTCCTGGCACCTCCTACCCCCCTGTTATTCCTCCTCCCTTTAATGAGTGGTAATGGTGGTAGTGGTAATCGGCATGGTAATCGGCATCGTGGCCGCAGTCTATCGACGGCTCTGTGTGCCCAGCACCGGACTAAGCACTTTAAGGCTCACGCAGCCCTGGGAGATAGTCTTAGAATCACCCCCATTTAGAGACAGAGAATCTGGGGCTCAGAGGGGATGGTGGTGTGTGGTAGAGCCAAAGCCAAGCCCAGGCCTGCCCCACTCCTAAACCCTGCTCCCAGCACATTCTATCAGCATCCGTCTCAGACCTCCCCCTGCTTGTCAAAACCTTCGTTCTTCTCTGGATGGAATTGGTAGTGGTTTTGCCCTGGAGCCTTATGGAGGGCAGGGGGCAGGAGTAAATCTGAGGCCTCCGGATTGCTGATGGACATCTCAGTCCCTGAGCTGGCTGCTTCCTCGTCCAAGGGCAGGACCATGGGGCAGGGGGTAGAGCTCTCCCTGCCTCAGAGACTCCTTCCCACACTTCCCTCATGGGACACCACCTTCACCGTGGTGTGTATCTGCCTCCTGACCCATCTCTGTTACTATTTTTCTTTGAGCCAGCTTACTTTCTTAAGTATATTTTATGTTGCTACCATAAGTGGAAAGCCAGGATCACTCGCCCACAAATAGAAGGTACCAGAAAACATAGTGAGAAGTACACAGCAGTGTCACATAACAGCAGGCCGCGGCTCCTGTGTTAAAAAAGGAGATTGGCAAGTGTGAGGGAGGTATCCAAGGCACAGGAGCACAGGACTTGAGCCTTCCTCTCTAACATAATCAGAAAGCTTGAGAGAAAATTGAGAAAACGGCACGGCTCTCACTGTGTAATGCAGACTTATTCAAAGCCATGTTCCTGAACCACCTGGATTCTCCCCTGTGCTCCCATGTTCTGCCTTCTGGGAAAAACTGCCCTCAGACATCTCTGGACCTGAGAGGTCACCTCACGTGGTCTGCTGGCATATTTATGAAATACCTGTTGTGAACCAAATAGAATGCTAAGTGCTTCCACGTGCATGATCTCATTTAATCCCTACAACAACCTCAGGGCAGGGGGAGTAGACATTCCCATTTTACTGGTGAGGTAACTGAGGCCCAGGGCTGGTAAACACACACATAATAGCGTATTTTAAAAAGATGGTGGTAAAATGGTGGTGTCCAAATATGACCCAGGTCTGTCTGACTCCAAACAGCTTTTTCTCCTACATCCCATGCTCCCCTTGTGCCTGTACGTAATGGCATCCACACATCTGACCTGCCTGACCTCATGTCCAAGACCCTCTGATTTCAGCTTTTCTAAGTCACTATTTCATTCATTCTGTCAGTATTTATTGAGTACTTACTGTGTGTCACACCTGTTCTAGGCATGGGGGATACAGTGTGGAAGAAGATCATCTAAATCTCTCCCCTTAGGGAGCTCACATTCATTGTGAGGATGTTGGACAATAAACATCAGGTGGCGAGCACTAATGAAGAAAAATACAGTGAGTATTTTAAATTGGGTAATCAGGAAAGGCTCTTTGAGATGTGACCGATGAACTGACACCCAAAGGAAGTGAGAGAGTGAGCCATGAGGGTGTCTGGGGATAGAGTATCCCAAGCGGAGGGACAGCAGTGCAAAGGCCCTGGGGCAGGAACCTACTTACGCTATTTGAGGACCTTTGGGACTGGAGAATGGGGGAAAATGGGAAGAGTTGAAGTCAAAGAGAAACTGGCCCAGACAGGGAGACTTGGGGCCATTGTGAGGACTCCTACTCTTACTCTGAATGAGGTAGAAAGAGTGGAGGGTTTTGACAGAGGAGGGCTGTGATCTGACTCAGTGTTAACAGGGTCCCTCTGAGGAACAGGCTGGGGACCAGGGGGCAGGAGGTGGGTACAGAGACCAGGGAGGAGGCTTCAGTGGGGGGAGGACAGAGGCTGGACTCAGGTGGGGAGAGGAGATGAGACTTTGGGTCTGGGTGCTGTCTCTGCTCCCCTCTGTGGTATCCTGAGCTTCCAGCTGGCATCTGCTGATCCACCTGTGCGAGGTACCTGTCCTGAAGCCCAGCTTCAAATCCTGACTCCTCCCCTTCCTAGCTGTGACCTTAACCCACCTGTGCAGTGCTTTCCTTGACTGTCGGAGGCAGGAATTTGAGGGTGAAGGGAGAGAGTCCTGGCGGGGCACTCAGAACGGGGCCTGGCACACTCCTGTGCGTGCACTATGTGTTCTTGCTAGCGGTGAGCGTGTTGGCGGTGTTGGAGTATTTTCCTGCCAGTTTAATTGTGACACACACACACAGGCACACACGAACCTCCTGAAGGCAGAAACTTGATTTTAAAGAGGACTTATTTTGCAGTAGCTCCCTCCCCCTCCCCGAAGGTCCCAGGGAGGCTGGCCCCCACACCAGCAGAGACCAGCAGCAGGGAAGGGCTCATGACAGGAGGAGGCTGGCCGTCACCGCGCCCTAGCTGGGCAACCTCATTCTGGGAGGGGGACCATCATGGTGCCTGCCTCACGGGGAGCTTGCGAGGTTGGAATGAATCATGTCTGAAAGTGCTTGGCACAGACATCGTCAGCACCCAATAAAAGAGGGCTGTGAGGGTCCCACCCCAACTCCCCTCCCTGTTCTTCCACTTCTGCGCAAACTGGCCCCTCCTCTCCTCACCCCTAGCCTGCCTCCGCCTTTCTGTCTCAGGTGCCTGCTTCCTGTTCCCACTTAGTCCATGGCCGAAGAGGGAAACCAAGTCTGCTCAAGGCAGTAGCCTCCCCTCTGTCTGCTGCCGGCCATCTGTGCCTGGCCTGGACCTCTCCCCTTGAACATGTTAGTCTAGGGGGGATGTGGACATTAAATGATTAAATACATAATTACACATTGTTATAAGCACTGTGAAGAAAAAGATCAGTGTCCCAGGCCAAAGAGTAGCAGAAGCAGCCCTTTGTTCGGGTGATGTGGTCAAGGTAGCCGACACCTACAGGCGCCAGCACAGGGCACAAGAGAGACACGGAGACTATTCCTGGCAGAAGGAGGGGCACACTAGACCCCGAGGCAGAAGTGAGCCATGCCTCTTTTACCCTTGAAAACCAGCTAAGTTCTTTTCCAGTAGCTCCCCAAGATTGACAACACCCCCACACACAGACGCACGTAGGATTATCCCATATCTCGTTGGCACTTTCAGGACCCCCATCCAAGTAAGCCCAGCAAGAAAATGTGCTTACAAATAAAATCAGTGAACGCTTTTACTTCAGGAAAGAAGCATTCCCTTGAATATGCTCTTTCCAGAAGGGACTCCTCCAATTTGTATGAAACGAGCTCCAGCCCATAGTAGACCCTCAGTAAATGTGTGATATGAATGAATGCTTCTTGTTTATTACAATGCGAATAAACAGGCAATTGCCATTTCCTTTGAAATGCATCCGAAATGTACCGATCCGTGGCTAGATGGATAGATATGTGACTGTCGGATGTGTGATGAAGCAAGCAGAGTAAAACATGAGTGGTAGACTGTAAGTGGTGGCTACGCAGTATTCACTATAAAACGCTTTCATCTTTATGGTGCATTTGAAATATTTTCAAATTAAAATATTGTAGGGGAAGGGAAGGACCATAGGTCATAAAAATGATGGTATTCTACAAATCAGGAAAAAGGCAGTGAACATGAAGTGTGGGGGACGTCACCTTTATTTTACATGCAGCGCCCCCCCCCAGCCCCCTCCTGGTGGCATCTAGTTCTTCTCAATGCATTGCTTCGTATTTGTTTTCATATTCTGTTTATGTGCCTTGTATCCCCAGGAAGCCTGTAAATTCCCCAAGGGCAATTTTTGATTCCTTATTTTTGGTCCCACAATTGATGGAATTTTGGTGCTGGAAGCCATGTTTGTTGTCCTCCCCTGCAGACCCCCCCCCCATATATAGAAGGAAATTGTGGCCCCTAGAAGGGAAGGAAGCTGCCCACAGGTACATGGTCCTACTAGGAATGCACATCTCCCAGCACCCGGGCCAGTGCTTGGCAAGCCTTCTAGAGACTTTTTAGGCAACTGTGAAAGGTCAGGTTCCAGCAGTGGACAGCCAGGGCCCTGGCCCCTCGAAGCCTCTGTTTCCCCATCCATACAATGGGCATCACAGAGGACTTCTGCCTTTGGGTTGTGGGAGGCTTAAATGCTTTTAGCTCTTCACACAGTTCTGGAAGTTAGCTTGTGCTTAGTGAACAGTCACTGCTATTACGAATCTGAAAACCTGGCCTTCTGTGTCCCCATTCCTGTCATTGTAAATGTCACCTGTGTCCGCCCTCCTGTCACCAGGGTGCCTTCCTTCGGAGCCTTTGGTGCTCCTCCCTGTACAAGGACCTCCCACATGCATCTCTTTCCTCTCCTCTCTGCACAATTCCCCACTACTTGACGCCAAACAGGAAAAGACGGTATTTTCAGAATATGCTTTGTAGCTCTTAAGTCTTTTCTCCTCCACTTCCTGACTATGTGAACTTGGTCATGTTTCTTAACCTGCAGGAGCCTCCATATGCTTCTCTGTAAAACGAGCGATAACAGAACCTCTTACCTAACCCGGGGGTTGGGAGGATTCGGTGATGTCATGCATGGAAAGCACCCCGCAGGGAGCCCAGCATTGCACAATAAACAGAAGTTACCATTGTTATTCCTTTGGTGCCACACACCCCCCCCCAAGAGGATGCTACACCCTTGGGTTCCACCTAGGTTCCCGCCATTCTCCTCGCTGGTGCTTCTGCCCCCACTGCTGGCCAGAAGTGGTCTTCTCTGCAAAGATCTCCCCTGAGTGCTGATCATACATGGATCTTGCCTGCTAGCGAAGACTGGCTTGTCCCTCTGAGCGCCCTCTTACTTACATCTGACCTACCCAAATCTCCAGCTCAGCCCCCCTGCGCATCAGCCCCCAGCTCCTTCCGCAAAATAGCAAGGAAAGAGTAGCCCCCACCCACCCACCCACCCCTCCTCGGGGAGCACAGTGGACCATGGTGAGAGTACAACGTGCATATTTATTCACAAATCCCAGCACAGCCCCCTCCCGGGACTCAGGAAATCTGTCCCCCCTCCCCCAGTTCCTCCAGGTCATTTCAGCTAGTATGACAACAGGAAGATCTGTCTGCTGAGTGAGGCCAGTGCATCAGTTTAGGGAATGATGTTGGCGACGCTCTGGAAGAGAGGAGAGAGGGAATGAATGCAGGGAACACAGCCCTGAGGGGACCAAGACCTCTGCCCTCACGTCCCCTAGAGAAAAGAGGGGGACATCGACATGAGCTACTCAGACCTAGGAATTGCTTATGTTCTGCGGATTGTCTTCAGGAGAGTGGCAGGGGCCTGTGGGGGAGCCAAGAAGCCTTGTCTGTTTTGCCTCAGAGGGTCCTCTGGTGCCCCCACAGCCCAGGAATAAACAAGGCTGTGCCTCTGGGTTCGGGGCACAGTCCACAGTCTACGCCCTCATCCCTTTGCCCCAGGCTCATGCAGCGATGCGCTACATGCAAAGAGAAAAATGCAAAGCTAGGACTTGGCTTTGGGCCCAGAGTAGGGACCAGGGTCCCCCAGGAAGCTTTCTACTGGGGGGTCCTGTCAGCCAGGAGAAGCCCAGAGCCTCAGGTTCCCACCCCCAGCATACTGCTGTAAGGCAGCAGAGGGCCTCTGCTTGAGTGCTTGAGGTGGCTTGAGGTAGGGAGGGACTCGGAGGGAAGGTGATGACAAGTGGTGAGCACAGAGGGGATGGGTTCAGCAGCGCCTCCCTCGCTGGCCCCTGGGGGCCTGTTCCACCAGCTTGCCTTTGCCTCAGCAGGAATGGAAAGCAGGGTGTGGGGGACAGAGAGCAGGTGAGGAAAGGGAAGGTCAGAGCTGGGAAACAGGTTGGAGGGTCTCGGCAAGGCTGAGAGTCTGTCCCCCGTGAAGTTGTCCATGAACAGGCAGTGGCAAAGGAGTGTGAGACTTTCTCCGGAGACAGAGAGTAGAAAGTTGAGACCTCCTGGGCACCTACCTTCCACAGAGCTGGAAAGTTGATGAAGGGCTTGTTGACCGAGGCCTAGAATTCAAGAACAAGAGGGTGGTCACCAGCATCCATCCCCCATCCAAGGAGGGGTCCCCTCCCCCCACCGAGTCCTTCCTATGCTCGGGAGACTTACTCCAGATGTCAGTGTTGTGGTTGCGCCCCCTCCGTGCTGGCCGGTGGAAACGCCTGGATGAGCGCCCTGCGGATGAAGCCCAGACTTGTCATTATAACCCCTCGGCCCTCGAGGGTCTCCCAAGTTCCTCTTCCCGGGTGACCTGCCGCTCTCTAGGGTGACCGGGGCCGGGGAGAGAGGCAGAGGCTAACCCCCTACCCCCTCGTTATCCAGAGAGAAAACCCAAAGTCCATGTCACTGTAGGAATTCTGTGAGATGGAAAGAAAAACCTGGAAGGATGGCTGCCCCACTGACTAGTCTTCCCCCAATTCCCTTTTATTTCACTGAGTGAAATGCCCTCAGTCGCTGAGAAAGGCCTGACTGGACACTGGAAAGGGAACCCAAAGGACCCCCGCAAATCCTAGGACCATAGTTTAACCTCAGCCCCGACCTCAGCTCTACCCCTTCCATACCCGCTCTGGCCTGGTCCCTAATGTCGGTTGATCCCTGTCCTCGTCTTACCCCCAGATACTCAGCTGTGCCTCTTCTGTGCCTCTGGCCAACTTTGAATCTCATAACAAACCTCCCCCTCCCGCCTGGCCCCTTCCCCGTGAAGACTGCCATCTGACTCAGAGCCCACTCCTCTACCGGGCACACTCTCTGCGGAGTCCCTTCCTCCCCACCCACCCATCCCTGGGTCCCTGCCTGCAGCCCGCATGGCTATCGGCATCCAAGTCTGGGCTGGTCCTCAAGATGGTGTCCCAAAGGCTCCTCAGGGAGATTGGAGAGTGGGGAACTGAGGCAGCAGGGGTCAGCCTTCTCCTATTCCCCAAACCCCTTCCTTGGTGCCTGGTCTGCTGTGAATGGCACCCCTTGGCTCCCCCTGGCCTCCAGTGTGTGTTCCCTCTACAGAAATGTTTCCTCTACAAAAATCCTCCAGACCTCCCCCGAAGGGACAGTGTGGGGAAGGAGAAAGAACCCTGACCTGTGATTCGTCAGACCTGCACACTAGCCACCTGACCTTGACAAATCCCCTTAAAACCTCACTGAGCTTCTGTCTCCTTATCTGAGAATCAGGAAGTCAGCATCCTCACCCTGACTACCTCAGAGGCTTGTTATGAAAATTAAACCGAATAGGGCTTATCTCCCAAAGCCATTCCTCATGCTTACTCTGATGCTCTGGGTTTTCTCAACACTCACTCTGTTTGCTTTGCACAAGATCTTGACTCAGTAATCGTTTCCTGTTCCCCAGGAGAGGCTTCATATTCCTCTCTTTACACCTCCTCAACTAGGAGGGCAGCTCCCTGAAGAGTGAAGGTTCTCACTGTCTGATCTAGGGCTTTTGCGGACAAGATGGTTTGATCCACCTGACCAGCTGAGCACCAGCTCCTTTGTGAGGAGATGGAGAGGAAAAAAGGGAATGTGGTCATGGAGCTCCTCAGGCTTCCTTCACTGAATGAAGCCTACATGGACTACCCAAATGTCCCAAGGGCTTAACCTCTCCCTCCCCCAGCCCCTTCTCCCCATTTCCCCACCCCTGTTCACCTACATTCAGCAGCTGGTTGGCCTCCTTGCCGGCTTGGTTGACCCCATTATGAACATTCTGCGGCAACCTGTCCACCTCCTTCCCGGCCTGGCCAGCAGCATGGTGGACACCTTGGCCAAGTTTCTCCGCTTCCTTTCCAGCCTGGCCAGCAGCGTGATTGACCCCTTGGCCAAATTTCTCTGCCTCCTTCCCGGCCTGGTTGACCCCATTGTGGACCCCTTGGACCACTTTGTCTGTCTCCTTTCCAGCCTGTTCAACAGCATGGTGAACTCCCTGGCCAAAGTGCTCCACCTCCTTCCCAGCCTGGTTGACCCCAGGATGGATCCCTTGGACTATTTTGTCTCCCTCTTCCCCAGCCTTCCCTGCAGCATAATGAACATCATGGCCAAACTTCTCCACCTCTTTCCCAGCCTGGTTAACCCCATGGTGGACCCCTTGGACTATTTTGTCTCCCTCCTTCCCAGCCTGCCCAGCAGCATGGTGGATCCCCTGACCAAATTTCTCCACCTCTTTCCCAGCCTGGTTAACCCCATGGTGGACCCCTTGTATTATTTTTTCTCCCTCTTTCCCAACCTGCCCACCAGCATGGTGGAGCCCCTGACCAAACTTCTCCGCCTCCTTCCCAGCCTGGTTAACCCCATGATGGACCCCTTGACCAAACTTCTCTGCCTCCTTCCCAGCCTGGTTAACCCCATGATGGATCCCCTGACCAAACTTCTCCACCTCCTTCCCGGCCTGGTTAACCCCATGATGGACCCCCTGACCAAATTTCTCCACCTCTTTCCCAGCCTGGTTAACCCCATGGTGGACCCCTTGTATTATTTTTTCTCCCTCTTTCCCAACCTGCCCACCAGCATGGTGGAGCCCCTGACCAAACTTCTCCGCCTCCTTCCCAGCCTGGTTAACCCCATGATGGACCCCTTGACCAAACTTCTCCGCCTCCTTCCCAGCCTGGTTAACCCCATGATGGATCCCTTGACCAAACTTCTCCACCTCCTTCCCGGCCTGGTTAACCCCATGATGGACCCCCTGACCAAATTTCTCCACCTCTTTCCCAGCCTGGTTAACCCCATGGTGGACCCCTTGTATTATTTTTTCTCCCTCTTTCCCAACCTGCCCACCAGCATGATGGATCCCCTGACCAAACTTCTCCGCCTCCTTCCCAGCCTGGTTAACCCCATGATGGATCCCCTGACCAAACTTCTCCGCCTCCTTCCCGGCCTGGTTAACCCCATGATGGACCCCCTGACCAAATTTCTCTGCCTCCTTCCCGGCCTGGTTAACCCCATGATGGACCCCCTGACCAAATTTCTCCGCCTCCTTCCCGGCCTGGTTAACCCCATGATGGATCCCCTGACCAAACTTCTCCGCCTCCTTCCCAGCCTGGTTAACCCCATGATGGATCCCCTGACCAAACTTCTCCGCCTCCTTCCCGGCCTGGTTAACCCCATGATGGACCCCCTGACCAAATTTCTCTGCCTCCTTCCCGGCCTGGTTAACCCCATGATGGACCCCCTGACCAAATTTCTCCGCCTCCTTCCCGGCCTGGTTAACCCCATGATGGATCCCCTGACCAAACTTCTCCGCCTCCTTCCCAGCCTGGTTAACCCCATGATGGATCCCCTGACCAAACTTCTCCGCCTCCTTCCCGGCCTGGTTAACCCCATGATGGACCCCCTGACCAAATTTCTCTGCCTCCTTCCCGGCCTGGTTAACCCCATGATGGACCCCCTGACCAAATTTCTCCGCCTCCTTCCCGGCCTGGTTAACCCCATGATGGATCCCTTGACCAAACTTCTCCGCCTCCTTCCCAGCCTGGTTAACCCCATGATGGATCCCTTGACCAAACTTCTCCGCCTCCTTCCCAGCCTGGTTAACCCCATGATGGATCCCTTGACCAAACTTCTCCGCCTCCTTCCCAGACTGGCTAACCCCATGATGGACCCCCTCACCAAATTTCTCTGCCTCATTCCCAGCCTGCCCGACAGCATGGTGGACCCCCTGGCCAAACCTCCCTGCCTCACTTCCCGCCTGGTTGACCCCATGATGGACCCCCTGAATCACTTTGTCTGCCTCCTTCCCAACCTGTCCAGCAGCATTGTTGACCCCATGGGCAAACTTCTCTGCCTCCTTTCCTGCTTGTCCGATGCCATTGTTGATCCCATGGGCTACCTTGTCCAAGCCGTTGTTGAGCCCCTGGACGCCTTTGTCCAGTTCCTTGCCGGCCTGGCTCCCCATGTGGCTAAGTCCATTAAAAACTTTCTCCACTTCCCTTCCAGCGTGAGTGATTCCATTATTGATGCCTTCCAGGGCCTTGCCCACCTCTCTCTCTGCATTGCTCAGCCCTCGGTTGATTCCTTCAATGACCTTCTCAATGGGGTCATCATTGGCCGCCCATCCAGGAAGGGCCCCCAATAGCAGTAGGAGGGAGCAGGAGCTGACCAAACTGGCAAGGTGCATGTTGTTGGCAGGGTGGGGAGGATGCAGAGAGCAGCCAGGGAAGCAAAGCTGCTATTTATACTCTACATCCTCTCTTCTCCACCCCTCATGACTCAATTACCCCTGTGAGGCACTGACTTGGTCCCCAGTCAGGGAGGTATTTCCCAGGGAGCTTTGAGTTGAGCAATGAAGAGGAGGAGGAAGAGAAGGTGAGTCATGAATGAAGAACACTCATGTGACATCTCTGCTCCTTGCCCAGCTCAGGCCCTCCTCCCAAAGCCCAGATGTCTGCCCTTCCAACCACCTCCTCTTTTCATTCCTCACCCACTACCCAGGCCTCCTCTCTCCCAACCCCATCTTCAATCACCCCCTGGACCCAGGCCTGGTTCTTCATTCTTCTCAGGGATTGAGGGATCCAGTTTCCCCAGCAGTGAGAGTCTGGGAGGATGGGAGGCTCGGTCAGGGGAGGAGAGCGCTCCTGGGGAGTTGAGGGGGTCATCAGACCTCGCTCTTATTGCTCTTTTTGACACCCCCCTAATCTACCACATCCCAGCCCCACGGGTCTTCTCCTTGGTCCTCAGACACACCAGGCTCATTCCTGCGTCATGGCCTTTGCACATGCTGTCCTCTCTGCCCGGAAGGTAGAACTCACATCTTCACATGGTGGGTACTTTCTTATTCTGTTCTTGGTTCAAATGTCACCTCAAAAAAAAACCTTCCCTGGCCATCCCTCAGTTATACTGGGTGATCTCATCCTTTGTTTTTATAAGCACTTACCAGAAGCCAAAATTATCTTTTATACTGTGTGCCTCACCTATCGGATTGTAAACTTCCAGCGGACAGGGCTTTTGTGTTGGTTACTGCTATATCCCTAATTTTTATAACATCGCCTGGGGTTTAGTAAATATTTATATATTGAACAAATGGATGGATTAAAAGAAGTGCCCCCAAAAGGTATGCGATATAAGTACGCATAGTATGCTTGCTAAGGGAAGCCCAGGGAAGACTGGCCAAGCCTGAGCCTGAGTCTCAGAGGGTGCTGAAGAGAAGGGGGCCTGGGGCCCCTCAGAGAGGCTTACAGATTTTGGAGTGGGGACACATTCTCATAACAGAACCTTGGCCTCCTGCTTCCCAGCCCTTGGGCGAGGGCAGAGGACTGATTGCCATGAGCTGGGACAGGACGCAGTGTCTCCTGAAAAGCCGGTTGAGGCAGCCACGGGGAGGGGCCAAAGACCTGGCGGCAGGAGACTGTCAGCCAGAACCTGGGCTGGAGGCCAGGGGCTCATCCTTCCTTCCCTCCTCCCCCTGGGGCCTCCTCGGTCCCAACCTAAAGCCCCAAGCGTCGACATGGTGGCACGGGTTGAGGGGAACAGCTGGGACTCTACCCTGAGCATGAAGAGGGTCAGCAGAAGGAAGGGCAGGTGGTGGCTGGGAGGTCTGTGGCAGCGTAGCCATCTGGGGCTAATGTAGAGGCAGGCCAAGACCAGAAGAACAAGAGCCAGTGGGTGGGTAAGTTGGGTGCAAGGGTGAGAGATATTTGGGATTTGGTGCCAAGGGGAGAGACAGAGAGGGGGTGGAGGTGGGATTGCGGGTGGGCAGGCTGGCAGGAAGGCATGTGTAGGGTGTGAGCCAGCGGGGGTGGCAGAGTTATGTGTGTGGGTGCCTGGGTGTGGTGAGAATCTGCACGTGTTTTCAGGCTTTGCTCAAACGAAGGTGACCAGGCCCACTTCCCTCAGAGGACCCACACTTCCACCCCAGGTCCTGGGCACCCAGGCCCAGAGACCCAGGATCTTCTGCCATTTCTAGGCACTGCCTATAGAGGGTGACTAATCATGCCATCTCTCCAAGCTTGAGCTCATTAAATCTGTTTCCCAGTTTCACGCTCCAGGGACAAAACCAAATCCCTGGGCAACCTCAGGCGTGGCTCTTCTGCCCTTGTCCAGTGCCTAAATGAGGGAGTTTCCCATGCCAGGAGATTGCAGGGTGGGGAACGGTGGGCGGTGAGCTGCAGAATCCGAATCCGCCCTGAGATGGAGAGGTGGGGTTTCCCCTTTTGAAATGTACTCCCATCTTCTCTTTCCACCCCTCTCTCGGCCCATCCGGCCGACTTCCATCAGCCCCAGTCCCTCCTGGTCCCATTCCCATTTGCCACCAATTGATTCAGGACTTTGGCATCTGTCCCCATAAGAGACTGGCCTGGAGTTGTCCCTTCTTTGCCACCCTCCGCTGGGTTGGGGAATGTGAGCCTGCTGCTTCTCCAGAGCCGGTGGAGGAGGTCTCCATGGCCCAGCATCACAGCCCTCCCGCAGAGCACTCCCAGGAAGTGTGCGGGCAGGTCTGAGGGGCCTCGGGGCCTTGGAGCATAGTGCCCTGCCTAGAGCCTCTCCTCCCACCAGAGCTGCCTCCTAGCTTCCCCGCTTCTGTCAGGATCCGCACCTGTTCCCGCGGGCTGGCAAACATCTGTTCCTGAAGCTTTTTGGCCAATCCTGCCAATAAAGTCATCTGGATCTGAATCAGCCTTGAGGAGGATAGATCTTAACTCTGGTTCTTTCTTCTCTTGTTATCGCCCTACTGAGATTTGCCATTTCTACTTGAAGCAGGGTTGATCCTTTATATTTTCCAAGAAAGTTTTTAATTGCATCTAGCTTTTCACATCTATTATTGTAAAGTGGTACAAAATTGGTCCCTTTACAGTCCTGGTTTTATTGGTGTGATCTTCCACATGCCGCCCAACCCAACCCCCATCACATGTGTTAAGTTTGTCTCCTTTTGTTTAATTAATACCTGCATTTTGGCCTTGGGTCATTAAAATTCCCTACCTGTACACCCGATTTATTTTCAGTACCACCTTTCTGGACCATCCAAGCAGGAGAGCCTCACCCTCACCCTGTCCCATTGCAGGTGCTTGGTGAACCGAGTTCCCGTGAAGACTTAGGGAACGTTAGGGAACGAAGAGTTTGTGTCATTCTGCCCCTTCTTGCTTCCACACCTCTGTCTGGGATGATGACTCCTTCCTGGCCCAAACCCCCACACCCCCTAAATCTTGGTCAGAGCTGTGTGTCAGCCAGCCCTGCAGGTGAAGGCACTTATCTGTGAATCACAGATGTGCAAATGAGCCCCCACCCCCAGTGCGTTAGAGGAAAGAGCCATCTGTCCTTGTTCTTCCCCAGAAGCTGCTTTGTGCCAGGGACAGTTCTAGGCAGTGGCGGAGGCCCCGTGGTGAACAACGGGACACAGTGAGCAAGTAAATCAGTAACTCGATCATGACAAACTACATGAAAAGCCCCAGGGAGAAGAACAGGGTGCAGCGAGAGAGTCTGGCTTGGAGGTCACTTAAATTTAAGATTGGGAGTCAGAAGGAATGGGAGGCGGCAATACTTATATATGCATTCTGGCGTTTACTGAGTGAGCGCCCGCAGGCACCAAACGTTCCAGTCAATGGGATACAAAAGTGAAGGTAGACCAGCACTCTGCCTTCGAGAGCTTACCATCTGGTGGGCAGAGACAATGGGCAAGAAAATGAAAAAACAGGATGATTTTGAGAGATATATATATGCTGTGAGGAGAACAAAAAATGTAGAGAGGGTAGCCGTGGAGTAGCTTTGCACTATCTACCCCAGGAAGCAAAGTCAGAGGAGGCTTCTGGAAGCTGAGCAGGTTGAGAGGGTGAGGGTCATGGTGACAGTGACTGAGGAAGGAGAGAACTTTACATGGGGATTTAGGAGGGCCCCTCTTAAAGGGCGGCACCTGAGGGAAACCAGGAGGCCCGAGCAAGGACAGGGCAGGGCTTTCCAGGCAAGAGAAAACAGCCAGGGTAGCTACCGATCAAAAGGAGGGTCAAGGAGCTGCACAGAGCCAGGGAGAAGGAAGGGGAGGGAGAGAGAAAAGGGCCTTGAGGCCCCATATAAAAAGCTGGATTCTATGCTAGACGCCAGGGGTGGCCTGGGGACAGTGGGGCTCGGCAGGCGGACGTCACTGGGCTCTGTGACATCACTGGGCTCTGTGACGTCAGGCGAGAAGCTCCGATCGCACCAGCCTGAGCGCCCCCGCACTGCAGTAACATCGCCCGGTCCCCCAGCGACCAGGCCATGAAATCTTAGGCCATGTCGAAACGCGACATCGTCCTCACCAATGTCACCGTTGTCCAGCTGCTGCGACAGCCGTTCCCCGGTGAGGGAGGCAACAGGGCGACCCCGGGGGAGGGGAGACAGGGCGATCGGGAGCCCCTGCGGCGCGCGTGCCCGCCTCGCCGTGTGCACGAGGGAGGGGCCCGAGGCCGGCTGCAGCGCCCTTTCCCTCGTCCCTCCTGCCCCACCCTCCCTACCCCTGCCTTGCCTGCCCAATGGTTTCTATGGCGATGGCGGCGGGCCAGGAAGAGGGTCCCCACCTGCCTTGGCACCGCTACCAAGCGGTGAAAGGACGGAAATGGGGGCGGAGCCGCGCCTACAAGGGCGCGTTTCTGGGGGATGGACGCTCGGGTTGCCCAGCGCCGAAGGGCCACTTGGGGGTTAGTGGGCTGTGTCCTCTTGGGCGCTGCAACCTGCCAGGGCCGCGCCAAGCACTTCCCGGGCGTGCGCGCACCGAAGCCTCACAGCCCCCTTCCCCCCGGGGAGGCCAATGTGTTACTGTCCCCACTCACGAAGCGGCCACCAGGGGTACGAGAGCGCAAGCCGCCTCCCCGGGGCTCTCAGCACCGGAAGAGCAGAATTGGCACTGAGTCCCCTGCTCGCCCTACCCCATCCAGCCAGAGGTGCACACACATTCCAGCCGGCTGAACCCAGGTCGGCCCGGAGGGCAACCCGCGTTCCCTCGCTGCCTCCGCACTGGCGGCGGGCCGGGGCGGGCAGGGCGCCAGGGTCGGGGCGGTGGGAGGGACCCCCAAGAAGCAGCGCCCGCCTGGGCAGGTTCCGTGCTGCGGGCTGCGAACCTCCTCCCTGCTCGGCCTCGCTTTGTGACCTCGGGCCTCGGTTTCCCCTCTCGAAGGTGGATTTACAGCGCACGCCTGGCAGCACTCGGTGAGCTGGTGCACGCAAGAGCTCAGCACGGTGCTTAGCCCGTGGTGGCGCCCAGGAAATGGGAGCGCCATCGTAATTAGGAGAGTGCGCGCCTGTGCCCTTGTTTCACCTACCAGGTGACGCTTCATCACTGAAGTTCCTTGAGGCTCTTCCTTCCTAGTGCAGCAGCTTTCCTCCAGTCCGGGCCCCCACCCCTGGAGTGCAGGGGAGAAGAGAGGAAGCCTGGGG
Organism: Ailurus styani; assembly: GCA_002007465.1. NCBI lineage: Eukaryota > Metazoa > Chordata > Mammalia > Carnivora > Ailuridae > Ailurus > Ailurus styani. The sequence goes on along the minus strand of LNAC01000324.1, from coordinate 746,022 downwards.
GAAGATGGGAGAGGAGAACCACCTGAGTTTTCTTTTGAAAGGTGGAGAAGTGGGCTCAGATTCCCACTCAATCCCATGGACAAATCTTCCCCTTTAGTGACAGTGGAAGCAGAACCCCCAGGAAGCAAACATCCTAGGGTCACCAAAACCACAGGGTCATTGCCGCAAATAAACACTCATAATAACTTTAGGAACTGGTATTGCCACAGGAAACCCACAGCACAGACTCAGGCCACGTGGTCTGAGGCAGCCCCTAGAGGTCAGGGGGCCCCACAGGCCAGCTGCCACATGGCTTCTAGCCCACCACCTCCCAGTGCCTTTGACTCTGGCACCAAGAGGAACAGCCACCTTCCTCCTCCAGGCCCACTCCAGCCTCTTCCCTCTTCCTTTCCTCCCAAATACTCTTACTAACAACTTCCTCCCTCTGTTGACATCAGCGCCTGCTGGGTGGTGAGATCTGAGTCCTCACCGTAGCCCCCAGGCAGAAGGTCAGATGTGGCTCCAGCAAACAGACCAGAGAGATCATTAACTTGCTCAAGACTACACAGCTGGCAGGCGGCTGGGCAGGGGGTGAGAGTCAGGTCTGATTCCCAGCTGGAAACCCCAACTGCTGCCTCCACATCGCCCCTCCTCTCCTCCTGATCAGCAGCCCGGCTCCTACACATCCGAGCACGGGGGCTTTCAAGCGCAGTACGGGAGTAGGGGTGTGTACATTTGCAGAGGTGGAAGCTAGCATGGGTTTCCAACCATTTCATGTTATGATGCACCTCTATTTCCTAACTACTCAGGAAAAGAATCACCTGGAGTGCTTTTAGAACCAGGATTTCTGGGCCTCAGTGTAGACCCACTGAGTCAGATTTCCCTGGGAAGAGGTCTACCTCGGGGTTCTTATCATAACAGCTTGGGGTCCTCTGGGTTAGAGCAATTATCAGACGAGTTTGGGAAACGTTTCTTTGAAATACTCATGTAAGTGGACTCTTTGCTAGACACTCTCATAAGCATTGCATACATCACCTCACTTAATCATTACAGTGACTCTCAGAAAGAAGTACTATCATCTTCATTTTTGCAGAGGAGGAAACTGAGGCACAGACAGTATCACCCCAAGTGATTGTTAAAAAGACATGTGCACTGAGTTAGACTCTCCAGGGAAGGGGCCCTGGCACTGGTATTTTAAAGCAAGCCCACCCCCTGCTCATTGTGTGGAACAGGTAGGTTGGGGAAACACCTAGATGGTTGGCTGCCAGGGGCTAGGAGCCAGCAATGGGTTCTGGGTGGCCAAAGTGGTTCATCCTCTCCCACTGTGATGGCACAGCCCATTGTCCCCACCCAACCCCTAACAGTGACCAGAGCACCACCCCCGCCAGAGCCCAAGGTTGAGGCAGAGCCAGAGCCCAAGCCAGAGCCCAAACTTGAGCCAGTCAAGCAGGACTCCCCACCTCCTCAATCTAAGAAGGTTTCTGTGGTTCGGAAGCTGACAGTGGGCATCAATGGGTAAGTTGGCCCCGGCCCGAGTCATGCCTGAAGTCTTAGGGCCCAGTTCTTTCCTCTGCATGCTGCCTGGGGCATCTCCCCATTTCTCACCATCGGTGCGTTCATTCTGCCGACCCTTATGAAACACAAGGAAAATGTACACAAGCCTCCACCCTCAGAGAGCTCACATTCTGGTGGGAAGACAGCAATCAAGAAGGAACATGACAGTTCAGTGATGCACGTTGTGAACAGTGTGGAAGTTGGGTCCACTTGAGATTGGGGATGCAGCAATAGCCAGCTCTGGGCTCAGTGCGCTAAGAACAGGCAGGAAGTCGATGTGTGGAACAAGCAAGGGAGGAAGAGGAGGGAGGTGGGAAGCTGGCAGGGCCCTGGGAGGCCACGGTAAGCAGTCTGGATCTGGTTTTACTGAGAGCCATGGAGGTATTCGGGCCAAGTGACATACTCTGACCTAAAGTTCTAGAGGATCCATCCACTACAAGGCCAGGAAAGGGAGGGAGTGATGGATGGGTAGAGGGAGCGATGGATAGGTAGAGGAAGCAGGAAAAGCAGTTAAGAGGCTGGAGAGGACAACTGGGCAAGAGAGGACAGTGCCCACACTTTACCTTCTTTCCCCAGACTGAGGAGTCCCACCCAGCCCCCTAGAGCGCACCCCCTCTGTTATCCCTTTCTCTCCCATCCCCTCCTCTGGCTGCCTGCAGTGAGGATTCTGAGCACAACCCCCACCACCCTTGTCTCTGGACAGATTTGGACGCATCGGTCGCCTGGTGCTCCGCGCCTGCATGGAGAAGGGTGTTAAGGTGGTGGCAGTGAATGATCCATTCATTGACCCAGAATATATGGTGAGCAGCAGGCACAGGGGAGAACGGGAGAGGCGGGACAGGAGTGGGGAGGAGAGCTCCCCAGATGCCATGTGGAACCTTCCAAGGTGGGGACTCCCCAGGGATGCTCGCTCCTCCACCCTTGCCACCCAAGCCTGGGAGCCCTCCTGTCACCCGCAGGTGTACATGTTTAAATATGACTCCACCCATGGCCAGTACAAGGGGAGTGTGGAGCACAGGAACGGAAAGCTGGTGGTAGACAACCAGGAGATCAGCGTCTTCCAGTGGTAAGCACAGCTGTTCGACGCCTGCCTGCAGCACATGAACACCGGGGCTGGAGGGGGGGGACTGGAATGGGATTCTAACCTCTCACGTGGGCTCCAGAACCCCCCAAATTGTGTGTGCGCTTGCCTCTGGGTCCTGGGTCAGAGAGGGGTCTCTGAGAAGTCCCTGACCCCTAAAAGGGTTAAAAAGCACTAATCCAGAAAGGTGTCCCACTCTACTCAAAATACTTTTTATTTGACACACATTTACATATTTTCTCACAGGCGTGTAACACTCAACTTCTGATTCTCCTTCAACCCCCAAACCTAGTCACCTCCCTCCCCGGGAAATGGCACGGCCATCTAGCCAACCCTTTCCACTCGGCTGCTGCACAGCAGCCACAGAGGTCTTTTAAAAACGTAAAAGGACTCGGTGACAACCCTCCAATGGCTTCCCATCCCCCCATGAATGAAATCCCAGCTCCCGCTGGGGCCCCAACACTATACGCGCCCCCCCTGCCATCCACAGAACCATACCCTATCTTTCCCGTGTGAATTAGCCGCGGACCCCTCGGCGGCGTGAGACTTTCCCACGCACCGGCCTGCGTGCTCTGGCCCTGGGGCGCAGCCTCTCCCAGCCCCGCGGCTTGGACTTGCGGGCAGGGGAGCTCGTGCGGAGGTGCCGAGGTGCTGGGCGCTGGGTGTGAGTGGGAGGGTGGGTGGAGGCGGGGACCGGGGACTTGGTGCGGATGAGAAGCTGCTGGACCCAAGTTTGGAATCTTAGCACCAAACACAGTTCCAGCAGAGCAGTCGCTGCCCAGCCAGCCCATGTCCTTTCCTTACTCAGCCTGGCACTGCTGCCACGCAGGGCTTTCTCCCTGCCTTCCCGGTCCCCACACAGCTGTCCCCTCAAGGGGCACCCAGTACCCGGTGCTGCCCTCTCCGGTGACTCCAGCGGCGCTTCCCGTCTGCCCCACTCTGTCCCTACACGGTGGAGTTCGCCAGGGACTCAGCTTAAGCCACGTTGCTTGTGTGCTTTGCCCCACCTCACCCCTTCCTAGTTGGATGACTGTGGGCAAGAGATTGAACTTGCTCTAGCCTGTTTCATAGGGCATCTGATGGGGATGTTGATCACAGCCCCCCGCAGCGGGAGCAGGGAGCACAGCCGGAGGGCAAAGGTGTGTGGGGACACTGGGAAGGGCATCTCCCCACAAAGCCACAGCCTCCTCGCCAGGAGGGCCTTCTCGCTTCACGTCGCCATCACAGCCGCAGGCCGTGACTCTGGGTAGACTCGGTACTTCCCTGAAGAACGAGCGAACGCAGTCCTCCAAGCAGCCCTCTGGGCAGAAGGGCAGGCAGGGCCCAGGACGGTCTAGAGAAGGGGCTGGGGTCTTCTGGGATTCCAGCTTCTCCCCTCCTCTCTGCCCTGGGGCTGGCTCCTCAGAAATGCCAGGATCGGTACTTACTCCTCAGGTCACCAGGGTTCGAGGGGTCAATACAGGTAAGAGCACTTAGAACACGGGCACGTGGCAGGTGTTTGGTAAACATGTAGAGCGGTTAACAAACAAAACCCACAGACATGACTGAAACCCACCGGGCTCAGTGGCGTGGAGTGGTCTAGAGGACAAGACAGGTGCTAAAAAATCATCACAGAAGAAAACACCACTGTTGTGATAAACCCTGTGACGGGAAGAAAACAGTACAGTGTCTTTATTGATCACTTGTTGGCTAAAGCCAAGTAGAAGACAGCAACATCTAGTAGATGTTTGAGGTTTCGGACATTTGATATCAAGTAGAAATGTGATCTTCTCGAACAGGAAACAAAATCTTTTTTTTTTAATTTATTTATTTGAGAGAGGGAAAGAGAGCAGGGGGTCGGGAGAAAGAGATCCAAGCAGACTCCAGGCTGAGACGGAGCCCGACAAGGGCTTGATCCCATGATCCTGAGATCACCACCCTGGGGCCCCTCCTTTCCCTAATGTAAACCACTAGCCACTGCTGGCCCAGGGGCTGCCTCAGGCTTCAGTCCTTCCCCCAGAGCTGCTCTCGGGATGGAGGGTGTCTTCAGAGAGCTGCCCAGCCTCTGGCAGCGGGAGCCGTGTGGTAAGGAGGGGCAAGGAGGGCTGTGGGGAGGGTGCCAGGGCCGGAGACCAGAAGCAGCGGGGCAGGCCTCACCTTCCTGGGGCGCGTTCTGGGCAGCATAGGTAGAATGGGCCTGACCTGGCTGAGTCGGGAAGGCGGCACCTGGTCCCCAGGCACAGCAGGGGTGGTCGAGTCAAGAAGAGGAAAGTGGCCTGCAAGGTGGAGTTAGTGATGGAAGGGGAGCCCAGCAGGGTGGACTCCCATCGGGACAGCGTGGATATTGGGCTTGGGGAGGTCGGGGGAGACAGACGGTTGCAGGCCAGGCAGGAAGGCATCTGGTCAGCCTTTGGAACAGGGAAGGCCATGGTTGCGAAGCCCCGGCCGTGCAGGGAGAGGCTGACTTGGGCGCTGCCACCCCTCCACAGCAAGCAGCCCCAAGACATTCCCTGGAAGTCTGTCGGGAACCCCTTTGTGGTGGAGTCCACGGGCGTGTACCTGTCCTTAGAGGAAGCATCGGTAAGTGCGGGACAGGCGCCCGCGGCTGGGCGAGGGGAGGGGGCGTGGAGGTGGCACTCGGAGGCCCCCCTAACTGTGCGGCTGCTCTAGAACCACATCGAGGCAGGTGCCACGCGTGTCGTCATCTCCGCGCCCTCACCCGATGCACCCACATTTGTCATGGGGGTAAACGAGAAGAACTATGATCCCGGCTCCATGAAAGTCGTCAGGTAACGGGCGGCAACATTCTCAAGAGTGTGGGGGGCACCCAGAGGACATGCCGGCCTCACCCTCTTCACCCCCGCCCGCAGTAGACCCCAGTGCTGCTTCACACCTCCCCTCCCAGAGCCCTAATGCCATGGTGCTAACGCTTCCCTGAAACTATGTTAGAACAGCAGGACTCCCGGAGAACCTGCTTGGGGCGCTTCCCCAGCCATAGCTCCGGGGCACCCCCAGTGACCCCTCTCATCCCCACCCTGACTTCCACAAAACCAGGCCTGTGTGCATCAGTCGGGAGGGAGGGGAGGGTGCAGGGCTGGCTCTGCGACTCCCTCACGGTGCCCTCGCACACCCGCGCCCTTTCAGCAATGCCTCCTGCACCACCAACTGCCTGGCCCCCCTTGCCAAGGTCATCCATGAGCACTTCGGGATCGTGGAGGGGCTGATGGTGAGTTGGAGAGAGGGGCTGAGGCAGGAGGGGCAGCAGGGAAACTCTACCTCTTCTTCCCAGGACCGCTTAGTGTGCGGGGTGAACAGGGAGAGATGGTTTGGGGAGGAAACGGTTAAATCTCTTAAAACGCCAGGCAACTTGCAGGCAAGGCTGGACCCTGGCCTGCACATGGCCCTCTTGTGGTCCGTGGTGGTGGTCCCACCAGCCTTCACACCTGGACCACCACCTCAGGGCTGAGAAAAAGAGGCAGGGGAGCTTAGGAGAAAGGGCTCACCTCGGCCTTCTTCTTCCCCAAGACCACGGTTCATTCCTACACCGCCACCCAGAAGACAGTGGATGGGCCATCGAAGAAGGCCTGGCGAGACGGGCGGGGTGCCCACCAGAACATCATCCCAGCCTCCACAGGGGCTGCCAAGGCCGTTGGCAAAGTCATCCCAGACCTCAAAGGGTATGAGGGCAGAAAGCTGCAACCAGGGTCGGGGGTACACCCCAGGAGGACTGGACTGGCCCCCAATCCCTGAAGTGTCTATTGAGGGGAAAGTAGAGACAACGTGGGGTGGATGGAAAGGTCCTGGGTTGACTCCCATCCCTGATGTGGGTTTCTCCAGGAAGCTGACAGGAATGGCGTTCCGGGTGCCAACCCCAGATGTATCTGTTGTGGACCTGACCTGCCGCCTGGCCCAGCCTACCTCATACAAGGCCATCAAAGACGCCATAAAAGCAGCAGCCAAGGGGCCCATGGCTGGCATCCTTGCCTACACCGAGGATGAGGTAGGGGCTGAGCAGGGGGACCTGGGGAGGAGCCCTCTGGGGAGGAAACGTGATTTTCCACTTGCCAAAGAGCTTCTCACAATATATCAAGACAGGGATTGCAGGGCTGGCAAGGTCTGCTCTTCCTGCCTCAGGGTCTTTGCACTTGCTGTTGCTTTGGTCTGGGTAGCTTTTCTTCCAGGTGGCCACATAGTCTGCCCTCACCTCCTCCAAGTCTCTATGTCAACTTCTGCCCTCAGTAAGATACTCTATTTCTGGCCCTTTCCCTTACCTGAAATTTCATTCCATAGTCACTGTTGGCCCTGCTAGCATGTACACTACAAGAAAGCAGGGACTGTGGGACTCCGTGGCTCCAGCCACTGTCCCAGGGCCTGGCACCCCAGCAGGTCCTCAATGCGAGCTTAGTGAACAAGACAATAGCTCCCCTTTTTCAACACTAGTTCAGGGCAGGCCATGGCCAGGGGCCTTCCCTGTGAAGAAAGGATGTCACCATGTATTTGCTGACAGCCATCCCATCTCTGTACCTCCACCTCTGGTGCTGTCTCTGCTTTAACTCTGACAGCTCCACTCTCACACAGCCACCAGGATCTCTTGTTTTAAGGAATGCAGATCACATCCTCCCATTGCTGAAACTTTCCTCTGTGGCCTTACGCCACACCACTAGGGCCAAACCTTCAGGGCCTCTGTGCTGTAGCTCCTTTCACCTCTGGGGGGGGCCCGAGGTGACCAGATCCTCCTGGACATCCAGACCCAGCCTCACCACGTGCCCTCAGAGAGGGCCTCTATGCTGGTCCACCGTAATGGTGAAGGCCTGCATCATTGCCCGGAAGCCATGTGTACTGGTGCAGCATCACGGGGTCTGCGGTCCTGTCCTCTGGCCGCAGGCAAAGCCCCCGCGCGCCTTCCTCACACCGTCCCCATAACCTGGGCACAGCAAGGCTCCGACAGATCTTGTAGGTGAAGGGATGGCCCATGTGCCTCAGAGTCGGAGCCTGGGCTCCTGGAAGACCTTGCTCCGCGACCCACACTTATCTTTGACATTCGGACGCCCAGGTCGTCTCCACGGACTTTGTGGGCAACACCCACTCGTCCATCTTCGATGCTAAGGCCGGCATCGCGCTCAACGACAACTTCGTGAAGCTCATTTCCTGGTGAGGGGGGAGAGGTCCCGGGCCGTGGGGGGCGGACCAGGAGCGGTCGGGAGGGATCCCCTGACCCGCCGCCTCCCCCCCCAGGTACGACAACGAATACGGGTACAGCCACCGAGTGGTAGACCTCCTCCGCTACATGTTCAGCCGCGACAAGTGAAACAGGATGGCCCCTCCTCCGCTCCCGGGCTCCAGGGCCGGAACCCGTACCTCCCGTTCCCGCTCTCGCCTCCCCGGGGGAAGGAGGGCGCCTCACTGTGAAATAAAAGTGCAGAGTGTCACAGCCGCGCCCCTGTCTCTGCGCCGGTCACCACGGGGTCACGGCGCGCACCGCACTTAACCGCGTTCCACCTGCGCCCGCGGGCCACGGCGC
>LNAC01000324.1:723284-737611 GCA_002007465.1 Ailurus styani | reverse complement strand
GGTGCCGTCGGCGCGCGGGCCCCGCCGGCCTCCCGCTCCCAGAAGGCCGCGCGGGTCGCGGCGGAGGCAGGTGGGCGGCGGGCCCGGGCTCGGGCGCCAGGGAGGCGGAGGCAGAGACCCGCGCTCCGGCGGGCCCGGGCGGCCGGCGCCATGACCCTGTTCCACTTCGGGAACTGCTTCGCCCTGGCCTACTTCCCCTACTTCATCACCTACAAGTGCAGTGGCCTGTGAGTGCGGGGCGCCCGCGGGCGGGAGGGCGCGGGCCCGGGCTAAGCCTCACCGCCCGCTCCTGCAGGTCTGAGTACAACGCCTTCTGGAAGTGCGTGCAGGCCGGGGTCACCTACCTCTTCGTGCAGTTGTGCAAGGTGAGGGCGCCAAGGTCCCCCCGAAAATACTCTGGAAGACGTGCTCCGGAAGGGGTGGAACCTGGGGAGAGGTCTCCAAGCAACTTTTGTATAGCACTTTAGTAAAATTGAGGAAACTCAGTTTTGTACTTGTAGGAGGCGCGAAGGATCCCCAGGGTCCACTCTGTGCTGCTAACACCGCTGGGGTAGCTTGCCCCGGCACCTGCATGCCTTACCTGATCCTTACACCACAGAACCTAGACTTCAGACCCCTACTCTCTCCCCTGATCCTGTAATCTCGTCCCCCTTCTGGTGGTCCCTCTCCGCAAGGGCCCCCTGAACCCCAGAGCCTTACCCTCCACATCCACACTGACTTCTTACATATTCCACTTCGTTTATTCGCCTCCCCTTGCAGTGATCTCTCTGTTTTCTGTTCTCAGATGCTGTTCCTGGCCACTTTTTTCCCCACCTGGGAAGGCGGCATCTATGACTTCATTGGGGTGAGTGGGGCAAGGGAAGGGGAGAGAGGGCAGGAGTGGGGCCCCCTGGCACCTGTGCTCACTCAAGCCTCAACCTGACCCACAGGAGTTCATGAAGGCCAGCGTGGATGTGGCAGACCTGATAGGCCTAAACCTTGTCATGTCCCGGAATGCAGGCAAGGGGGAGTACAAGATCATGGTTGCTGCCCTGGGTTGGGCCACCGCCGAGCTCGTTATGTCCCGGTGTGTGCAGCAGCCTGGAGCCCAGAATCCTGAGAAAGGACACCTGGGTTCGGGGGAGGCGTTGGAAGGTGGGGGCTCAGATTCTGAGTGCTGAGGGTGTTCGGGTGCTGGAGAATCCCTCCCTTTGCCTTCCTCAGCTGCATCCCCCTCTGGGTTGGAGCCCGGGGCATTGAGTTTGACTGGAAGTACATCCAGATGAGCATTGACTCCAACATCAGTCTGGTACGCAGTCCTGCTCTCCCACACACCTCTTTGCCAGTGGCTGCGCTCTTCCCCGAGGCCTGGCCCTGACTTCCTGCCTCCCTGCAGGTCCATTACATCGTCGCATCTGCCCAGGTCTGGATGATAACGCGCTACGACCTCTACCACACTTTTCGGCCCGCGGTACTCCTGCTGATGTTCCTTAGCGTCTACAAGGCCTTTGTCATGGAGTGAGCTGCATGGGGTTTGAGGTTGGGTCCTGATGGGGGTGAATTATCCGTTCTCCTTCTCCTCTCATGGTGATGTTTCTCCACAGGACCTTCGTCCACCTCTGTTCCCTGGGCAGCTGGACAGCACTGCTGGCCCGGGCAGTGGTGACAGGGCTGCTGGCCCTCAGCACCCTGGCCCTCTATGTTGCCGTTGTCAACGTGCACTCCTAGGCTTGGTTCCTCAGGCATTCACATACCCTTTCCCTGCCTCCGGGTTTCAGTGAAGTAAACAGTATCTCGAATGTTGTTTCTGCCTCCACCTCTGTCTCTCTCGAACTGTCTACCAATACCAGGCTCACTGGGTTCTAGGGGCCCTTGTTCTGGCTTTGAAGCCAGGTAGACAGGCTGGGAAACTGGCCAGCACTGGTTTGTTTTGTGTTCTGCAGCGGTTCCCTGGCTTCTCATTTTCCCAGGATAGAAGGGCTTTGAGCAGTTGCAGAGACCAGGGCCCTCTGGCAACAGGTGATAGAAGGGAGCTAGAATCCAGAAATACAGTTCTTGGAGGCTTTTCCTTTCAGCCTTCACATGGTCCTTCCCTGGCTGCTTACCTCCGAGACTCTCAGTCCTAATCTCCCCTTCTGATCCACCTTTCATATGGCAGCCCAGGGGATCTGTTTGAAATCCCAGTTTTATTAGTGCACCCTCCTTGTCTACAACCATCTGAGACTCCCCACTGAACAGTCCAACCGCCTGAACTCTCGGTTTTGCTCTTGAGGGCAGACTTATGATTCTGAGCTCTTCAATGTTTTGGGTCTGTAGCCCTCACATCAAATCCTGGCTGGAGTCTTCTCAGGGTCGGGTACAGACACCGCTGTAGCCGACTAGCACAGTAGCTGAGCCTACCAACTTGGATATTGTCCTAGATGTCCTCCCTACCTCTTCACAGACTCCTTGGGAGCTTCTCAGGTGCAATCAGAAACTGCCCCTGTTAGGCAGAGGGCAGAGAGAACGGTGGCCACTCCAGGTTGGTAGGTAGCAGGTTTTAAGAAGCAAGGGGACTTTTGAAGGTTTTTGGGGGGAGGGAGGATTTGTTGTTGTTTTTAAGGTTTTATTTATTTATTTTTCAGAGAGAGAGAGCACAAGCAGGGAGAGTGGCAGGCAGAGGCAGAGGGAGAAGCAGGCTCCCCGCCGACCAAGGAGCCCGATGGGGGACTCAATCCCAGGACCCTGGGATCATGACCTCAGCTGAAGGCAGTTGCTTAACCAACTGAGCCACCCAAGGGACCCCCAAGGCTTTTCTTTGGGTTGCAAGATATGTAGATCTCTGCACCCACCTGCCAAATCTTAAAAGTTTAGATCGGGGTTTTAACTGGGTTCAGTCACATACACCATCTAGTACCACATCTTTATCTCAAGGCCATGTCCAGCATCTGGGAGGGATGGGTGAGAATGCTCATTCCAAGGACTGGGGGTGAGGAGCCTCCCAGCTCACAGGTCAACCTGTCAGGTTCACGGGCTCTCCATCTCCAGTATCACCCCAGCCTTTCCCTGTCCTAGTGGAGCCAGCCGTCTGCCCCGTTCCCTCCCCCTCTGTGAGGGGCATGTGTCAGAAGCAGGGCTTTGAATGTCATGTTTATGCTCCACCTTGACACAAATCCTGCCACCCAGGAAGGGGCTCCCCAGCCCCAAGGCGCTTACAGTAGGGCAAGTGCCTGCCCCCTCCCTCCCTCCAGGCTGTCAGGTCCTGCCATACTGTTGCTTCACCCTGGGCTAGGAGAGCACAGGGCACAGCTGTGCTGTGAGTCTTGGTGTGTTCAGAGGCAGCGTTCGCCGTCAGGTGGGGCAGCCACCACCTAGCCCTGCCCCCTTTTCATTTTCCCTCCACAAGAATGGGTCCACAGGTGTCCTGGGGGAGGGGTTGGTCACGCAGTATATGGGCCCCCCCCCCCCCGGCCCAGCCGACTGGGCCCATGCACACTCCCACACCTCCATCCCATCCCCTGCCTAGCCTCCGACCAGCATGGGGACAAGTGAGGGTTGCAGAAATGACTTCAACTCTTTGCTGAGCAGGAACTCTGACCGGGAGCCCCTACTGGTGGCCAGCTGTGCACAATGATCCCAGCTTATATGGGGCTCAGGGAGACCAGAGCAGGGCTGGGGTGGGGGACAGGATGGGTTCCCTGGAAGAGAGGAGATGTGAGCTGAGACCTAAAGGATGAGCTGTTGGGGCAGGAGGGAAAAAGCAGATAGCAAAGCCTGTGTAAAAGCCTTGAGGTCGGAGAGCAGGCGTGGCTTTTCCAGTGAAACAAGAATTGGCTGGAATAAGATGGAGGTGGCTTGTGAGACTGGCAGTCAGCAGGGGCAGAACGAACCATGGAGGATTCTGGGCCAGGGAAGGACGGAGTCCAGGGCTCACCACGTTTCCCAGGGAGAAGGAAGCACACTGATGGACAGTGGAAGGGAGCGGGTTTGGAGGATGATGCAGAGGCTGCCGGGGGTCCCTGGGACGTGCAGGCCGGGGGAGCCAGAGACAGATGGGGGAGCCGCTGCAGAGAGAACTGAGGCCACAGGGGCAGCAGAGGGGGGCTGTGGTGAGGAGAGAGAAGCCTGGGGTCCTGCCAGAGAGGCTCGTACTAAGGAAGCGAGGTGAGGAAGGGCCTGAGGTGGGAGGTGAGGGGCTGTGTCAAGGCAGTTGTGAGCAGTTGGGGGGTTAACTTTTCAGGGGTGAGGAGGCGACCTGGGACTCCAGCTGCCAGAGCAGAGTGGAGACCCCGGGGAAGGGGGAGGTGAGGTGGGGGGCTGCTTGAGGTAGGAAAGATTCTGACTCCCTGTGTCAAGGAGCCTGCCAAGGGGAGAGCAAGAACATGCTGGAGGGAGAGCCCAGAGGTGGTGCCTAGGTGACTGGAGTGGCGAAGGCATGGCTCCTGAGGGTGCCTGCGGTCCCCCCAGCTCCCCTGTGAACGCTGTCACCCCAGGCAAAGGAACGGGAGTTCATACCCCCAAGGAAGGTGGCGTGCGTCCCTACTATGCACGAGGCTGTGTTCTAGGAACTGAGATACAGCCCTGAACAAGCAGCTCCCGAGCTGGAGGACTGTGGGAGATGAAAGGGGATCAGGAAAGACACTTGGGACAGGAGCTGGCACCAAATAAAAGCATGGTCAGTGTGAGTGGGTTTATTAGCATCACGCAGCACAAGCGTGTGTGTGTTTGAAGAGTCCCAGGCAGCGAGCTCCCATCCCCCGCGCCGCCCAACCCCCCCTCAGAGCACCAGGCCCAGGGATGGCTCTCTGTGGATGGGGGAGCGGAGTGAGGAGGTCCCTCCAAGGTTGGGGTGCCATGGGCCGCGGGAGCAGACACGTGGTGCTGGGGCTCTTGATGGCTTAGATGTTCGGTTGGCTGCCCAGAGGGTCCCATGCCCCCCACCTCTGCTGTCGGGGGTGCAAGGATGGCTTGAAGGCAGCAGCCCTCTAATAGTAGAGCTCCTGATCCCACCAGCCTGGGGGAGAGAGAGAGATGAGACTCAGGGCTGCGGGATGTGGGTCACGGGCACCAGGGACTCAGAGGTATGGATCAATAGAGGCTTAATATGGAGGGTCAAGGGCTTTGGAGGTCAAGGGTGAAGGGCAGCTGTTTTGAGGACGTTCCAGCCCCCCACCCCCCAGCCCCAGGCTCTCAGTCTCCACACTCACTCCCTGGACAACAGCGAACTCCCAGTTTCCGAAGCTCATCATACACGAAGATGAGGAGTCCAAAGGGCATGGGGACCAGCCACCACTGGTACCTGAAGGCCCAGGCGAGATGACAAGGTGAAGGCTACCCTCAAGTCTGTGTCCCCGTGTCCATCCCCCTACTCACATCTCCCAGCCCCTCACCGGATGGGCATGAAGTTGAAGATGTTGGGCATTCCGGGGCAGTAGCAGAGGAAGCAGCCGATGCAGACCTGGAACACGATGGCGATCACCAAGATCCTGTTCCTGTGGGCGAGCGGGGTGGGACAGGCTCAGACTGGCAGGTTCAAGACAAGGACAGGCCGCTGGGAGCAGGGGGACGCTTCAACAGTGGACACGGGTCCAGTCACATCTCCCCTTTGACGGATGAAAATGGAGGGGCTGGGGGGGAGGCAGGTGGTGGGAGCTGGAGCAGGCCTGGGGGGCGGGGGGTGCCGGGCCGGCTGGGGACACCTGAAGAAGCCCTGCTGGAAGGCGGAGAGGCGGCGCGTCTTGCGGATGAGGACGTCGGCGATCTGGCACATCTCGATGCTGATGAAGAACACGGTGTAGCAGGTGTACTGCTGATACAGGCGCTGCCCGAACGTCTGCGGGCCAGAGGGGAGCAGAAGCAGCCTGAGCCCGGATGGAGAGGGCCTGGGGCCGTGAAGCCCTCCCATCAGAGGCTGGCGTGGGGGAGAGGAGGGAGACACCGTCTGCCAGGTTTGCAGGACTGGGTGGTTGGGGTGGAGCGTGGCTGGAGATCGTGGCCTTGCGGAGATTAGACATCAACGCCCGGGCACGTGGGAGCTCAGGCCAGTTGCTCTCACGATGGAGGCCTGCAGCCTTTCCTGCACGCACAAAACACACCTGGGAAAAGGGAGTCGGACTCCTAGGGCAGAATTTGCGAAGTCCAGTGACTCCAGCGCCCGGGCAGATGGCCAAAATGAGTGACGTGGGCCAGAAGGGCTTTTGGGGAACAGGGCGCACACCCCATTTAAAAGGGGAAACCACTACTCAGACATTTCTTCAATGTAACTGTTTATAATACCAGCTAATTGTGAGGAACACACACTATGCTTCAGATCCCACGTGTTGCACATGTATTATCCCACTGAATCCCCCCAGTAATCCTAGGGGGAAGACGGGTGGTGCCCAGACTTCAGTATCCTCAGCATCCTCCGAAGGGCTAGCTAAAACACAGCCATCCAGGCCCCACACCCTGAGATCTGCAGTGGGGACTGAGGATTTGCCTTTCGAATAAGTTTCAGGTGATGCTGATGCTGCTGGTGTGAGGACCACACTGTGAGGTCAGGGAGGCAGACAGCATCTCCACTGACAGATGGGAAAACTGAGGCACAGAGAGGCAGAGTAACTTGCCCAGGGTCACACAGCTGGTGAGGAGTGCTGGCGAGCCACGAACCCAGGCACCCTGGGTTCAAGGTCTGCATTCTCAACCATGACAGTCAATGTTTAAGGGGAATGTCCTGACCTGTCATAGCACAGGGCAAACTAACCACCCTGCTAACCAAATCTTGCCTCTCCAGCTCCAAACCTTCGTTAAAGGCAACCACGTTAAAGCAGGCAAATACGCTGTGTGAGTGATGCTGCAGTCCAGTGACAGCATCGAGGCTCCACACCGGAGATGACGGGCCACTGCCGGGCAGGGGGACACCTGCCACTGTGACCATCAGCAGCAGGAGGGCGGAGCTCAAGATGGTGGTGGGAGAGGCCCCAGACCCTGCAGACAGTCTGGGTACCTGGGATGCCCTGGCTGAGCTCCGCCACATGCGGACGACCAGAAATGAGGGAGCCACAGGCCGGGGCCATGGGGCCGGGGGCGCGGGACTGGGGCTCACCCACTCCTGGCCGTAGCTGTCCTGCAGATCTTGTAGATGGTGGTTCTCCCAATATGGTCGCAGCCCCACACACAGCAGAGGGAACCAGCCCTCCTGGGCCATGGCTGTGAAGTAGTCAGTGAAGCCAGCAAATGACTGGATGGCACCTGGGCGACAGGCAAAGTGACACGGGGAGACAGATGGAGACCTAGATGGGGACATGGAGAGAGACAGGGACATGGAAAGATAGGGACCCAGAGAGATACCCAGAGAAAGAGGGTCAAAGACACAGGCACACAGACAGTGAGTGATGGACACGGAGAGACACAGAGACAAGGATCCCAAGGAGATCAATAGGGATGGAAGAGACAAGGCAGAGAGAGACAGAGAAGGGACACGGGACCACAGCAGACATGGCCTTGGGAAATAACAGAGACCCAGGATCGGATGCCGACCCCAGGACCCAGAACAAGCCAGAGCCCCAGTTAGAGATGCCAGGGGAGGCGAGTAGCCCTGCAGGGAACCCGGGGCTCCCTGGCCCCACGGGCACTCACCGATCTGGAAGTAGGAGTAGGCAGCCAGGGGCTCATTGACCAACCGGTCGCGCTTCGGGTTCCGGGGACGTAGATGCATGATGTCACTCTCTGCCTTCTCATATGCCAGGGACACGGACGGGAACTGGCCAGGAGCGGAAGGAGCCGGAGTTATGGGTTTGCCTGACCCCTATGGTGCCCGAGTGCCCTCCCCCTGGCAACCCCCCTCCCCGGCTGACAGAGACAGGACTGAGCTTGGGAAGCAGGTGACCATGTGGGCACACCTGCCCGGACAGCACGGACCAGCCGGCCCCCCAACAAGGCCGTGTCGCCATGTCCCTCCACAGCTGTGTCCACATCTGACCCGTCCATCTCCATCGGAACATCTGCGTTTACCTCCACTGCCCACCCCCTCCCCCCTTATTGTTTTTTTGTCCCTGTCTCTGGTCTCTTTCTCTGTGACTATCTCTGCTTTTGTGTCCCTGTGTCCCGACTCTACCTGTCACTCTCTGCATCTCTTCTGTCTCTGAGCCCTGCCCCCTCCCCAGTCCTCCCCATCCCCCACCCCATCTGTCCATCACAGCAGAGTGCCGCAGAGTGGACCAGTCAAGAGCAGAGGCCCTGGGGCCCCCAGAATGCCACTTTCACTGTGTGACCTGGGACCAGTCGCTCAACCTGTCTGTGCCTCAGTTCGCTCACTGGTAAAATGGGGACAACAAATAAATAGATCCCCTCCCATAGAGTGTTTCTGAGGACAAAATTAAGGAAGTTAATGCCAGCCTGGCCCAGAGAAGACACTATGCAAGGGCTGCTGAATAAAAAGGTCAACACATCCACGCCCCCGGCTGCATTGGCGCCTGTATCTGTGGTTCTCTGTCTGTCTGTCCGCCTGCCTTGGGGCCTGACAGCATCTGCCCACGTCTGTTGAGGGACGTCTGTCTGGGATCCGAGTGTTGCCCGGGATATGCGTGTGTGTGTCTGTCTGTCTGAGGGTCCTTATCTGAGTCCGTAGGTCTATGCCAACCTGAGCGTCCACCTGTGTGTCCACGTCTGTAGTTCCATCTGAGACCCCCCGCCTGCCTGCCTGCATGTCCCCATCTGGCTGCCTTTGCACAGTGTGCCCAAGAGCGTCTGTGGGGCCCCATCCACGACGTCCGTGGGTGGGCAGGGGTCCGCAGGGACCGCGCAGGAGGCGGGGGCGTGGGGGCTGGAGACTCACGATGTCCGTGCAGAGCTCTATGAAGAGGATGGTGATGCAGCCCAGGGGCAGGGGCACGCTGACAGTGATGTAGATGAGGTACGGCGTCAGCTCCGGGATGTTCTTGGTCAGTGTGTAGGCGATGGACTTTTTCAGGTTATCAAAGATCAGCCGGCCTGTCGGGGGGGCAGCGGGCACCTCAGCCTCCTCACTGCCTGCGACCTCCCGCGCCCACGCCACCTCCCCCCCATCTCAGCCCCGGCTCGGACCCTGCTCCACGCCGGTGACGATGGAGGCAAAGTTGTCATCCAGCAGGATCATGTCTGCTGCGTTTTTGGCAGCATCCGAGCCGGCGATGCCCATGGCCACGCCGATGTCGGCCTTCTTCAGGGCCGGGGAGTCGTTCACACCATCCCCAGTCACGGCCACGATGGCTCCCTGCAGGGCGGGACCGGGGGGTCAGGGAGAGACCCAGCCCGGGCCAGCCCAGCCCACGGCCACCCCCGTCTGCAGAGCCGTACCAGGCGCTGGCAGCTCTCCACGATCACCAGCTTCTGCTGGGGACTGGTACGAGCAAACACCATTTCAGGGTGAGTACGCAGCGCCTCGACCAGCTCCGAGGGGTCCATGTCCTTCAGCTGCATGCCATTGATGACGCAGGCACGGGCATCCCTGGGGAGGGGGGCGTCACCAGGGCCGCCGTCTGCGCGGGTTGTGGGAAGAACCATGGGGAGGGCAGCGGGGTCCTTACTTCCTATTAACTTGGTCCACAGGCACACGGAGGCGGGCGGCAATGTCCTCCACCGTCTCGCTGCCTTCCGAAATGATCCCCACACTGGCCGCGATGGCCTTGGCCGTGATGGGGTGGTCACCCGTCACCATGATCACCTGTTGGGGAGGGGACGATCAGACCCCTGAAGCCTTCAGTGCAGCCCACTCTCCCCATCCTCCCTGCCAGACCTCTACTGATGAGACCCATTTGCTCATTCAACCACTGAATGTCAGGGACAAAAGAGACGAAAATCTCTGTTCTTGTGGAGCAGACCCTCTAGCGTGGGAGACAGAAGAGACACAAACTAAGAGGACGAATGACACAGCATGTTAGGAGAGGGGGAAATTAAGCTGAGTAAAAGAGATGGTAAATGTTGGGTGGAAAGGTGGTGTCGATTTTAAGTGTGTCCAGGGAAAGCCTCATTGAGAAGGTGACATCTGAGCGGAGGTCTGAAAGAGATGAGAGAGTTGGCCACATGACAGATGGAGGGAAGAGTGTTCCTGGCAGTGGGAACAGCCAAGGTAAAGATCCTGAGGTGCGAAAGTGCGTGAATTGTTGGCTGAGCAGCGAGGAGGCCAGCATGACTGGAGAGCAGTAAACAAGAGGTGGGGGGCTAAGGAATCAGCTTAGAAAGGTAACGGGGCTGAACTTTTATAGGCATTAGAGACCATGGGGAGGACATGTGTGTTGTTTGCCCAGCCTTGGCTCACCAACTCTTGATTTGTCTTTCAGGGACCACCCCCCCACCCCGGGGTTGAAGTGAGGTCTCTGGCCAAGAATGGGCAAGTAAGCCCAGAGCTGGTCAACCAAGGTATCCCCATCCCCCAGCCAGTGACTGGTTCAGAAAGGAACATGTGACCCAATCTGGGACAATAGCAGAAGATGCACTCTTTTTTCTGTGAGGTGGCTAAACAGGTGAGATGCAGGTTGGAACTTCTGGGGATGGTCATCTTTCAGGACCAAAATAAAGGGACTACTTGAGAATAAAGCCATCAGAGAGAAAAGGAGAACTGAGACATGGAGAAAGGCAAATTCCTAACAACACTCAACTCCTAGATCCAGCTATACCTGAAGCTTCAGTCCCCAGAACTTTTCAGTTTCATGAGTCAATATCTTCCTTTTTTGGTTCAAACCACTTTCAGGGAGTTCTCTGTCACAGGGTTCCTCACCCCCAGATACCGTTATCACCTGTTTTCACCCCTGCTTGCATACCCGGATGCCTGCCGTGCGACACTTGAGCACAGCATCAGGGACGGTGGCTCGGGGTGGGTCTATCATGGATACAAGTCCCGCAAAGCACAGGCCACTACTTGGAAAGTTCATGGCCTCTACGTCGAAGGCATAGCCAGGCGGGTAGTCCTTTTCACTCAGGTAGAGCTGGCAGAAGCCTGACCAGAAAACAGGGAAGTCAGAGAGGAGTCCTGGGCAGGCGCTTGCCTAGCATGGCCAGGTGACGAGCAGAATCACCAGGCCCCTCACACTGAGCGCCTATGGATGCCTGGCCCTGTGCTGAATCCTTCATGTGATGTCAGTCTGTCCTCACAACCAACCTGGGAGGCTATTAGCATGCTCATGTAGCAAACAGGGAAACTGAGGTCTAGAGAGAGGACAATCCTTGGCAGCGGTCCCACAGCAAATAAGATGAAAAATCCAGATCTGAACCACAGGTTCGTGCCTCCCAGGGTTGAGGCAGGGATTAGGGAAGTTAGGAGTCCGGACAAAATGTTCAGGGAGGTCAGAGGTCAGGACAAGGATTGGGGAGTCTTGACTTGAGGCAGGGACTGGGGAGGGTCAAAGGGACAAGAGGAGGACATTGAAAGGTGGAAGTAAAAGAGGTGGCAGGTCAAAGTTGGTGCAAGAGCGGGGAAAAATCAAGGGATGTCAGGTCAGGGTAAGGAAGGTCCCAGGGAGAGGACAACTGGGGAGGGACTGGGTCAAGGTAGAAATTGAGGATGGGAAGGGGTCAGCCCTGAGAGGGAAAGTCAAAAGTGAGTGTGTGCACTTGGGCAGGTTAGGGGTCAGCCAGGGATGGCAAAGGTCATGGTCAGGGCTGGGCCGGGAAGGCTGGGCAGGGTCTGCTCGCCCACAGGTTTACCATCTACTGTGGGGGCTCAGCGAGCCCCGGGGGTCTCACCAAGCACGCGTTCACCCAGGCCTCCCAGGCTAAGGTAGGCAGTCTGGAAGGCCTCACGCCATTGCTCGTCCAGCGGCAGCTCCTGGCCCTTGATGAGGATGGAGCTACAGCGTTCCAGCACGCGCTCGGGGGCGCCCTTCATCACCAGCACGTGCCGGGGGTCCCGCGGGTCCTCCAGAGTGTGGATGGACAGCTGCGGGTGAGGAAGGGGACGGCGGCTGGGAGGCGGGCAAGGGGGCGGGGCTTGGGAGAGGGGCGGGGCTGACGGCTCTAGGGTGCCTCCGGTATCGCCTTGGGAGGGTGCTGTGTGGCTGGGGTGAGGCGCTTGCGTGCTGAGCATGTCCTTGGTGGGGATTGAGGGTTAGGGGCGCAGTAAGAAGCCTGGGAGCCAGGAATGGACAGAATTAGGGTCGGAGTTGGGCTGGGGCGGGATTTGGATTGCGAGTTACCCCACGGAAGGCCTGAGAGCTAGCGGTGAGCCCCCAGCTAAGGGACTGTGGGAGCGCCCAGACCACAGGTGGGCAGCGGCTGTGGGCGGGGCGGGAGATGTGGGTGGGGTTTGGCTACGCAGAGGGAGGAAACAGAGAAGCCCCGCGATAGGCCAGCACTGAGTGTGGGTGGGGCCCGAAGTAGGCGGGCCCGCCCGTGGGCGGGGCCGAGCGCGGCGGGCGCACACCTGGAATTTGTTGGTGGAGTTGAAGGGGATCTCGCAGACTTTGGGGAAGCGCTCGCGGTAGCCCATGGCGTTGCCCAGCGTCAACTCCGAGAACTTCAGCAGTGCCGTCTCGGACGCGTCCCCGATCACGATGCGCTGGAAGCGGGGACCGGTGTCAGGGGCGAGCCTGGCGGCACCACGCTCCCGGGTTTCCCCGGGGTCTCCCAGGGCCTCACCTTGGGCACCGGCACTGCGTCCTGGCCAGACTTGAAGGCAGCGCGGTTGCACAGGGTGAGCACGCGGCATAGCGCCCGCCAAGTCTCCGAAGACTGGTCAAACGTCTGCCCTGGAGGCCAGGTGTCCAGGCTGGGGCCGCGCGGGGCTTCCGCGCGGACCGCTGGCCCGGAGCAGCATTCTCCCATACCACAACAGAGCCCCTCCCTCTAGATTCAGGACAGGGTCCCCTCCCAGACCTGCGTGGGACCCGAACTTCTCCCCATACCCCGGGACGGAGCCTTCTCTCCAGAGCCAGTATTGCGTTTCCTAGGACCCCTGATACCAAGCCGCCTCGCAGACCTGCAGCTTCATAGACCCTGTCCCGGATCGGGAAGGAGCCCCTCTCCTCTCCTCCCCAGGCTGCGTTCTGTAATCTCAGGGCTCCCTTCCCCATCTCCCAGATCCTGCCCCAGCCCAGTCTCCTCCCACCCCCACACCTGACTGGTCTTCCGTAGTGTCAGCCGTGTGGATGTGGTTGTCGAACCAGAGATGGGACACAGTCATGCGGTTCTGAGTGAGGGTCCCCGTCTTGTCAGAGCAGATCACTGACGTGGAGCCCAGTGTCTCCACAGCTTCCAGGTTCTTGACGACACAGTTTTTGCTGGCCAGCCGCTTGGCTGTCAGGGACAAGCAGACCTGCCAGAAGGGGCGAGAAGCGCAGTTAGGGGGCCCAGTCCTTGCTTCTAGTCCTCCTTCCCTTCTCTCACAGAGCAGGGAGCCTGGCCCAGCCACCGTACTATGTACACAGCATCCCTCTGCAAAACCCATGCTTTTCTTGCCTCAATGTTTTTCCCAGCCTGTGCCTCCCCAGTTGGCCCAGACGAAGGCTGTTAGACCCCTCACTAAGCTGCCGGAGCTGGGGTCTCTAAGTTCTCTCATCAACACAACCACACTGAGAAAACAAACATCCTCTGAGCCTCCTCTGGGGCTGGTCTAGCCCTGGGTGCTGACTGCCGAGGGCTGCGCAGGCTGGACCTCAGCCTCCTCCGCTCAAGGACGAGGCTCGTGCACCTGTGAGTCCCCAGCATTCAGTGTGGGGTGTGGCCCAGAGGGGCCTCGGTGAGGGGTTGCTGAGCAGATGGATAGGTGGAGAGATGGGGGGGAGGATGGCTGAGGGAAGGTGTGGGTGGGGCAGGTGAGTGGGTGGAGATGGCCAGAGATGATGGAGGCAATCCTGGGTGAACAGGCACAGACGGATGAACGAGGCTGTCAGCTCTCTGCACCTCTCTTCCGTCTCCCCCACTCACCGTGACAGTGGCCAGCAGCCCCTCGGGCACATAGGCTACCACGATGGCCATGAAGAAGACCATGGCCCGCAGGAAGGTGTAGCCAATGCACATGGCCACCACAAAGAATGTGGCACCAAAGAGGATGGCCAGGCCCGCAATGATGTCCACGAAATGTTCGATTTCAATAGCGATGGGCGTCTTCTCGTTTTCCACTCCCGATGCCAGGGACGCAATGCGCCCGATGATGGTGCGGTCACCCGTGTTCACCACCAGGCCTTGTGCTGTGCCTGCAGTGGGGCCAAGAGGGTGCCTCAGGGCCGGACGGGCCTCAGCGGGGTTGGGGGGGGGGCGCCATGGGAACTGAAGGGGGGGCAGTGATGGGAGAAGCAATGACGGCAGAGAGGGGGGCAGCGTGCCCTGAAGAGGGGGCGTCATGGGAGGCGGGGAGGCGGTGTGGCTCAGTACGGGGCGAAGAGGGGCAGGAGAGGCAGGGTGGTGGGCTGGGGGAG
>LNAC01000324.1:670911-722696 GCA_002007465.1 Ailurus styani | reverse complement strand
TGATCTGGAACTTGTCCCCATCTCGGATCACAGTCGCTTGCTGTGGGGCAGGGGCACGGGGTTGAGGTGGGCAGGGGGTGGGGGTGGAGGTCGCGGAGTGCAGGGGGAGGTCGGGAGGGGCAAAGGGGGAGCGTTGAGAACCTAAGGCACGAGCCGGAGGCCACGGGTGCAGAGCAGCTTGGGGCTGGCAGGAGGGCCCACACAGATGCCAGGAGCCTCCCTGTGTCGCACACCACCCCCCAAGTGCAGACCCGGAACCAAAGTGACCACGCTGCAGGACCCACCTGGGGCACCAGGTTCTTGAAGCTGGCGATGATGTTGGTGCTCTTAAACTCCTGGTAGTAGCCAAAGCAGCCGGTGACCACGACCACGGCGATGAGGGCCAGGGCCAGGTACAGCTGGGTGGAGGTGGGAAGGGGGCCGGGGGGATGAGCGGGGGCCCAAAGCTCCCCGCACAAGGCCCCCCGCCCGCTCCCCGTCCCCTGGTGTTCTTGGGCTCACCCGGGGGGTTTCCCTGCTCTGCTAGAAAGCCACACGTGCTGTTCCCTGGGGCCTCTTCATGTCCCATGCTCAGCTTCCCTGTATTCTCAGTGTCCTGTGTCCCTGTCCCCTGAGTCCCATATTCTCTGCATCCTGGATCCTGCCCGCTCCCCCATGTCCCCATATCCTGTGGCTTGTGGGCATGATGCACCTCTTCCTGCATCCTCCGAGTCTTGCACTGCGCATGTCACTGTCCTCTGTCTCCTCATGTTCTCACACCCCGGACCCTCTGTGCGCCAGCTTTCGTGCTCCGTGTTGTCATCGCCTCCTTGCCGCCCTCTGGGTGCCCTAGGCCGGGTCCCCGTTTCCACGTTTGTGTGCCGTCCATCTTAAGCTTCATGCTCTGTGGACTCCTCGATCACGTTCCAAATTCCAAGGCCCTGTGTCTAGTGTCTCCCCATGTCTGTGTACTCCCAAGTGCCCATCCTGTGTCACATGTCTTGTGACTTCCAAACCCCTGTCCAATGTCACATGTCCCTAAGTCCCCATGTCCCTTATTCTGACCTCTTGTCCTGCATCTCAATATTCTGTCTCTGTGCTTCCTTATCTGTGTTCTGTCTCTCCTGAGTCTTGTGTCCCCTATGTCCCTATGCCCTTGTGTCCCATGTCTAAGTTCCATGTCCCCTGTGCCCTTGATCTGTCCCACATCCTCTGTTTTCCCAGTCTCCTATCTTAAGGATCACATTTCCATGTCTTTGTATCCCCACCTGCATCCTCCATATCTGAGACACATTCTCTGGGTCCCCTGTGACCTGGGTCATTGGGGCTGCCCCACGTCCCAGTGTCCTTCATCCCCCATGACCCGTGTCTTGGCTGCATTTCCACGTCTCCAAATCCCCATCCTGTGTCCCCCGCGTCCTGAGTCCATGCTCAGTGTCCTCTACCCTCCAGGTCCCTGTGTCCCCTATCAGCCCGCAGCATCCGCCACTCACATTGTCGTCGGTGGTGAGGTCACCCTCGCTGGCCTGGATGCCAAAGGCGATGAGGCAGATGGCGGCAGCCACCCACATGAGGCACTGCAGACCACCTGCCAGCTGCCGGGCGAACTTGACGTACTCGGGGGTGCCCCGCGGTGGCCGCAGAGCGTTGGGCCCATCCCGCAGCAGCAGGTCGGCGGCCAGGCCAGCAGACAGGCCCTGGGACGGGGCAGACGGTCACAGTGGCCGCTAAGGGCTTCCCTCTCACCACTCGCTCCTCGGTGGGGGTAACCCTTCTGTCCCCCCCCCCCACCGGTCTCTCTCGTTCCTCTTCATTTCTGTGTCCATCCTCACCTCAGCCCTGCCCCTTCTCCCTGCCCCCACCGTGTCTCTCTCATCTTTCCGCCTGGCTCTCTCTTCCCGTTGTCTCTGCTCTGTTTCTCTCTCTTACCTGTCTCTGTCTCCCTGCCTCTTTTTATCTGCTTCTCCTACTCTCTCTCTCTCTCTTTGGCCCTTTCCGTTTCTCTCTAATGCATTTCTCCCTTTTTCCCCCTCTCTCTCCCTCTCTCCCCTCCTCTCCATGCACCCCTCCCTCTGCACCCAGCTCACCTTGGTCGCACTGGTCTGGTATTTCTGTTCCAACTCCGCCACTGACAGCTGGTGGTCGTTCTGGGGGGTGGAGGGCAGGACACTCGCTGTCCAGCTCTCACCAGCCACACTCCTGCCCCCCGCCCAGCCCCCAGCCCCATGCTCACGATCTCCATCTCCTTCTTCATGTTCTCCAGCTTGTCCTTCTTCTTGCCTCCTCCCTTGCCTGCCTTCTTCTTGCTCATCTTGGCGGCCATGTCCCCACCAGGGCCAGGACCCAGCTCTACTGAGTACATCTCATAATTCTCCTGGGGATGGGAGTGGGGGGAGGCATCAGATCCCACCGGAACTCCTGCCTCCAGCCTCCATCCCCCCGAGCCCTGCTCCAGGCCCCACTCACTGCCTTCCCCATGGTGCCCAGGACAGCCACCCTCCTTTGCAGAGACAGAGCCTAGGGTCTGGACCAGCCTTGATATACCCCGGGAGGGCGGGGGTGGAGCAAGACTGGCCCGATTAGAGCTGATTGTGGGGCTCCTTGGGGTGACCTCCAGCCCTAAGCAGCTCGGGCATTACCTACTGGGCTGCCCCAACCTGCCCAGACCCATCTCTACCTGCCACTGAGATCAGGGGACGGCTGAGTAGGTCCATAGTAACCACAAGAATAGCAAACATATGGTGCTCATTATGTGCCAAGCACTGCGCTGGGGACTTTCCTATGTCAACTAATGGAACCTCCCAACGACCCTTTGAGGCGAGTACCATTCTTACCTCCCCCTACCATAGTGATGGGGAAACTGAGGCACGGGGGAGTTAAGTCACTCGCCTGTTGTCCCCAAGCTAGGATGGGAAAGAGTCGGGACTCAGAACCAGGTAGCTGGGCTGCAGTGTCCTCTTCCAGACCACACTGCCCATGTCCGACTCCTGGAGGGGGACGGTGCTCACAACAGCAGCTCTGACAGCTGTTGTTTAGGGAGAACTTCCTGTGTCGCGGGGCTGCCCAGGGAGCTTTGCGTGTGTTTCCTTAGCTCCTCACAGCAGCCCTTTAGAAAGTCATGTTCTCTTATTAGCCCCCGCTGTACAGATGAGGAAACCGAGGCACAGAGAGATCAAGGACTTGGTCTAAAGTTGCGATGATTGGGACACCTCAGTGGCCCAGTCAGTTAAGCATCTGCCTTCAGCTCAGGTCATGATCTCAGGGTCCTGGGGTCGAATCTTGCACTGGGCTCCCTGCTCAGCGGGGAGTCTGCTTCTCCCTCTCCCCCTGCCCCTCCTCAGCCCTGCTGGTGCTCACTCTTGTTCTCTCTCTCAAATAGATAAAATCTTTATTAAAAAAATAAATAAAATTGTGATGACTGAGTGTCAGGGAGAGGATTCTAGCCCAGGTCTGACCCCAGAGCCTGTTTCTCCCATGGGGCCACTGATGAAAGAACTCAGACTTCACAGCAGCCACAGCAATTATGCACCAGGCACTGCACACATGTGACCTCCAGGGTCCCCGCAAGAAACCCCTGTGTGGGCGGCACTATCATTCCCGTTGTGTGAAGGGAGAAACCGAGCCTTGGAGGGGTTCGGGGAGGGTCCCAGAGGTGCCCTGCACTTCCAGCTGTGGCCATCACAGCTCTGCCATTCCCGTCTCCACCCCAGCCTGCCAGGATGGACAAACAAAGGTGCAAAGTAGGGGAAAAGATGTGTCCAGGGCTCCTGGCTCCATCTTGGGATTGGTGTCAGGGTTGAGGTCCCCCAAGCGGGGACCTCTGTGGGTTGCAGTGAGGGGCTGGATCGCTGGAATGGCAGGTTCTCGATATCTCCTGCGTGGGCCGCACAGGGTGGACGTGTCTGATAAGATAATTGCCGGGGCGACGTCCTTCTCTCCTGGGGCAGGTCACCTGGGAAAGGCCAAGCTGCTGAGCAGCCCAAGCCCCTCCCCAGAGCCACCCAGCTGGTCACCCCAGCCCGCTACAGGGGACCCCCAGAGAGGAGGCAGTTGGGGTGAAGTCACACCGACAGTGAGCCTGCTTGCACTGGGGGCTTCGTCTCTCCGAGCCGCACGTGTGAAACACCGTGCGTCCTGTCACTCCCCTGCTTACACCCGTCCAGAGGCATCCCTCGCACTCAGAATAAACTCCAAACCATTCCTGCAAGATCTAGGCTTGGCTCGCCTCTCCTGGCTCAGTCTCTACGAGAGTTCCCCTGGCACTGGCCTTCTTGCTGTGCTTCCAACAGGCCAAGGTCATTCCTGCCCCAGGGCCTTTGCACATGGGATCCCTTCTGCCTGAAGCTCTCTTCTTTACATACCTGCATGGCTCTTTCCTGCTGTGAGATCTCAGCTCAGCTGTCATCTCTTCAGAGAGTCCCCACTTCTAATATGGGACCCCCCTCAGGCCCCATCCCCTCTACCCTGCTTTACCTACACCCCTTGTCACAATCTGACACTACATTTTATTTTCATTTTTTGGTGTCAACCTTGCCCCACTAGAAGGAAGACTAAGACTTGGTTGTGTTTGCCACTGTGTTCACAGCACCCAGATCAGTGCCCTAGACATACATCGATGGTCAGTAGACACTGTTGGGTGCAGAACAGTCACTACAAACCAGGAGCCCAGGGCAGGTCCTCAGGAAGTCTCAGTCATTGGGAGCTCCTTGGGTGCCTCTGGCTCTCTCCAGCTCTTCCACCATGACCACCACCCCTGAAAGCATCCAGAGCCTGGGGCAACTATGGGATTGTGTCTGTACAGATTCAGGAACTCCACAACCTAAGTCACAGTGGGGAGACTGAGGCACCGTCACCGGCAGCAGGTGGTCGGCCCTCCACATGGGCAGACCTCTGTCAAAACCAGGGACTGCCTTTCTCTACTCTCTGCCCCAATTGTGGTCCCCTCCCTTTTTTTTCATTTCTTAGTTTTATTATGTTAATTTTCAATGGTTTATTTTAAATATTTCAGACCCACAAGTTATAGGGATAGTAAAACAAAGACCTGCCTAACTTTCAGCTAAACTGAATGATTTTCCTAAATCGTGGTTTCTAGATAAATGAGAGATGAGAGAGAGAAGAGATTCTTTTTTTTTTTTTTTTAGCTCAGGCTGGCCCACTTGACAATGAGTTTAAGACAGGATGCTTGTTTCCCCCACGAATACGTCTGCATGGGTCTCTCGTGAATAAGGACACTCTCTGACACAACCATAGTCTGGTGGTCAAATCGAGGACATTCACATTGAAGACATTAGGAACTAATCTGGAGAATGTATTTGAACTTCCCGTTTTCCCTCTCATGTCCTTTTCTTGGTCCAGGATCACACTTTGCACTTAGACGCCATATCTCCTTGGTTTCCTCCAACCTGTGATGTTCCTTTCCTCTTTCCTTGTCTTTCACGACCTTGAAATTTTGGGAGAGTATCAGTCAGCTGTGTTGCAGAATTCCCCTCAGTTTGGCTCAGGTTCAGGTCGTGCACGTTGGCGGGAACACAGCAGTGATGTGCACCCTTCTCAGACCTTCCCGGCAGGACAGGCCCCATTTTTGAGTCTTCAGGCGGTTTGGAACGGGGAGCACGTTTGGAGGCTATCCAGAGGGTTAAGGAATGACCAGAGGGCTATTCAGTGATCTCTTTATTTTCTATTTAAAACACTGTCACAGGGGCGCCTGGGTGGCTCAGTCAGTTAAGCATCTGCCTTCTGCTCAGGTCATGATCTCAGGGTCCTGGGATCGAACCCTGCCGTTAGCTTCCTGCTCCGCGGGGAGTCTGCTTCTCCCTCTCCCTCCACCCCTCCCCACTGCTCATGCTCGCTCTTCTCTCTCTCAAACGAATAAATAAAATCTTAAAAAGAAAAAAGAGAAAGAAAATTAATGGTCAGAATTGAGTTTTTCTTTTTCCTGAGAAACAGAGGGCAGGGGACAGACTTTTAAAAGGCTGGTGAATATTGAGTGGGTTTTCAGGGGAGTCTGAACACGAGTCTCCTGGAATCATGGCCACACACTTTTAGGGACTCAGCGCCCCACAAGGCCTGATGGGATCAGACCCCCGGCTGTGCCTCCCTCCCCGTGCCTTCCCCTGTCACGCAGCCCTTCTGTTTATCAAAACTATCACTTCCAGATCTTGGCCCGTGAAGCTTCCTCTGCCCAAAACACTCGCCCTGTGCCCTCCCCACCTTCAGCTACTCCTCATCTCTTGGGCTCTTGCACAGACGTCCCTTTCTCCAGGGAACCTCCAGGGACAGGACCCGGATGTCTCAGTCACCGCCGTGTGCCTGTATTACCCAGCCCCGGGAGTGTTTGCTGACTAAAGAACTCACCGTGACTGTGACTTTTGGTTTGTGTTTGGATTCTCTGATAAGATAGTGGATTCAGCAATGCCCTTCGCCTCCTGGGCAAGTCACCCCGTCCCCCACCCTCCGGGCCCTGGGAAGACTGAAGAGAGGGGCACGGCAGGGACCTTGCTTCTGCCTCCTTTTCAAACTGGTATGGGAGCAGGCAGTGGGTCGACGAGTCAGGGACAAGGTCTGGCCCTAGCCCGGCTAAGCCGCAGCCAGGTCTCCTGTGTTCTGCTCCTCTCCCAGCTTCGTCCAGACCTGGAAAGGTCAACCACGCTCAGGAGATTTGCCTGGCTGTCCTCATCTGGGGTCTTAAAATCACATCCAGAACCCAACCATCTCTCCCTTCTCGGCTCCCATGCTGGTTCCACCTCTGTCCCTTCCTGCCTGGACATCACAGCAGCCTCCTCCCCAGTCTCCCTGCTCCCGCCCCTGCCAGCCACCCACCCCCTGCAGCCGGCCCCCCACCCAGAGCCAGAGGGAGCCTGTGAACCTCTGGAGTCCGGGCTCTCCTGGCTGAACCCTCCCTTAGCTCCACCTGACTCCTGAAAGCAAAGTCTGCACACCGGTGCCCAAAGCCAACAGTCTGGCCTTGGCCTCCCAGACCTGTCCCTTCCCTCTGCAGCCACACTGGCTCCCTGCTCTGCCTCGGACACCACAAACAGCCTCTTGGCTCCACCTCTGCCTGTGCCCTCGCCCTCCTCTTGGAATGCTCTCCTCCCAATACCTGCATGGCTCCCTCGCCCCCTCCAAGGTCTTTACACAAATGTTGCCTTCCCAGTGTGAGCTCCCGAATTCGAACTGTGACCTGCAGTCCCTCTGCACCTCTGTCCCCATTATCTTCTCGCACTCTGGCTCATTGCTCTTATCTGTCATGTTCCTTGTGTGTTTTCCAAATCCCCCTGACAGAATGTGAGCTCCACAAGGGCAGGGGGTTTTGCCTGGTATTTTTTTTTTTTTTGGACTGATGTCAAACAGCAAATAACAGGCACTCAATAAACTTTTGTTGAAAGAAATAAAATAAATCTCAGGGTCCCCAAGACACTCCACAGCATACAATCCTAGCCACAAATACTGACATGGACATGTGGTCTTGCCTTGGGCTGATGTTCTTGGTCCCCCAAAGACACACTACCCCAATGTAAAGCAGAGGGACAGGCTCAAACAGACACAATGACAGAAAGCCCGCAATAAGACTGATGCTCGCTGAGAACTCACCGCCCTCAGCCCCTGCTAAGTGCGTCACTTGTGTGAACTCGTTTCATCCTCCCAACAAACTTATGAGGAAGGTACTGTATTTATCCCAATTTTACTGCGAAGAAACTGAGGCCCAGAGAAGTTATACAACTTGCCTAAGGTCACACAGCCAGTAAGGGGCAGAGGCAACATTTGAACCCAAGCAGCCTGGCTAGAAAGTCCTCCTCTGTATCACACCAGACACCATTTCACAAAGAGGTCTCCTATTAAAATTACACTCCATTCCATGATTTATGGTATGTTGATTTAGCATCTGCTATGTGCCAAGCTCTTTGTTAAGCCCTGGGGTTTGCAGGGAACGAAACGGTCATGGTCCTGCTTACACACCAATGTCCCCGAGTAATCAAACAAATGAATCTTCACTGGCAAATGAGAAGAACATGAAGGAAAATCGCAGGGTTCTGGAGGAGAGAGGCAGAGGGAAGGAAGCTGATAGAGTAGGGTATCAGACAAGGGGCTCCGAGGAAGTAACACTTGAGCTGAGGCTTTGAGGATGAGGAGACAGCCAGGAATAAATAATGTAGGAGAAGGAACAGCAAGAACAAAGGCCAACCGGCCAGGAACAGGGCTGGGAAGAGCGTGACGGTGAGCGTCAGCAAGGGGCGGTGGTGGAGAGGCTGGGTCAGGTTAGTGAGGGGAGGGTGGTATGACGTGAAGGTGGGGGTCAGTTCATACGGGACCTTGTGGACCAGGGGGAGGAGTTAGGATTTTAGTCTAGGAGGAGTTGAAGGCATTTGAGGTTTGATCAGCAGAGGGGCATGGTCAGGACTGAGTCTGGAAGGTGTCCCCACTGCCAGCCATGTGGAAGACACTCAAGGGGGAGGCTGAGATTAGAAGCCCGGGGAGGAGGCTGGGGAGGGAGGCTCAGGAGATCTCCTGTGGGGACATGGGCTGGGGAAGGAGGTGTCTGGCCTGGGGAGGGGGCTCCCCTGGGAAGGGACCCAGGAGGAGAGGTAGGTTTGAGGAAGGGCTACAGCCTATGTAGGAACTGGGGGACCAGGAAGCTATGGGACAACTGGGTCTTGGAGCTTTTGGAAGAAGTTAAAATTGGGAACTGTGGTGGGGGCCTTGTTAGTGCAGGAAGGGTCAAGTGAGGTAGGGGAGGGCGGTGAGACAGCCTCTGGCAAGGGTGGGAAGAAGAGCAAGGAGCAGAGCCACTGCTTTTAAAGAAGATAAAAGCTCAGTCTGAAAGGTGTAGGAAGAACCAGGAAGGGGGTCAGGAGGCAAAGGAAAAGGGAGCTTCGAGAAGGTGGATGGGTTCAGCAGTGTTTTACATTCCTGAGTGCCCCCAGGGCCCAGTACAGAGCCTGGCACACAGCAGCTGGTTCACTTTCTGCTGAAGGAGGGTATGCACGGGCAAGTTGAAGGCAAAACTCACTTAGCTACAAACGCTGAGGCCTCCAGGGCTGCATTTTATGCGTAGGGTAGGCCAACTCCCCCGCTCCCCACCTCTGGCAGGGAAGCTTGAGAAAAGCAGAGTTAGAAAAGTATCCTTGGATGGAGACGTATGCAAAAGCTCGGAACGGGGCTCAAAAGCCAAGGATGAGGGTGTGAAAGGTAATCAAGGGAAACTTCATTTAAAATTGTAGGCCTGGGCGCCTGGCTGGCTCAGTTGGTTGAGCGACTACCTTCGGCTCAGGTCATGATCCTGGAGTCCTAGGATGAAGTCCCGCATCCGCCTCAGTGCTCAGGTGGGAGTCTGCTTCTCCCTCTGACCCTCCCCCTTCTCATGCTCTCCTCTCTCATTCTCTATCAATAAAATAAAATAAAAATAATAAAATAAAATAGTAGGCCAGAAGGGGGCGCTCTCCCGATGTATGCCACCGGGTTAATTTCAGGAACAGGTGTCAATTACAGACCCCAAGGAAAGACTCCTCGACGGGAAAGAATCATCAACTGCAGGGGCCAAGGGGAAAAGAATGTAGGTTGCATCTCCTACAAGAAATCACCCTCCCCCGCAACTCAGCCAATGAGAAACCAACATCACCCTGGACTCATGTTTTTTTCCAATGGGCTCTGGTTCAAAACAACCCCTCCACGGGGGCCTGGGTGGCTCTGAAGCTGGGACTCTTGGTTTCTGCTTAGGTGTTGATCTCAAGATTGTGAGATTGAGCCCAGCATTGGGCTCTGCCTTGGGTGAGGAGCCTGCCTAAGATTTTCTCTCTCCCTCTCCTTCTGCCCTCCCCCCACCACAGGCGAGCAATTTCTCTCTCAAAACACACAATCCCTCCCAGTTTCCTCCTTCTCCTTAAAATAAGGTCCTCTCCTTTGTTTGCCAGATTTGCCTATTGTTTGGTCATAGTTTGCATGTCCCAAATCATAATTCTCTGTTATTCATGAATAACCCATTTGCTTTCTAAAATAATGTTTCATTTTTAAACTTAACAAGGGGTACAGGCCTCTTGAAGGGGTCGTCCCATCCGGGAGCCAAAATTCAGAGGTGGGGGGTTGGGGGAGAATGGGGATAATGGGACTTCTTCGGTCAAAGTTTCTTCCAACTTCCAGCCAATTACAAAAGCAGAATCAAAAAGTGAGGCTGGACCAACCCAATCAAGAAAGTAAGAAGGTCTCTGTCCACTGTCAGCCAGTTGGTAAAGAAGAATAGGGGGGGGCAGCATAATCAAGATGGTGGAACTAACCACGACCCCTGTTCACTATCAGCCAATCACGAAGGGAACAAAATGAAGGGGCCGAACCAGCAGCTTCCACCCAGGGCAGGTTCCTATGCTAAGCCCCTCAGTTTCCTCCCTCCTTTCCTTCCTTTCTTCCTTCCTCCCCTTCCTTCCCTTTCTTTCTTTTTTCNGGTATCTCAGTGTGGTTTTGATTTGAGTTTCCCTGGTAGCTAGTGATGATGAACATTTTTTTTTTTAAAGATTTTATTTATTTATTTGACACAGAGAGAGAGATTACAAGTAGGCAGAGAGGCAGGCAGAGAGACAGGGAGAGGAGGAAGCAGGCTCCCCGCTGAGCAGAGAGCCCGATGCGGGCCTCGATCCCAGGACGCTGAGATCATGACCTGAGCCGAAAGCAGAGGCTTTAACCCACTGAGCCACCCAGGCGCCCTTCTTTCTTTTTTCTAAAGATTTTATTTATTTACTTGTCAGAGAGAGAGAGCACAAGCATGGGGAGAGGTAGGCAGAGGGAGAAGCAGGTTACCCCCTGAGCAAAGGAGTGGGACTCAATCCTGGGACCCTGGTATCATGACCTGAGCCAAAGGCAGATGCTTCACCAACTGAGCCACCAGGTGCCGCGACTCCATTTTAAATGAAGTTTCCTTTTATTAATTTTCACACCACTTAAGCAAGAAGGGTTCCTTAGCTCTGGAATGCAGTTCCTTTAGACTTCTTTGCATCCACAGATGTTTCCTGTCTGTAAAACATACGAATTTTTTGTTTCTCCTTCCCCCCCCCAGGTATTATGGAAGGAGACTGTGATATTATATTGTGATTTATAATAAGAAAAATCTTGGGCGGCTGGGTAGCTCAGTCGTTAAGCGTCTGCCTTCGGCTCAGGTCATGATCCTGGGGTCCTGGGAGTGAGCCCCGCATCAGGCTCCCTGCTCAGTGGAGAGCCTGCTTCTCCCTCTCCCACTCCCCCTGCTTGTGTTCCCTCTCTCGCTTTGTCTCTGTCAAATAAACAAATAAAATCTTGGGTCTTCTCTCCATTCCTGGCTCTGAGCTCCTAAAACCCTTGGAGTGTCCTATGATAAAAGCAATCAAGGTGTCTTTTGTTATGTTCATAAGGTGACTTTTGGCAAGCCCTTAGGTGACCTAAGGCTGGGAGCTGGTTGGAAGGGAAGCAACTCTGTGATTATAGAGTTGGAACTTCAGTACCTCTCCCCAACCTCCAGGGAGGGGCTGGAGGTTGAACCAATCACCAAAAGCCAGTGTCAAATCACAACTGTGTCATAAAGCCTCCATAAAAACCCAAAAGGTTAAGGTCAGAGAGCTTCTGTATTGATGAACACATAGAAATTCGGGAAACATGGTACGCTCAGAGAGGGTATGGAAGATCTCCAGCCCTGCACCATACCTTGCCCTGTACAGCTCTTTCATCTGGGTGTCCCTGAGTTTTACCCCTTTATAATAAACCAGTAATCTGTTTTTTTTTTTTTACCAGTATGTAAATTGTTTCTCTGAGTTCTGGGAGCCACCCTAGCAAATTAATCAAACCCAAAGACGTCGAAGGAGGCCCTGGTTTTGTTTTTGTTGTTTTTTTTTTTTAAGATTTCATTTATTTATTTGACACAGAGAGAGAAAGAGAGATTACAAGTAGGCAGAGAAGCAGGCAGAGAGAGAGGAAGAAGCAGGCTCCCTGCTGAGCAGAGAGCCCCATGTGGGCCTCGATCCCAGGACACCGAGACAATGACCTGAGCCGAAGGCAGAGGCTTTAACCCACTGAACCACCAAGGCGCCCGAGGCCCTGGTCTTTAGCCAGTGGGTTGGAAGTACAAGTAAAAACCTAGGCTTGTATCTGGCCTCTGGGAGAGAGGGCACCCTTGCAGGACTAAGCCCTTAACGTGTGGAGTCTGATGCTATCTGTGGGCAGATAGTGTCCGCAGTGAGTTGAACTGTAGGACCCCCAGCTGATGTCCAAGAATTGCTTCCACACGTAACTGGAATTAATACCAGAGCCCACTTAGAGACCTTTTACATTCAATTTATACATCGAACTCAATCTTTTAAAAACAAACGTGTGTTCTCCCTGTTTAATACCTCTAAGGACTTCACTTCATACTTAGAAATCCAACCTTCCTCCTGTGACCTTCCATGCTGTGACTTGTCTCCTGCCCATCCTCTGACCTTACCCTGTAGTACTACTCCCATTGCTCACTCCAGTCCCACTAATCCTTCTCTTCCTGGGTCAAGCCAGGCTCCTTCCTGCCTGAGTTTTTGCACTTACTGCTCTGCTTAGAACTCTCTTCCAGATGTTTTTTTTTTTTTAAGATTTTTTTATTCATTTATTTGACAGAGAGAAAGAGATCACAAGTAGGCTGAGAGGCAGGCAGAGAGAGAGGGGGAAGCAGGTTCCCCGCCAAGCAAGGAGCCCAATGCGGGGCTCAATCCCAGGACCCCAAGACCATGACCTGAACCGAAGGCAGAGACTTTAACCCACTGAGCCACCCAGGTGCCCTCTTCTAGATGTTTCTGTGGCTCTCCTCACTTCAGCTCACAGCTCAGATACCAGGTCCCCAGTGAGGACTTTCCTGAGCCACTCTGTCATAAGCCCCTCTTCCTGCTCCCCCAATTTCATCCTGTTTTTTTTCCCCATAATGTTGACCACCCCTAGAATTGTGCTGTCCAGGACAGTAGCCACTAACTGCATGTGGCAAGTTCAATCTCAACTAATTAAAACGAAATAAAAAATTGAGTTCATCGGTTGCACTAACCATATTCCAAGTGCTCACTCAGTAGCCACATGTGGCTAGTAAATACTGTATTGGATAGAATGGCTTAGAGAACATTTCTATCATTGCTGAGAGTTCTATTAGACAGTGCTGACCTACAACTGCCTTGTTGCTTTACATTTGACTTTTTTTCTGTGTCCTCTTAATATACCGTAAGTTTTATAGAGGCAAATGCTTCATTTATCTGAATCAGCACTGAACCACTCAGGTCTGAAACAGTGTCTGGCACACAATAGTAGTTGCCCAATTAATGTTCACTGAATATATGGATAAGCCCCATGGTACTCAGCGAAGTGGACACACAAAAGCATTTGAACACATATGCATGTGAATAGAAAGCGGAAGCCTCCTCATAAACTTTATTGCTCTTAACAAATGCTAATGGAGGGGAGACTTCCTCCAGTACAGGTAGGTTACTCATGTCCAAATTCAAAGGCTCCAGGTGGTGCAGTTCATGACTCTTCGAGGGAGGTGAGCTTTCAATATGATCTCATACTTTATATTTCAGGATTCCTAATATGATGAAGCAAATGGTCATAATGGAGCCCACCAGGATACTTGAGATGCTGAAGACCAGGGCCAGTCTGGAAATGATCTGTGCTTCCCTCTGATTCCCATGAGAGTTGGCTTGCTGGGTCTGTGCGGATGAAGGCAAGTGGGTGGGAGTGTTTCCATGGGAGGAGGGAGATGGGGAGGGACATCCTGGTGGTGGAGGTGGGGAGTGCCAGGCCAGGAATGGTAGTGTGAGGGAGGTAAGGGCAGGGTCCAGTCCCCCAGTGGAAAAGGGAAGAGGAGCAGTGAAGGGGACCCTGGGGAGGAACAAGGGCAGCTAGACGGTGAAGGAGGGAGTAAATTCTCCGGGAGGAACACGAAGAGGTCCCTAGGGAGGAAAGGGGGGATGGGGAGGGACGGAGGAGGCATATTTGGGAACAATGGGAATTGGTGGTAGCCAAATGGTGCCCACCTTGAAGGAGAAGACGAGGGCTGGGATTGCCAGCAGAATGAAGAAGAAGGAAATGACAGAGAGAAGCAAATCCTCTTTGGGGGTATTCAAGGACATCCGGACGGCTGACTGCATTGGTGTGACCTTGAATTCCTGGTTCCTGGGCTCAGTCATAGCCATGGACCTTGGCCTGAGGAGGAGACTCTAGGTGGGCAGAATCTGCAGACAGGAAATGGGTCCCAGACAGGGAACATCTAAATTCCCAAGAAATGAAGATCAGTTAAACCAGTCGCTCTGCCTAGAAAGGCACTGAAAACAGACACTGCCCCAAGCCAGAACCCACTACACCTCCGTGTTCCTGTATAATAGCCTTACTGGCCCTATGACAAAATTCAACCCTCCTCTATCCTCTCATAATTCCTCTCTGTACCCCGATTACACCCTCTATATCTCCCTCCAACTGCTTCACTTTCCTTTTCAAAACTCTCCCCACCCCACTCCACCCACATACACTTAAACTCATTGCTCCTCTCTGATTATCCCATTGCAAACCTAGTTAATGCCCTAGGACTTCCCTGGGCTTCCTGAGACTGATCAGGCAATTTGTGTGGTGGGGTATGGGCTTCTCTAGCAATCATCACTCATTAAGATTAGGGGGTCGGTTTAAACCTGTCTCAAGGGCTCAGACCCAGCTTCAGATTGGTTCAGTGTGTGTAAAGGGGGGTTACCTAGCCGCTGCCTTTTCTTCCTTTCTCCCTTCCTTTCTTCCACTGCCTTTCTTAATCAGTTCAATGAACAAGGGGACTGGATTAGTCCCTTGCCTTTTTTTTTTAAGATTTTTTTATTTATTTGACAGAGAGAGAGATCACAAGTAGGCAGAGAGGCAGGCAGAGAGAGGGAGGGAAGCAGGCTCTCCGCCGAGCAGAGAGCCCGATGTGGGGCTCCATCCCAGGACCCTTGTCTACGGCCATACCACCCTGAACGCGCCCGATCTCGTCTGATCTCGGAAGCTAAGCAGGGTCGGGCCTGGTTAGTACTTGGATGGGAGATCCCAGGACCCTGAGATCATGACCCAAGCTGAAGGCAGAGGCTCAACCAACTGAGCCACCCAGGTGCCCCAATCCTTTACCTTTTTTGTTGTTGACCCTAGTTTGAACTCCTGATTGGTTCAACATACAGTGTATGGGTTTCACTTCTAGACTGGATCTAAGTGCCATGGGCAAATTTACTACGTAGTCCCACAAGCAACCTACTGTACACACCGCCCACACTGGGCTCTGAGGACCATGTGTTGACTAAGGCAGACAAGATCACAGCACTCCTGGAATCCACAGTCCATGCGAGAGAAAGAGGGGAAACATCCAAATAAATAAATGAAACGATTTAAGGGAGAACCAAGGATTCCAAGGAATAACTAAAATGAGGAGGAAGAGGGGATGTGTGCTATGCACAAAGGAAGAGATAACGGTCACAAATGTTCATGTAGTGAACTACATATCAGCTACATTGTGAAAATGAAAGCAACAAACAAGAAATTTTTATAAGGCCACTAGAAATACAAGGAGAAATGTCTAAAACTACCACCTTAGTGTGAGATCTAAATATGCCTCTTAGGAAACTTGAAAATGAGGGTGCCTGGGTGGCTCAGTTGGTTGGGCAACTGCCTTCAGCTCAGGTCATGATCCCGGAGTCCCGGGATTGAGTCCTGCATCGGGCTCCCAGCTCTGTAGGGAGTCTGCTTCTCTCTCTGATCTCCTCCCATCTCACGCTCTCTCTCTCTAAAAAAAAAAAGAAAAAAAAAGAAAATTTGAAAATGAAGTAGAACAAGAATACATATAGAATTTGAATAATTTAACTAGCAAGTATAATTATAGAGTTATTTAGAAAGTTACACCCTAAAGTAGTTACTGCACCTTCTTTAGTTATATAAAAGAAATAGTTACAAAATTCCTCAAGAACCTGGCTACAAATAGAAACTCCAAAATGTAGAGTTCCTTAAATCACACCAAAAAAAAAAATCAGAAGTAAACAAAAAGGAGACTTAGAAAAATTTCTATTTGCCAACTAAGAGAAATTCTCATAAATTACAGTCATAAGCCTCGAGATATTGTAGGTGGGGTTCCAGACCACTACAATAAAGTCAATATCACAATAAAACAAGTCAAATGAATTTTTTGGTTTCCAAGAACATATGAAAGTTATGTTTACACTATACTGTAGTCTATTTAGTGTGCAATAGCATTATGTCTGAAAAAAATGAGGCACACACCTTAACTTTAAGATACTTTATTGCTTGAATTTTAAAAATACTTTATTGCTAAAGAATGCTACCATCAATTGAGATTTCAGCAAGTCATAATCCTTTTGCTGGTGGAGAATCTTGTCTAATCAGAGTGGTGACTGCTGAACGTTGACATAACTGGCAATTTCTGAAAATAAGACAAACTGAAGTTTGCTGCACCAACTGATTTTTCCGTTCATGAATGATTTCTCTGTAGCATGTGATGCTGATTGACAGCATTTTACCCACAGTAGAACTTCCTTCAGAATTGGAGTCAGTCCTTGGGATGCCTGGGTGGCTCAGTTGGTTAAGCATCTGCCTTCAGCTCAGGTCATGATCCCAGGGTCCTGGGATCAAGTCTTGCATGGGGCTCCTTGCTTAGCGAGGAGTCTGCTTCTCCCTCTGCCTGCCGCTCCCCCTGCTTGTGTGCTTCCAATCTCTCTCTCTCTCTCTCTCTCTCTCTCTCTCTCTCTCTCCCTCTCTCTGACAAATAAATAAACTCTTTCAAAAAATTTAAAAAAAACGAATTAGAGTCAGGCCTCTCTAATTCTGCTACTGCTTAATCAATTAAGTCTATGTCATGTCTAAATCTTTTGTTGTCGTTTCAACAGTCTTCACAGCATCTTCAAGTAGATTCCATCTCAAGAAACCGCTTTCTTTGCTCATTCATAAGGAGCAGCTCCGGATCCCTTCAGGTTGACCATGAGATGGCAGCAATTCAGCCCCATGCTCAGGCTCCACCTCTAATTCAAGTTCTCTTGCTGTTTCCACCACATCTGCAGCGACTTCCTCCACTGAAGTTTGGAATCCCTCAAAGTCATCCATGAGTGTTGGAATCAGATTCTTCCTAATTCCTGTTTATGTTGATATTTTGACTTCTTGCCATGAATCAGAATGGCATATAGAACAATGGATCCTTTCTAAATGTTTTCAGTTTATTTTGCCTAGCTCCATCAGAGTGTCCATAGCCTTATAAGATGGATTTCTTAAATGAGACCTGAAAGTCACAATGACTCCTTGATCCATGGGCTGCAAAATGGATGTTGTAACAGCAGGTGTGAAAACAACATGAATCTCACTGTCCATCTCCATCAGAGCTCTTGGTTCACCAGGTACCTTGTCCATGAGCAGCAATATTTTGAAAGGAATCTTTTTTCCCCCTCTGAGAAGCAGGTCTCAACAGTGGGCCTAAAATATTCTGTAGACCATGTTGTAAATAGATACGCTGTCATCTAGGCTTTTTATCTGTCCAGGCAGAGTAGATTTAGCATCATCCTTAAAGGCCCCAGGATTTGGGGGGATGATCAATCAGCACTGATTTCTACTTAAAGTCACAGCTGCATTAGCCACTGGCAAGAGAGTCGGCCTGTGCTTTGAAGCCAGGCATTGGCTCTCTAGCTATGAAAGTCCTAGATGGCATCTTCGTCCGATAGATGGCTTGTTTCACCTACAGGGAAAATCTGTTGCTTAAGTGTAGCCACCTTCGCAAATTATCTCAGCTAGATCTCCTGGAGAACTTGCTGCAGCTTCTACATCAGCACTTGCCTCACCTTGCAGTTTTGTTTTTGGTTTTTTTTATGTCATGGAGATGGCTTCTCTCCTTAAACCTCTTGAATCAACCTCTGCTAGCTTCAGACTTTTCTTTTGCAGCTTCTCTGCCTCTCTCAGCCTTCATAGAATTGAATAAAGTCAGAGCCTTGCTCTGGATTAAGTTTTGGCCTAAGGGAACATTGTGGCTGGTTTTATCTTCTATCCAGACCATTAAAACTTTTTCCACGTCAACAATAAGGCTGTTTCACTTTCTGATCATTTGTGAGTTCACTGGAATAGCATTTTTAATTCCCTTCCAGAATGTTTCCTTTGCATTCACAACTTGACTATTTAGCACAAGAAGTCCAGCTCTTGGCCTATCTCATCTTTCAACATGTCTTCTTCACTGAGCTTAATAATTTCTGGCTTTTGATTTAAAAGCCATTTCACGTGAACACTTAGAAGCCACTGTAGGATTATTAATTGGCCTAATTTCAATACTGTTGTGTCCCAGGGCACAGGGAGGATGGCGGAGAGGGAGAGAGGCTGGGGAACAGCTGCTGGTTGGTAAAGCAGTCAACACACACAGTATGCCGCCATTAAGTTTGTCCTCTTATATGGGCACAGCTCATGGCACCCCAAAAGCAATTACAATAGTAGCATCAAAGACCACTAATCACAAATTACTGCAACAAATACAAGAGAAATGAAAAAGTTTGAAATATTTTGAGGATTATCAAAATGTAACACAGAGACATGACACGAACAAATGCCATTGGAAAAATGGAGTAGATAGATTTGCTTGATGCAAGGTTTCCACAAACCTTCAATTTGTAAAAAACATGATATGCACAGAGTGCAATAAAATGAGGTGTGCCTGTATAAATTCAGGGGCTGCTATTATAGTCACAGAAATGTGCTTCCGTCACCACTTACCTTACTGGTCTTAGTGTACCAAAGACCCTGAGAATTGAACTATGGGGTAAGCCATTGCCCAATTCTCAATGCTATTTAAATCTCACTCTTAGGTGGTGAATATCTGAGGCAAGATTAAATAGCACTGTAAAAGTTCTAAAAGTTGAGCTAACATTGGAAACACAGCCCACAAAAAACAGATCTGAACTTGAAGAATGAATCTAATTGGACCTACTAAAACAAACAACAAAAAATTCATGTAATCTAAACAAAATGTCCAGAGTACAATCCAAATTACTCTACACAGAAAAAACTAGGAAAGTCTAACAAGTTATCAAGGAAAAATACAATCAACATACATTAATTCCAAGAGGACCCAGGTTTTAGAATTACCAGACAGATTTTATAACAGCTATGTAACCATGCTCCAAAAAATAAGGGTTAACAATCTTGAAATAAAAGGAAATACAGAAAGTCTATAAAAATAACCAAGTAGAAATTTTAGAACTGAAAAATGCAATAACTGAAATTTTTAAAAAAGATTTTATTTATTTATTTGAGAGAGACTGAGAAAGATAGATCATGAGCAGGGAGGAAGCATAGAGGGAGAAGCAGACATCCTGCTGAGCAGGGAGCCCATTGCAGGATTCGGTCCCAGGACCCTGGAATCATGACCTGAGCCGAAGGTAGACACTAAACTGACTGAGCTACCCAGGTGCCCCTGGGTTTTAAAAAAAAAAACAAAAAACCACTAGATGAACTCAATAGCCAATAGAAATGACAGAGGAATGAATCAGTAAACCTGAAGGTAGTTAAATATAAATTATCCAGTTTGGGGCACCTGGGTGGCTCAGTCAGTAAAGTGTCTGCCTTCAGCTCAGATCATGATCCCAGGGTTCTGGGATTGAGCCCCACATCAGGCTCCCTGCTCAGTGGGAGTCTGCTTCTCACTCTTCCTCTCCCTCTGCCCTTCTCCCTCCAGCTCGTGTTCTCTCTCTGTCTCAAATAAATAAAACATCTTAAAAGAAAGAAAGAAATGATCCACTTTGGACAACGGAGAAAGATAGATTAAGAAAAATTAACAGAGCCCCAGAAACCTGTAGGACAATTTCAAAAAGTCTAACATTTATGTCATCACGGTTCTAGGAGAGGAGAAAGAATGCTATAGAAAACATACAAACAATAATGGCTGTAAACTTCACAAGTTTGGTGAAAGACATAAACTTACAGATTTAAAAAGCTCAATGAATCCCAAATAGGATAAAGCTAAAGAAATCCACATACACAAACACAATAATAAGACTTCTGAAAACACAGAAAGAAATCCTCATGACCGGGATTAGATACGGAGTTCTTAGATGTGATACAAAAAACATAGTCATAAAAGGACAAATTTGAAACTGGGCTGTTGTTGAACTTGAACATATTTGCTCTGCAAAAGAAAAAAAACTGAAAAGACAAGTAACAGCCTGGAGAAAAATGTTTACAAATCACATATCTGAAAAAGGACTTGTATCAGAATTACAAGAAGGAAACCAACAATGCAAATTAAAAATGGGACAAAAGATTTGAACAGATCCTTCACTAAAGAGACTATAAGAACATCAAATAATCACAGGAAAAAATATTCAAAATCATTAGCTATTAGGGAAATGAATATTAAAATTTTTATTAGAATGGTTCAAGTTGGGCGCCTGGGTGGCTCAGTGGGTTAAGCCTTTGCCTTCGGCTCAGGTCATGATCTCAGGATCCTGGGATCAAGTCCCGAATCAGCAGGGAGCCTGCTTCCCCCACCCCACCCCCCGCCTTTCTGCCTGCCTCTCTGCCTACCTGTGATCTCTCTCTCTCTGTCAAATAAATAAAATCATCTAAAAAAAAAAAAACCAAGAATGGTTCAAGTCAACAAGACTAACAATATCAAGTACTTGTGAAGACATGGAGACCTGGAACCCTCATTCATTGCCGGTGGGAATGAAAAATGGTACAGTGTTCTGTAAAAACAGATTGGAAGCATCTTATNGGTGGCTCAGTGGGTTAAGCCTTTGCCTTCGGCTCAGGTCATGATCTCAGGATCCTGGGATCGAGGCCCGCGTCGGGCTCCCTGCTTGNATGGAGACCTGGAACCCTCATTCATTGCCGGTGGGAATGAAAAATGGTACAGTGTTCTGTAAAAACAGATTGGAAGCATCTTATAAAGTTAAACACACATTTATCCTATAATCCAGCAACCTCCCTTCTGGGTATTTACCCTAGATAAATGGAAACATGTTCACACAAAGTTTTGTGTGATTTGAGAATATTTACAAATACTCTCTTCACAATCTCCAAAAATGGAAACAATTCAAATGTCCCTCAATGAGGGGGTGGATAAACAAATTGCATTGACCAATACATTGGAATATTACTCAGAAATTAAGTGGAACAGACTAGTAATATATTCAACAACTTGGATACATCTCAAAGTCATTAGGCTGAGGGAGAAAAGCCACTTTCAAAAGAGTATATACTAAGAGTGATGTCCATGAAAATGACAGAGTAAGGAATTTCAAAATCCCACTCCTCCATGAAAGCAGTGAATAAACTAACAAAAACTGTCAAAATCAACTTATCAGAATCAAGGGTTTATAGCAACCAGGCAAATGCTTAATCAGAGGAAAAAAACCCACCA
This sequence comes from Ailurus styani, assembly GCA_002007465.1. NCBI lineage: Eukaryota > Metazoa > Chordata > Mammalia > Carnivora > Ailuridae > Ailurus > Ailurus styani. Next base: position 701,344 of record LNAC01000324.1, on the reverse strand, counting down.
GTATCAGTAAGAGAGGTTTGTGGTGTTCTAACTTATCCTGGAACCATCTCCCACTCCCCACATCAGTTGTAGCCTTGAAGACAACAGCCCACATTCCCAGTACAAGTTCTTAGTACCTATCCTTAGGTACTAGATATAAAAGTCATTCTCAAAGAATCATGGTTGCTGCTTTGACCTGTCTGGTGGTGCCCTGAAAGACCAGCTCAAAAGAGTTGCCATTATTTCCTCTAACTGAGAACAATCCTAGGGATGAGGCAGCTACTAGAGGTAAGGGAGGTGGACACCTAGGCTAGAGGGAAAACAGTTGGGACAAACCACAGACAAACCAAAGAGCTTTGGAGGAAAAGCTGGCAAATGAGATGCTTGGGAAACAAGGGTGTACAAAAGCTCCCACAGATTCCTGGGAATCTAGAAGTCCACGTGTTTGTCCACTGGGCATGGAGTCTGCTTAAGATTCTCTCTCTCCCTCTGTGCTCTTCCCCATTGTGCAAGCATGCACACATGCTCTCATGCTCTGAAAGAAAGAAAGAGAGAAAGAAAGAAAAAGAAAGAAAGAAAGAAAGAAAGAAAGAAAGAAAGAAAGAAAAAGAGAAAGAAAGAAAAAGAGAAAGACACATTCCTGAGGAGATTCAGATATTAGATTTATCAGCTAGAGATTTTTAAATCAACTATTTAAAATATACTCAAAGAACTATAGGAAACCATGAGAATGTGAAATGCACAATATCAATACAGAGAAATCATAAAAAGGAACCAAATAGAAGTTTGGGAGTTAAAGAAGACATTATCTGAAATGAAAAATTCAGTAGAAAGACGCAAAAGCAGAATTGAGCAAACAGAAGAAATAATCAGTGAATTTGAAATAGATCACTTGAGATTACCTAGCTGAAGAGCAGAAAGAAAAAATTATGAAGGGCACCTGGGTGGCTCAGTGGGTTAAAGCCGCTGCCTTCGGCTCAGGTCATGATCCCAGGGTCCTGGGATCGAGGCCCACATCCGGCTCTCTGCTCGGCAGGGAGCCTGCTTCCTCCTCTCTCCTCTCTCTCTGACTGCCTCTCTGCCTACTTGTAATCTCTCTCTCTGTGTCAAATGAATAAATAAAAAAAAAAAAGAAAAAATTATGAAGAAAAATGAACATAGCCTAAGACGCCTGTGGGACCCCAACAAATGTATCAATATATGCATAACAGGAGTCTCAGAAGGAGAGGAGAGAAAGAAAAGTGAGTGAAGAACAACTGAAGAAATAATGGCCAAAAAATTCCCTAATTTAGTAATCTTTTTTTTTTTTTTAGAGAGAGGAGGGGAGAAAGACTGGTGGTGGGGGGGTGGGGAGTCTGCTTGAGATTCTCTCTTCCTCTGCCCCTCCCCCTGCTTGTGCTCTATAAATAAATTAACTAAATAAAATCTTAAAAAAAAAGAACATGCTCCAATTATAATCTGTCTACACTTCAGAGCCAAAGACATAAATACATTGAAAATGAAAGGATGGGAAAATATATTCCATACAAATAGTAACCAAAAGAGCTGGAGTCACTATCCTAATATCAGAAAAATAGACCCTAAAACAAAAATTATCACGAGATAAAAAGGACATTATATAATGATAAAAGAGACAATCCATCAAAGGTACGCCAGTCATAAACATATATCCACCTAACCACAGAGTTCCAAAATATATGAGGCAAAAACAGAAGTGAAGGGAAAACAGACAGCCCAACAATAATAGTGGGATATATCCACACCTCAGTTGCAATAATGGAAACAGAACACCTGAACAATATATTAACAAGACCTAACAGACATCTTTAGAACGTTCTACCCAACAAGAGAAGAATATGCATTTCTCACAAGTGCACATAGAACATCCTCAGGACATATCAAATGTTAGACCAAAACAAGTCCATATATATATATAAACATTGAAATAATATAAAGTATGTTGTCCAACCACAATGGAATGAAATTAGAAATCAGTAAGAGAAGAAAATCTGAAAATTTTGAATATGTGGAAATTAAACAAGACACTCCTAAAAAACCAATGACTCAAAGAAGAAATCAAAGGGAAATTAGAAAATGCTTTTAGGTAAATGAAAACAAAAATGCAACATACCAAAATGTAGGGCATGCGGTAAAAGCAGTGCTCATAGGGAAATTTATAGCTATAAATCTCTACATTAAAAATGAAGAAAGATTTCAAATCAACAACCCAATCTTCCACCTTAAGTAACTATAAAAGCAAGAAAAAACTCAACCCGAAGCAAGCAGAGGGAAAGAAATATTAACAATTGCAGGGGTGAGACACCTGAGTGGCTCAGTCAGTTAAGCAGCTGCCTTCAGCTCAGGTCCTGATTCCAGCGTTCTGGGATCGCTTCTCCCTCTCCTTCTGCCTGCCCCTCCCCCTGCTTATGCGTGTGCGCTGTCTCTCTCTCTCTCTCTCTGACAAATGAATAAATAAAATCTTTAAAAAAAATTGCAGGGGCAATAAATGAAATAGAGAATAAACAGGGAAAATCAATGAAACAAAAGCAGTTCTTTGAAAAGAACAACAAATTGGCAAACTTTAAGCTAGACTGGTCAAGAAAAAGATAAAAAATTTAAAAATAAGTAAAAATAAATAAAAAATAAAAAAAGAGAAGACCCAAATTACTAAAATCAGAAATACTTTCAAAAGTGAGGACATCACTACCAACTTTATAGAAATACAAAGGATAATAAGAGAATACTATGAACAATTATATGCCAACAAATTAAATAACCTAAATGAAATGCACAAATTCCTGGAAAGCCATAAACTACCAAAACTGACTAATAAAGAAACAAATATTCTGAGTTAACCAATAACAAAGAGAGAGTAAATCTGTTTAAAACCAAACCAAACCAAAGGACAACAAAAACTTTCAACAGAAAAAATCCCAGGCCCGGAGAGCTTCACTGGTGAATTCTATCAAATATTTAAAGAATTAAAATGAATCCTTTTCAAACTCTTCCAAAAAAGAGAAGAGGACAGAATACTTCCTAACTCATTCCATGAGGTCAATGGTACCCTGTTATCAAACCATACAAAGACACAAGGGGAGAAGAAAAACAGACCAATATCCTCTATGCATATAAATGCAAAAATCGTCAACAAAATGCTAGCCAACCAAATCCAGCAGCATATTAAAGAGATTATACCCCATGAGCAAGTGGGATTCATCCCAGGAATGCAACATGGTTTAACATCAAAACTCAATCAAGGTAATACACCATATTAATAGAATGAAGGGGAGAAAACAGGATTATCTCAACTGATACAGAAAAAGTGTTTGACAAAATTGAACACCCCTTCATGATTTAAAAAAAAAACACTCAGAATGTTAGAAATAGAGGGAAACTAGCTCAACCTGATAAAGAGCATCTAGGGAAACCCCACAGCTAACATCATGTTTAATGATAAAAGACTTGATGCCCTCCCCACTAAGATCAGGAACAAGACAAGGACATCTGCTCTCATCACTTCTATTCAACGCTGTCCTGAAAGTTCTAGCTAGGGCAATTTGGCAAGGAAAAGAAACAAAAATCACCCAAATTGGAAAGGAGGAATCTTTAACAATTTCTGTTCACAGATAACATGATCCTATGCATAGAAAATTCTAAAGAATCTAAAAAAACAAAAACTGCAATAGCTATTAAATGGTTTCAGTGAAGTTGTGGGATACTAAGATCAACATGTAAATGTCAATTGTATTTTAGTATACTAGCAATGAACAATCTGAAAATGAGATTAAGAAAACAATTCCATTTACAAAAGTATCAAAAAGAATACTTAGAAATAAATTTAATCAAAAGAGGTATAAGACTTGTATCCTAAAAACTATAAAACATCTCTTAAAGGAACTGAAGAAGGCTTAAAATAACTGAGATATCTTGCTTTCATTGATTTGAAGGCTTAATATTTTTAATATTCGAAGGCTTCAAAATTTTTCAGATGCTAATCCTCTCCCAATTGTTCTACAGGTTCAACCCAATCTCTACCAAAATTTCAACTGCCTTTTTTTTTTTTTTACTTTTTAAAAGATTTTATTTATTTGAGAGACAGAGAGAGAGGATGAGCAGGGGGGAGGGGAAGAGGGAGAAGCAGGCTCCCCACTGAGCAGAGAGCCTGATGCAGGACTCTGTCCAAGGACCCAGGGATCATGACCTGAGCTGAAGGCAGACACTTAACCCACTGAGCCACTCAGGGGCCCCTCAACTGCCTTCTTTGCAGAAATGGACAAACTAATTCTAAAAATCATATAGAACTGCAGGGGACCATGAATAACCAAAACAATCTTGAAAAAGAACAAAGTTGGAGGACTCTTATTTCCTGAGGTACCGAGCTCAGAGACATCTCACCACCAGGGTTCTGTGGCAGGACCTATAGGACCTAAAGGGCAGCAGATTGAGGATGACCATGGCCAGGGAAAGGATCTCAGCACAAAGGCCAGAAGAATGGAGAGCAGAGACATCAGTGAATGGAGACCAGGCTGAACCAACTCTGCAGGTCAGAGGAGCCCTGAAAGGTGGTACTACCCCAGGGTGGGGCAGCCTGGCCCCCATACCACCCTACTGCCCCAGTATGTTTCCTCACTGTCCTCTATCTAGAGTTTCCTGATTTCCCTCCCTTCTTGATTTATCCTTCCTGTCCCCAACAACCCTCCCTGACCCTCCCAAAGGCCCTCTCCCTGTCCTCCGTAACACTGTTTCTGTCCCCAGTGAATCTTCTCTGTCCTCGTTTAAAGCTTGTCTTCCCATAATCTTGACTCCTTACGACCTTGCCTTTTGCCTCTATGAAGACACTGTCTCCTTGTAACACCCCATTCCCCCTTTATCCCTCTACATAAGCTCCCCCATTTACCTTGCAGCGTGTCCCCTATAAGCTCTCACAGTCCTCCTATAACCCTCTCCCATGCCCCCATTCACCCCTTCTCTCTCCTCCCTTAATTTGACCTGGTCCCCCTACCAGCCTTCCTTTATCCTCTAACCAGCTCTCTTTCTTCCTCACCTCCTCTCTGTCCACCCATGATCCTACACTGATCTTTAACTTCCCCACTCTTTCCCGATAGCGCTCCACTTAACCTCACTAATGAACTAGGGCGGCGCCTCCAATTCCTCAGGCTTGGAAGTTGCCATGGGGAGTGACGTCATGGGGCGTGGTCTTTACGCTCAACAATACTTCCTCTCCCCTTTATTTCCTCCACATGACTGGCTGTTAAAACAGAAAGGATAGAGTCCCAAGTGTTTAGTTCAGATTTCTGCTTCCTTCCCTTGAAAATGAGGCTGGCACCTAGGAAAATCTCTTCTGCTGAGAGAATTGGGTGGGGCTTTAGTTATTTGCATTTATCCTCCAGCTTGTACGTGTAAAATATGTGGGTCTCACTCACCGGCAGATACATTCGTAATTGAACCTCTGATTGCTTCCAGGCATACAAAGAACAGAATTTATCAATTCATGAAACATATTTTAATTAGGAGCCTACTGTCTGTCTGGCCGTGTACTCAGTCACCAGGGAACAGTGGTGATCAAAGCAAACAAGGCCATGGTTCTGGAGTTAACAATTCACTGGGGGCCACATAACCCAGAGGACTTCAGAATAGACCAGTGACTATGATGGTAATAGTTAGAAGGAAGGAGGGAGGCCTGACAGTAGAGGGAGGGACCATTTGAGCTCAGATGTGCAGCTAGCACAAGAGCAGACCTGGGGAAATGAAAGAATTCCAGGCAAGAGGACAGCGAGTGCAAAGGTCCTGAGGTGGGAGTGAGGTTTGTGTGTTCCAGGAGCAGGAACAAGAGCACTGTGGTTGGAGTGGGGGAGTCATGAGGGCAGGATGTGAGGAGGGTAGAAAGCAGACTAGGCAGGGTTTGGACATCTGAATGAGGGTTTGGATTTGATCCTAAGAGCCACAGGAACCTCCTAGAGGCTGTAAATCTGGGAGAGATGAGCTGTGATTTAGATTGTGGAGAAGCTCTGGCTTCCCTGAACAGAATGAAAAGTAGGAGGCAGTAGGTTCCTCCTACAGCAGGTTCCAGGAACCTCAAACCCCCACAAAGCAGAAGCTGGGTCAAGGGGTGAGCAGGGCAGATGCAGGGAGGTGCCCCCACTTCCGACCTTCATAGGAGCATTCTCTGAGATAAAGCATGACTGGCTATGGTCTGTCTGATATCCAGCTAATCTTGGACACTCTCCTGCCCCTGGTCAACCAACTTTGGTGTAGATCCAGGAAAAGCAAAGTCCTCTCAACTCCTATTCTGGGTCTTAGAGTCACCAGGACACACTTCTTCCCCTGTCCTATACAACCCTGTATCACCAGGCCCTTGCAAACCACACAAGCCTCAGGTCTACCCTCTCTCCTCTGACTCACTTTACCCCAAACTAAAGCCCCAGAAACAGTGGCTTGCCTAGATGCTGGAGCCAGGGGCAAAAGGAAAAATGTGCACCCTATTATATGCATGTTTTTAACCGGTTAGTTTTTTTCAGAATATAAAAATATATTTAAAGAAAGAAAAGTAGTTATATTAAAACATAAAGTTATTTTTAAGTTTACATATTTTACTTATACTCTCATAACTAATTTGTTACAATCTTACTTTCCTAGCTTTAATGAAAGCAAACTCATCAATAATATTTTCAAAATTTCTTTGTTTATTTTGTTTTCAACTGAGAAAATTGCCATATTGACAATTACCTTTGAATGAATAAATAAATAAAAATAACTTCAGCTTACTGAAACATCTTTTTTAATTTTTTTAAGATTTTACTTATTTATCTGAGAAACAGAGCAAGTGAGAGAGCACAAGCAGCGGATGTGGCAGAGGGAGAAGCAGGCTTCCCGCTGAGCAGGGAGCCCAACGCGGGGCTCGATCCCAGGACCCTGAGATCATGACCTGAGCCAAAGGCAGACACCTAACTGACTGAGCCACCCAGGCACCCCCTGCAGCTGCTTTTATAGGACATCACCGTCTTGTTAAAAAACAAAAACAAAAAAACTCTCAAGTTCACTTTCAAATTCGGATAAGATTGTACTAAGCAAAATTTGTGCATGAGGTTTAGAAGAGCCAAACTTGACACTGATAAGTTATTTGTATACCACACTGCTTACAACTATTTCAGGTTAAATTTCCACACTACTTGAAGCACCAGAATATTTAAGATCCAACTCAGCGGGAGATTAACTTTTCTGTGGGTAAAAATTTTAAATCTTAAGACACTGGGGCACCTGTGTGGCTCAGTTGGTTCAGTGTCTGCCTTCAGCTCAGGTCATGATCCCAGGGTCCTGGGATCAAGCCCTGGATTGGGCTCCGCACTCAGAGGGGAGTCTGCTTGTCCCTCTGCCCCTCCTCCCGCTCATGCACACACACTCTCTCTAATAAATAAAAAAAAACTTAAAGAAAAATTAAGACACTTTTATATCTCCATTTCAATGTAAAACTAAGACGTCTATAATCTACTTAATTTGTATCGATTATATAATTACATTACAAAAGTGATGAGCACTTTTCCTATAATAATTGATAATTTCTTCGTTTTGTCCTCCCAGCTCTAGGAGTAGGAATGAAGTTACCTTAGTCTTTACCTTTCGGTCTTACAGGATTCCAATCCCTGTGTGGCCAACCCTCTGTTTCAAAGCCCCTCTTTTGCAAATACTTAATGGTGTCTGTGGTCCTGACTGAACTCGGATTGATATGCCTGCTATACTGAAAATCCTCTCCTTACATGCCTGTGAGAGGGCCCTGTAGCCCTACAAGAAGTTTCCCTTCTTAAGCTAGTTTGGGGGGGGTGTCTTTTCCTTGCAATGAAACCATCTATGATTAAGGCCTAGGGTTCATAAATATCTTGCCTGCACTCGCACACATTCCATCCCTCCTTCCCAACATGAAGAGGGTGAGGGATGGTTCCCACATGCTCTGAGCCCTATTCATTCTTCCTCTTCTCCTTCCCCTCCTCCTCCTTCATCACCACCATCATCATCATTACCATCTTATATTATACTATGTGCCAGGCATTTTACATACATTAATTTACCTAATACTCATAATTAAATGAGGAAGAAGCCATTATTATCCCTATTTTAAAGATGAGAAAACGTGCCCAGAGAGATTAAGTGACTTGCACGTAACAACACAGCTAGTTAGTGGCATGGCAGAGATTCAAACCCATGTAGTCTGGTTCCAAGGCCCAGGCATGTTGATTCAGTCCACATTTATTGGGCAATTACATTGTGTCCAGTCCTGTTCTGATATTGAGGCTACAGGGAAAACAAATGAATGTCCTCATCGCCACTAAACCATCTCTCCACATCTCCATCCACTCTCTCACTGGCACATAGTCTATCTCATTTTCCCACCAAAAATGAAACAAACAAACAAAAAAACCCATCCCCTGTAACTACTTAGCCCCCTCAAACTATGCATCTGGGTTTGTTTGTGGGTTCATCCATAATTCCAGAGACAAAAGGAGACCCAGAACATGGGATCATGCTACCATCTTTTCAGCATCTCCATCCAGTGGAATATGCCCAAGTCTCTCCCATCTTAAAAAAAAAAATCACTCTAACACCCCTGCTCCTATCCCAGTCCTGCCTCTCTTGGTCCTTCATCAACAAACTTCTTGGAACAAATGTCTATATCATTTCCACTTCCACAACTCACACTCAATCCATGGCTCTCTGAAATCAGGCAATGGCCCTCTAGTGCACCAGAAATTGGAACCCATGTTCTTCTCAGCCCCTCCTTTCTTCTTCACCTCCAAAGTTTTGGAAAGTGTTATCTACACTCTGCCTACACTCCCCTCTCCTTGTAAAGCATTTGGGTCCCATGTTATGGCACCTGCCCCCACTGATCCTTTGAAATTGCCCTCACCTAAGATATTAACACCTCCCTCCCCTTAAATCCAGACGATACATCTCCAGTGTTGGCAAGTTTGTCCATGCTCTCCTTGCAGAGACTTTTCCTGGCTCTCTCCCAACACTGGCCCAGGTGTCTCCCAGAGCCATGGGGCACTCTGGGAAGCTAGCACCAAGTGTGCTAGGGTAAGTTTCCTGGGGACCAACACCTTTCCAGACTTGCCCCTGAAGACAAAACCAATCAGAAAGCAGATCACCTAGGCATACTTAGGTGAGCAGTCAGCATGCCTGTTTGATGAACCATCTGGAGTTTAAAGACAGGGGCAGAATTTCACTCTCGATCATGGAAAATCAAGTGATGCCTTCAGATTTGTAGCTGACTAGGACTCAGAAGGAGGTATCTTTTCCCTTCCTACCTAAGGACTCTGGCCAAATACTTTACTTTCTGGAAATTGAAACCCAACTTCCCAAGCCAAGAAAGTTATTATGCATGGAAAGAAGGACCTCCCCCCCCAAAAGTGAAAGAGAATGAAAGAAGAAAAAGGTCAGGAAACAATAGCTGCACAGTAAAGAGGGAATATTCATCAAATCTGTGCACTGTCCTTAGTCATTATAACCTTCCCCTTAGGAATCCCAGCTGTTGTCTACACTATGAAGACTGGGTACTGTCACCACTGCCCAAGACCCAACCTCCAGAATATACAACCCATCCCCACTCTTGGATCTATTTCTGCCCAGAAATGAGCACTAGAGGTAGAAGATGTCCTGGTTCTATTATCTTCATGGAGATCCTGAATAGTACTCTCAATTCATTCTACAAAGCCACACATGCTTCCTACCATCATCCCCCAATAGATCAAGAAAGCCAACTGGGAAGCAAACTGTTACACAGCAAGGACATATTCAGGTAAAATGCTTTTCCTGAGTTTACCTGTTATTACATGCACATAAATATACCTTCTATGTTCAGTCTCTTGTTAGCGGACCCTCCAGCCAAGGACCCACCAGCTAAAGATCACTGCAGTCAAAGGATTCACCTGATGAGGGATACCTGAGCTCAGAAATACAGAACCCAGACAAGTTACCATATCAAAGCCACATCAGACAAAAGATTCACTAGTCAAGAGGACCTCATCCCCAATCCAAGGTTCCGACCATCCTTGGGACCTGCCAGAAACCAATCTGCATTCTTCATCCCACTCAACCTTGAGTTCTGTCTCCCCTCACCTCGTATTTTTTGTTCTGGAATATCCATCTTTCCCCTTAAAATGCTCTGAGCTAATTATTCATTCTGCCAAGCAGAACACCATGCACTAGTTACCAACGCAAGGAGAGGGCTCCAAATATGTGGAGGGTAGGAAAGATCATCACAATGCCAACCACCAGAAATAGAAGTCCAAACACTTCTGCCTGCCAAATCTTGGTCTCAGAGTTGCCAAGGAAGATACAACACAGTCCAGCACTGGATGAGACACTTGTACTTACATGAAGAAAAGACAGTGCAGGATCAGCTCCAATAGTGGGTGTCTGGGCAGCGGGTGCAACTGGCCTTTATGAAATCCTCTTGTGCCACAGCAGAAGGACCCTGATCCCTCCTTCATGGAGTCTGAATTACTAAAAGCTGGGGTTGGGCTTGAGGGCACAAGCACTTAGGCAGGACAAAGGAATACACGATGAGCCTGAAATAGGGAGAGATACTCCCATACAAGGTGATGAACCCTGCAGCCTGTGTGGGCTTTTTAGCTCTTGGTCAGAAAGCGTTCCAGGCCCAAGGCCTATTCTGTGGCAAGCAGAGGTTGAAAGACTATGCACATGAAGGCATTCCCTGAAGACTTCCCTGGCCCCTGGAGTGTGTCCCTTGCTGCTGTTCTTTGTGCTTCTAAGTCCATGCCTGTGGTTCAATACAGTTGTGTCTTTGACAAATCACCCTGGAATCTGTATTTGTGGACTTCACAGTGTCATCTCCTACCCACTTACGAGTCTCTACAGATTGGCTTCTCACACCCTCCACTCCCCTAAAACAACCAGAGAAGGGAAATATCAGCTAAAACCCAGTGGCATTAGCATCCACTGATAGTTCTTCCCTGAGTCAGTAATTACTATGGTGCTTGAAATGGCTGCTAGTTTTCTAATGATGCATAACGAATGCCCTAAACTTAGTTATTAACTCACAGTTCTGTAGGTCAGAATTTCTAGGTTCTCTAGAACACTCAGAATCTCACAAGGCTAAAATCCAGGTAGGTGTTGGCCAGTCTGTGTTCTCAGGAGCTAGGATCCTCTTCCAAACAAATACGGTTACGATAGAATTCAGATCCTTGCTCTTATAGATATAAAATAGATCCCGTTTCCTTGCTGCCTATCAGTTAGGAGCCACTTCAGCTAGGGGCTGCCTGCCTTCCTTGTCATGTGGCCTCCTTCATCTTAAAGCTAGCAGTGGAGAATCTCCCTTGACTGCACTCCATCATATGCCTTGAGTCATTTTTGGCAGTAAGACCCAGTCCCTTTGAAGAACTCACTGGATTATGGTTGTCCCATGGAGGATATTTTCCCTGTCTTGAAGTTAACTGATGGGAACTTAACTACAAGTACCAAACCCCTCCACAGCAGCACCTAGATAAGTACTTGAATGAAAAACAAGGAAAAGGTGTGGGTACACCAGGGAGCAGGACTCTTGGGGCCATCTTAGAATTCTGCCTACCACCATGTTAATTTCCCATTTCCATCATTCCATCCACACTTATTAGATGGCATTTTACTTTAAGAAAGACCTTCCTCTTTTTCACCTTCTTTCTCTCTCGGTCAGTGTGGACTAAAGAATTCTTTTCTAATTCAATATTTTGTAATCTATTATTGACATTATTTCTTTTCTTTCCCTTCTGATTGTGAATCTCCTACTTTTCTTACTGGCCTCGTCTACTTCCTCTCTCCTACCATTCTATGAGGCGACTGTGGTACCGCCCTCCCTGAAGCCTGCATATACAGGTCTGCAGCAAGGAGAAACCAGGATCAGATCTGACGATGGCTCCCAACCAATCCCTATCAGGGCGGGTGGAGTCAATGTCCTGAGAGAGGATAGAACTCTAAGCTCAGAGTCCTGGAGAGAGAATCGTGGGACCACGCCCCATTATGCAGACAGCCAATCAGGACTTGAGGTGCTGGTTTCTCCATTGTGAAGAAGTGGTCTTTAACCCTTGGAGTATTGGGATGCTGGAGTCTTGGGTTAGAACGAGGGGAGGTAGAGTGGGTTTGGCTCTGTTTTCAAGACACTCGGGATCTGCCTTTGTCTGGGTGGAAAGATCATGCCCCCAAAACCTGCCCCACCGGCTGCAGGGGCCCCCCCGGCTGCAGGGGTCCCCCCAGCGGCAGGGGCCCCCAAAGCGGCAGGGGCCGCCCCGGCTGCAGGGGCCCCCCCGGCGGCAGGGGCCCCACCGGCAGCAGGGGCCCCATCAGCTGCAGGGGCCGCCCCAGCTGCAGGGGCTCCTCAGAAGCCACCAGAGGAAACACAGACACCTGAAGAACTGGCATTTTATGCTCCGAATTACCTATGTTTGACCATCCTGGCTGTACTTATTTTCCCTCCCCTGGGATTAATAGCTGTATTCTTCAGTTACAAGGTAAAACGATACCTGTGCCATGGCCCATCCTGCCCTCTACAAGCCCCTTGCACCTGCTTTCGTCCCGGGACCCGGGTAGGGGTTTCCCCTCAGTGACCATTGGTCTCCAGCCCTTCCCCAAGGGTGTCATAAGCCTGGGCTCAGGAGTCCACATCTAAAGTTCCCATCCCTACAGACCTCACAGGCCAACAAGAACAGCCAGTGGGAAGAGGCTTACATCAACTCAGGCCAAACTGCTTGGTTGGATGTATTCGCCATACTCATCGGTTTAGGCATCATTTATGTCTATGCCCTATTTATGTGAAGGTCAGGACAAGTAGTCCATAAGTCTACCCCAAATAGGACCCACCCACCAAGACACTAACCAGCCAAATTAGCCGCCATGCAAGAAATCAACAGCTGAGACATCTTCTAGCCAAGAAACTTACCGGCCAAGGAACTCAACATCCAAGCAACCCACTAGCCTAGGGACATCATACTACTTCATCCTCTTGGCCTCCAGAGCCATCTTCATCCACCTTGGGGGTTCTCACTTTCATGCTCTGGATGTGCTTAGCTCCTTGATACTGGGCTTCTCTTTCAGAAAAATATTTATTTAAGCCAATAAAAATGAAGGGAATGTCCCAGCTTCTCATATGTGTGCATATGTGTGTTTCTGAGTCAGCACCTGTGTTTTGCTGGGGCTCTGTGTTTCCTATCTCTGCTTTTTCCTAGGAAAACAGAAATCTCCTCCAGCTTTTGAGATCCCAAAGTCAAACTGTTAGGGGGAAAATGGAAAGACTTCAAAAAATAAACAACAGATTTAGTGGAAGAGCTGATAAAGACCATCTCTCTCCCAGTCAAAAGTAAATGGCCCCCTATTAATGGAATAGGGGAAGTAGAGAAAGAGAGATTAGATGCAAGTATATCCCTAAGGTCTGTGTCTCAGGAAGGGCTGTGTCAAAGATCCCAGATACCACTTGTATTACCTCTTTACAAATAAGTCCTACAGAGGCTCCAAGATCACGAAGAAAATACGCTGCATGGTATGGCGGTCCAGGAAGAAATGGCCTTAGACAGCCACGTAGGATAGCCCATATCCCAGCTTGGTGAAAAGGAGGTGGAGTCTATAGGAATGCCAAGTGCCAGGGTGGGAGTGACTATCAGAGAGGAGCCAGGGATAACACGGGAGCCATCCAGAATGAAGGAAAATGGAAATCTAGGCTGACACCAAGGACAAAAAGCACCCAGGTGTTCTTCCTGGTACCTTAACTTCATGAACAAACCCAAATTCGGACCCAGAAACCCTAGACTTAGCAGAATTAAGTTTCTGTAGCCAGGAAGAATGGGGATTATCAATAAAAAGGAGGTTGAGAAGCTGTGGGAAAGACTGCTAACTCTACTCAACTTTTCTTCCTGGCAGCATAGCCACATGTCCTAGGTTCCCCTGTGTGGCCATGAGGACGGTCTTTGACTCTATGGAATGTGATCAGCAGTGATGTGTGCCACAAACCGCTCTGGTCTTTAAACACCCCCATGGGCACTCTCCCATACTCTTCCACCCCTAGCTGACTGGCCAGTGGTTTGAAGGCCACATGTCATAGGAAGAACTCCCATCAGCCTTGGTCTCTGAACCACCCTAGGAAGAGGAAAGGGTGACTGCCTCCCACGATTGAACAGCAAAAATATGTGTTGTGCCATCATGTGTCCGGTCTATTCCATAATTCAATCCGCCCTAACCAGTGAAGATGCAGGAAAACAGAGTTACATTTATTGGACATCTGGGGTTTTTACTTGAAATTCATGCCTGACAGACCCACCTTGTTGGGAAGTTTATAGGAAATAATGAGTGAAAGAAACAAAAAAGAAAGGTGTTAGTCCAGAGTTAATCTTAATCTTAGGTGACATGACGCTGTGTCTCTCTCCTCCATGATCCTGGGTATCGTCATGGATTACACGTGCTTATGGGACAATGCTCCATGTTATGAGCGTATCTGGAGAGGGGATTATGCTGGGTTGTCTGCCGTGTTAGTGGGTCTAGAGGGTCAGTCATCCCTGTCCCTCCCCGGACCAGCCCAGAAAGCTGGGCCTGTCACATTAAGCTGCAAAGCCATGTGGAGTCAGAATGGCCCATGTCAGCACGAACAGCCAGGTCCAAAAAAGTCACATTGTGCTATGAAACTTGGAAAGCCAGCCAATCTTCTCCATTTTAGCTCTCTGACTCCCCCGAAGTTGTGTTCCTCTCTCAGGCATTTATATGGTTTTTACCACCACGTAAATATAAAACCAAACAATATTTATAGTCTTATATCTTGAAACATCATCAGTTGAATTACCATAATGAAACATGCAGAGTTAACAATTTTACCCACCCTTCTCTCTCCCCACTACTAAAGATCACAATTTTTAACTCAATTTATTTTTTTTAAAGATTTTTATTTATTTATTTGACACACAGAGAGAGATTACAAGTAGGCAGAGAGGCAGGCAGAGAGACAGGGAGAGGAGGAAGCCGGCTCCCTGCTGAGCAGAGAGCCCGATGTGGGCCTCGATCCCAGGACCCTGAGATCATGACCTGAACCGAAAGCAGAGGCTTTAACCCACTGAGCCACCCAGGCGCCCTTTAACTCAATTTATAGGCTTTCCATTTCATTATGTTCCATTATGTTCAGTATGTTCCATTACTAGGCCATGATGTTGATTACATACTCTTGCTGGACTAATGTTTGAACTCAGACCTCAAGCAATCGATCTGCCTGCAATTCTTCAGATTTTTCTTCCTTTTCTTTTTCCTCTCCCTCCTCTTCCTCTGCCTCCTTCTCCTCCACATTCTGCCCATCCTGTCCCTCTTGCTCCTGCTCCTCCTCATCTTCTTCTACTGTTTGTTTTATTTGCTCATTTATCTATGTGGCCCTTCACTAATTGTTCCAATTCTCCAGAAGAACTCCCCATGGTCAAGTAGGTCAGGTAACTTTTTTTTTAAGATTTATTTGAGAGAGAGTATGAGAGAGAGGTAGTGAGAGAGAACACAAGCAGGGAGGAGACGGAGAAGCAGGTTCCCTGAGAGCTGGGGACCTAACCCAGGGCTCCATCCCAGGACCCTGAGATCATGACCTGAGCCGAAAGCAGATGCTTAACCAAGTGAGCCACCCAAATGCCCTAGGTCAGGTAACTTTTCAATTCTCTTTTTCCCTTGGGTCTTGAAACCTGTTTATTTATTTACTTGGGATTTTTAATTTATACAACATTCACATAAATACTTCCTCATAAAGAATCAAGTAAGACAAAGAGTATGGAGAAGCTCACCTCATGGCTGGTCAAGATATCACTTTTCCCCCTCTTGAAGATAAATGCTGTCAATATTTTGTCATGACTCTTTCTAGTTACCTTTCTATCCATTTCCATGTGCACTGTGTCTACACACATCAACATCACACGGTTTTTCTGCTTACCACTAGGTCTTGATGATCTTTTCCTGTTAGTACTAAAGATTTTCAACACAGAATGCCCTGTATTCCACTTCTGAATAATCTCCCTCTCTCTTTTTCTATTCCAAAGGGTACATTCCCAGGTTCTCAGAGATGCCTTTCCTCCTCCAATGATAGCTCATGGGATTCCAGCACCTGGAATGAACCTGTAGGCCCTTCTATGTCCTGGGAGGATAAGGATATCCTGAGCAGGACAAGAGGGACAGTATCACTAGAATAAACAGCAGCAGGAGAGCAGATTTTGTTCTACAACATGAACTAGTTTGGCAAATTTTATTTCTGACCCCTGAAAACTTAACAAATTTTAGGACACTCAGACTGTGACATTATTACCATGTCCTATGATTATGATTTTTAACCTCTTACAGTCTTCAATTCTGATGACCCATTTATTCTATCACCCTTGTGATGATACTTAAACTGATGTCATTTTCTAGAAGAAAGATGTACTTTTGAATTTTCTTTGTTAAATCAGGAGATTACTAGCATGAAATCATTGGATGCGTGGATTAAAAAGAGGAAAACAATACTTCCCCACTCAAGAAATACTCCCCCAATAACCCATGATAGAACTAGATTTCTTATTTAAATGAAGAGTTTGAGAATCTGAGTCTCATTTAAATCAGGAGTACACGGGGTCTCTAATTTTAAAAATGTTTTTATCGAAGGCCATAAGAGTGTACAACTCTTATGTGTATGCCAATGAATTTCCACAGACTTTCACAAAATTCGCACCTATGTAACCTGCTCCTGAAACTAGGCACAGACTAGAAGATCCCTGTGCCCTCTTCCAGTCACTTACCCACAAAAGATAAACCCTACCCTAACCTCTCTCTTTTTTTTTAAGATTAATTTTATTTATTTGTGAGAGAGAGAGAAGAGAGGGAGGGGCAGAGGAAGAAACAGGCTCCCTGCTGAGCAAGGAGCCAGACGTAGGGCTGGATCCCAGGACCCTGGGATCATGACCTGAGCCAAAGCCAGATGCTTAACCAACTGAGCCACCCAGGCATCCTATTCTCTCCCTTTTTATTTTATTTTTTTTTAAAGATTTTATTTATTTATTTGACACAGAGAGAGAGATTACAAGTAGGCAGAGAGGTAGGCAGAGAGACAGGGAGAGGAGGAAGCAGGCTCCCTGCTGAGCAGAGAGCCCGATGCGGGCCTCGATCCCAGGACGCTGAGATCATGACCTGAGCCGAAAGCAGAGGCTCTAACCCACTGAGCCACCCAGGCGCCCTCTCCCTTTTAAAAATAACTGCCTGGTGGACTACATCAGGGATTGCCAAATTTACTATCAAGAACTTCCTGTTGATGGATATTTAGATTATTCCTATCTTTTGGCTGCCAGCAAGGGTCCAGAGAAACCTGATCTCTCATACATTGCTGGTGGCAGTGTGAGATGGCACACCTAGTCCGGAAAACAATTTAGCATTTACTTATAAAACTGAATATACACGGTGCCTGGATGGTGCAGTCAGTTAAGCATCCAGCTCTTGGTTTTGGCTCAGGTCATGATCTCAGGGTCATGAGATCAAGCTCTGTGACCAGCTCTGCACTCAGTGCAGAGTCTGCTTGGGACTCTCTCTGCCCCTCTCCCCCAACTCTCTCTCTCTCAAATAAATAATCTTTAAAAAAAAAAAAAAGCTAAGGGCACCTGGGTGGCTCAGTGGGTTAAAACCTCTGCCTTCAGCTCAGGTCATGATCTCAGGGTCCTGGGATCGAGGCCCGCATCGGGCTCCCTGCTCAGCAAGGAGCCTGGTTCCTCCTCTCTCTCTGCCTGCCTCTCAGCCTACTTGTGATATCTCTCTCTCTCTTTCAAATAAATAAATAAAAATCTTTAAAAAAGAAAAACTAAATATACAACCTAACAATTGCGCTATTGGATATTTCTATCTGAGAAACAAAATGTACATTCACAGACAAACTTGTACGTGAATGTTTATAGGTTTCTTTGCAAAGGCAAAATCTAGAAACAATCCAGTGTTCACCAATAGGTAAACTTATAAACAAATTTTGTATATTCACACAAATAAACATTAAGCACCAATAAATAGGAATAAATTACCAATACAATAACACGGATGAATCTCATAGTAATTATGTTGAGTGAAAAAAACATAGAAAAGAGTATATATTATGATTCCATTTACATAAAATTCTAGAAAATATAAACTAATCTATAAATACAGAAAGCAGATTAGTGATTTCCTAGGGATGGTAGGGGTTAGGGAGACAGGCAGTGTTGGGGACAGGGAAAAGGGGATTTCAAAGAGGCTTGAGGAAACACTTTGGGGTTATGGATGTGTTCATCATCTGGACTGTGGTCATGGTTTCACAAGTGTCTACAGAGGTCAAAACTCATCAAACTGTACACTTACATATGTGCAGTCTGACTGGAACACAGGCACATTCACTCATTTATGTACTGACTTATTATCTAATGGCTTTTTTCATGTTACAACAGCAGAGCTGAGTAGTTGTGACAGGGATTAGATGTAGTGATCTCTTCACCCCACGCTGCTGCTTGGCACACTACAAATTATCCTGATGCAGTTAAAATTCAACAGCGTTTCAAGTGCCATACATATCAACATACCATGACTTGTTTTTGTTTTTCTTAACAGGGCATAGCTATCAGGCACCTGGGTGGCTCAGTCAGTTAAGCATCTGTCTTCAGCTCAGGTCATGTTCCCAGGGTCCTGGGATCCAGCCCTGTGTCTTGCTCCCTGCTCAGTGAGGAGCCCACTTCTCCCTCTCCCGCTGCCCCTCCCCCACCCCACGCTCTTTCTCTCTCTCAAATACATAAATAAAATCTTTAAAAAAAAAAAGAATGGGGGGCAAAAACATGCAAACACTACCAAATAAAAACACTACCAGAACAAAGATGGGTGGTTACTATCAGACAAACTATCAGACAAAGTAGATGTCAGGGCAAGGATAATTAATAAGGATAAAGAAAGACATTAAATAATGATAAAAGAGACAATTCAACAGGAAGATATAAGAATCCTAAATGTATGAGCACTGACAATAGTACTTCAACATACATACTAAACATGATAAAACAAAAGGAGAAATAGACAAAGTCACAATTATAGTTAAAGACTTTGCATTTCTCTCTCAATAACTAATAGGACAAATAAACAGAAAATTAGCGAGGATACAGAAAATCTGAACACCATCAACCAACTGTATCTAACTGCTATTTATAGAATACTCTATGTAAAGTAGACAGATACATACTCTATTTTTTTTTAAGAGAGAGAGCACCCATGCACCCAAGTGGGGAGGAGGAGGGACAGAGGAAGAGAGAATCTTAAGTAGGCTCCATGCCCAGTGTAGGGCCTGATGCAGTGCTGATCTCACGACCCTGAGATCATGAACTGAGCTGCAATCAAGAGTAGGATGCTTAACCAACTGAGCCACCCAGACACCCCAGCAGATACATATTCTTTTCAAATGCACATGGAACTTCATCAAGATAGAATATATTCTTGCTCATTTTTTTTAAGATTTTATTTATTTATTTCACAGAGGGAGAGAAATCACAAGGAGGCAGAGAGACAGGCAGAGAGAGAGGGGGAAGCAGGCTCCCCACTGAGCAGGGAGCCCGATGTGGGCCTCGATCCCAGGACCCTGAGATCATGACCTGAGCCAAAAGCAGAGGCTTTAACCCACTGAGCCACCCAGGCGCCCTATTCTTGCTCTTTAAACAAACTTTTAACAAATTTCCAAGAATTAAAATTACAAAAAGCATATGAAAGTACATGAAGCAAACCATACAAAGTCATATTATCTGGCTGTGGTATGAGAATTCTAATATGCCCCCCCACCAATATTCCTGCCCCTGGGGTATAATCCTATATAATCCCTGACTGTCAATATGATGCTACATCTCTCCTGTGATGAAGTTAGATTATACGGCACAGCTGACTCTAAGAAAGGGACATTATCTGAGTGGACCTAACCTAAACACATGAGGCCTTTATCTGGGTCTAGAGGTCAGAGACAGAGGAAGTCAGAGACAAAGTGTGAGAGAGACTTTGATGGAGGGAGAGTCTCCCTTGATGGCTTTGAGATGAACAGGACCACACAGCAAAGTATGCATGTGACTTTAGGAACTGAGAATAGATCTTTGCTGATAGCCAGCAAGGAAGACAATGGCCCCAGTTCCAAAACCTCAAAGAACTGATCTGCCACAACCTCACAAGCTTGGAAGAGCATCCAGAACTCCACATGAGAACACATTTCAGCAGACACATTCATTTCAGCCTGGTGAAAACCTGAGCAGAGAACTCGGCCATACAGTTTCTGGATTTCTCACCTACAGAACAGTGTGATAATGAATGGCTGTTTTTTAAGTCACTGCGTGTATGGTGATTTGTTACATAGAAATAGAAAACTAATGTGTTGAACATAATAAAAGTAAAGTAGGGACCAACAGCAGAAAGATAATAGGAAAATGTCCCAACACCTGGGGGAAAAACATATAAGCAAGTAATTCAACCGTCAAGGGCAATTAGAAAATGCTTTTAACTGATCAAAATTGAAGTATATAACATATCAAAATATGTGGGGTGCAGCTAAGGCAGTGCTTAAAAGGGAATGTACAACCTCAAGTGTTCATATTAGAAGACAAGAAACATCTCAAATTAACAATCTCAGCTTCCAACTTAAGACACTAGAAAAATAAGAGCAAAATAATTCCCTCTCCACCAAAATAAACAGAAGAAAGAAGAGGTAAGAGTGAAAAAATATCAATGAAATTGACAAGAGGAAAAACAATGAAACCATGGAGAAAATCAATGAAACCAAAAGCTGGTTCTTGAAAATGACAGATAAAATTGATAAACCTCTCATAAGACTGACAAAATAAGACAGAAGACACAATGACCAATATCAGAAAACAAGGAAAGAATACCCTCTACAAGCCCTAAGACACCAAAGGGAAAATAAGGGACTATTACAAAGTATATGAATAGAATATAAACCATCACCACCTGGGGTTTCTCCCAGGAATGCAAAGCTGACTCAGTATTAGAAAATCAATCAATGCAGTCCACTATATTAATGAGCTCAAGAAGGAAAACCACATCATCAAATGATAAGGAAAAGGCACTTGGGAATATTCAACAACAATTCACAATAAAAACTCAGCACACCAGGACTAACAGGGAACTTCTTCATCCTGATAAAGGGCATCTACAGAAAACCTATAGCTAACATCATCTGTCATGGTGAAGGGGAAGGCTTTCTCTCTAAAACTGGAGACAAGACAAGCATGTCCTCTCCCACTTCACTCCTATTCCACCTCAGACTGGAAGTCTTCATCTGTACAACAAGTCAGAAAAAGAAAGGTCATAGGGATTTAAAGGAAGAAATAGAGCTACCCTTTTTGTAGATGATATGATTGTCTATGTAGAAAGTCCCAAGGAATCTACAAAAAACCCAGAAAACAAAAACAAAAACAAAAAACCCTCCCAGAATTGATAAAATGAGTTCAGCAAGATCACAGTTTGCAATATCAAAACACAAAAATCCAATGTGTTTCCTTATGGTAGTAATGAACAATCAGAAATCAAATTTATTTAAATAAATAGATAAAGGGGATTAAAAGTACAGCTATCTTGATGAGCACTGAGTAATATATATAGAATTGCTGAATCATTACATTGTGCACTTGAAACTAACATAACACTGTATGTTAATTATACTTCTGTGCAAAATAATAAAATAACAGCTATCAAAAAATGATAAGCATAATACCATTTGCAATAGCTCTCACAAAACAAGTAGTTGGGTGTAAATCTAAACTATTATGTGTATCAGCTCTATGTTTCAACTACAGCTGCTTATGAAGGAAAGAAAAGACCTAAATGGAGAGGCTTCCCATGCTAGCGAAATGGAGACTCCATGTCTCTCCCAAACTGATCCGAACCGCTAATGCAATCCCTATTAAAAGACCAACAAGATTTGTAGATCTATACAAATATAGTCAAACAATTCCGAAAAAGATCAACAAAGTTGGAGTACTCATGTTACCCAATTTTCAGAATCACTGTAGAACTACATTAATAAAACAGTGTGGTATTTGCAAATGGATAGACGCTAGATCAACAAAACAGAATAAGGAGTGTAAGGCGCCTGGGTGGCTCAGTGGGTTAAAGCCTCTGCTTTCGGCTCAGGTCATGATCTCAGGGTCCTGGGATCGAGGCCCGCATCGGGCTCTCTGCTCGGCGAGGAGCCTGCTTCCTCCTCTCTCTCTGTCTGCCTCTCTGCCTACTTGTGATCTCTCTAACTGTCAAATAAATAAATAAAATCTTTAAAAAAAAAAAAGAATAAGGAGTGTAGAAAGAGACCCACATGAATATGATCAATTTATTATAAAAAGAAATCCAAATGTAGTTTATAGAAAAAAAAGGGTTTTTTCCAAGGTGTTAGATTAATTAGACCACCATCTGCATAACATAATCAATCTCCACTAAAACCTCACATCTTATACAAATATTAACTAATATGGATCATAGACCTAAATGTAAAACGTAAATCTACCAAACATTAAGAGAGTATCTTCCTAACCCTGGATTAAGCAGACTTCTTAGATATTACACCAAAAGTACATTCATAAAAGTAAAAAAAATAAAGACTCAATTCAAATTAAAAACCTTTGCTCTCCAAATGACACTGTTCAAAAATGAAGAGATAAGCTATGGAGCCAGAGAAAATATCTGTATATCACACATCTGATAAAAACTTATATCCAAAATATGTAAGTGACCCCCTGTTTTACTGTAATGACAACAAGCCAATTTTTTTAAGTGAAAAAAAAGATTTGAACTGACACTTCACTAAACAGGATATACCAGTTGCAAATATGCACATGAAAAGATGATATTTCTCAGTTTCCCCCTACTGCTAAAGAACCTGACTCCAAGCTGTTAAATTACCACTCTCAAGGTGTTAGAAGCAACTCAAGACTCCTAGGCCTCCATCATTCTTGCCCCAACAGGTGCTTCCCCCCCCCCGCCCCCCAAGGCTTGCCCTGGTTAGACTTGACCAATCACTTGGGAGAGTAGAAAGTGCTTGAACTCCTTCAGACCAATCGGCAGCCATGTGGGTACTGAATTCCCCACCCTATCACATGCAACCTCAATCAGCCAATAATAATAGAAAGATAGAATAGGAGGCGGAACCCACGTGGTCTCTATGGTAATTCCTGCCAGTTGGAGTGAGGGAGAGGCTCCAGGTAGCCTTGATAGTGACTGATCCAGATGCCCTAATGAGATGTGTGAAGGGGCAGGGAGGGAATTTATGGGGGGATAGAGTGGGAGGAAGAAAGCATGAGTAGCGGCAGAATGAGGGGGCAAGAAGGGTCTCAGGAGGAGACAGAGAGGGTGTTATAAGAACTATTTAGAGGGAATACAGGTTTAGCAGAACAAGGAGGCTGCTGTGAGTGGAGGAAGGAGGGGTTCAGAGGGTCAGGACCCTGGTTGCAGAGGTAGGGAGAAGGTGGTAGAGGGGGAAAGGGCAGGCCTTTACAGGGGACAGAGAAGAGACTACAAGGGGACATGGAGAGGACTTAGAATTTACAGTTGGTCAAAGAAAGTCTTAGAGGAGTCAACAGAGAGGCCATGGGTGGGGGATGGGGAAGGGAGAGTTTATGGGTAAACAGTAAGGCTCATAACAGACCATGACAGGTTCTTGGGGACAAAGTGAGAGATATTGCAAATGAGATCAAGAGAGAGGTACTGTAGGCATACATAGTTTTATAGGGTGAGAGCTTTACAAGAACAAGGTTTTATAGATGGAAAGCGAGAGTGTTCAAGTGTTGAGTAGGGTCTTCTTTGTAGGTGTTTTATAGGGGCAAAAAGGCTGCTTTCGGGGACCATGAGGGTGTTACAGGAAACAAGTGTGATAGTGGCTCAGTTGCAGTTCCAGGAAGGCCAATGAGCATCATCGGAGTCAGCAAGGGCTTTTGTGGGGGCGGTGTTAAGGGCCTAGTGAGACATGCTGTAGGGACCTGCAAGGCAGTTCTAGAAGACAAAGAGGAGGTTGTAGGAGACAGGGAAAGGGTTACTAGGAAGAGGCAGGGATTAGAGAACATAGGGGTAGAAGGGGCTGGGAGGTCCAGGATAGAAGGAGGTATTAAAGGCAATAATGACAGGTTACAGGGGATGTGGTAGGAGTTTTAATCAGTATGAGTTTTAGAGGGGGTCAATGAAGATTTATAGAAGCCAAGGAGAGGACGCCTGGGTGGCTCAGTGGGTTAAAAGCCTCTGCTTTCGGCTCAGGTCATGATCTCAGCGTCCTGGGATCGAGGCCCGCATCAGGCTTTCTGCTCAGCAGGGAGCCTGCTTCCTCCTCTCCCTGTCTCTCTGCCTACTTGTAATCTCTCTCTGTGTGTCAAATAAATAAATAAAATCTAAAAAAAAAAAAAAGAAGCCAAGGAGAGCTGTGTTAGCATGAAACGGGAGGTGGTCAGAGGGGACAGTAGAGTCCAGAAGTCATTCTGAGAAATAACCTATCCCCTGCCCCTAGGCATTTGAAATTATGTCCGATGAGCCCCTGAAGGACTACCTCTCGCTGGCGATCCTGGCCTACTTGCTGTGTTGTCCCATAGGCAGTGCAGCCAGGTGGGAATCTGTGTCAAATCATTCCTGCCCTCTCCTCCCTCTCCACCCTGGTCCTGAACCTGAACCAGTTACAACCATGATCTAACCTCCTGTTGGTTCAGGCCCCCACCCTGGTCCCTTACAGTCCCATCTCCCATTCAATAGCCTTTTAAGCCCATCTATTCCCATTTCTCTTCTCCCCTCAAACCCAGACAAGGCGCCACAACCATAGGGATGAACCAGAATTGGCAGCTGAGACCTCTGAGACAACCTTTGTACTCTCAATCATAGCAATTGCTTTGGGATGCCTCGGTATACTCAACACCTGGATTGTGATCATAATGACCATATTCGCTCAGTAACCTCCTCTTCAGCTCACGAACAAACCACCAAATATATATGACAGTGTCAGTCACCTTCGCTCTAAGTATACATTTGGGCCAACTGGGCCAACTGCTCCTCAATGTATGGATTGCCAAGTATTGATAGCCTGAGCCAGCAACTTGAGGTGGTTGATGGGGGAAAGAAGTGGTCGCTCAAGACTAAGCCCAAGACCAACACTGGGATCCTGCAAAGGCATGTGGGCCATGGGATACAGGGTGGGGCACTGGTTCCCCAGGGTAGCCTCCCTCCGCCCACATTCATACATTCATGCCCTAACTCTGTTTATGCTATCAAAGGCCTTGGCTGTGCTGCCCGATTCTAGGGACCTAACAGTGACAACTTCAGATCCTTCCACACCTTCTCAGAATATATAAACCATGGTGGAAGACACACATATCACCAGACAGTGACAGGCAAGAGTAGTCCAATTTCTAATAGAGGAAAATGAAGTAGTGGGAATGTAAGAGGGCAGACCTTCTCTGGAGTACTTGCAGTCTACCAGAAAACCTGGGAGTTAAGCCACTGTTGGTGAACAGGTAGAATTCAGGTCAGGTTATGAGTGTACACAGTTTTTATACCGGGTATGGTGCCTCTTCCCCTATTCCAACCTCCCCTGTTTGTGATTGATTAATAAGTCAACAAATACTTTCTGAGCACCTAAGAGGTAACGGACACTGTGCTAGGAGCAGGAACTAGGATCTCAACACAGCAAGATAAGACCCCTTTATGATTGACCTTACTATTATTACCAACTCTTAATGATCTGTAACAAAATAAAGTGTAGAGATTGCTAGTAGGTACTTTGAAACTTACGGCAATTTGGCATTGCCAAGACATCCAAGTATATGATCAATAAACTTGTCTCGTCCAACAGGGTATGAACCAAAAATCTACCCATGACAGATTGGAGATATCTACCACCACAAATAGTTTGAGGTGCACTAGGCTAGTGGACAATGAATTCTATAAGGTATATTGTTGAGGGTCATGCTAGCAGCTATAACAAACTCCACCAATTCCATAGCTCACACTACAGAACTTTGTTTCACGCTCACAGATCCTCCCAGTGTGGGCATCCCTGGTGGCCCACATACTAAGTCAAGGATCCAGGCTCCTTCCACTCGGTGATTCCACCATCTTCTAAGGACTCAGAGTGTTTTGACTGAGGCAGAAGGTGAGAGACTGGAGAACCTCCACTACCTTCTTAAAATCCTCCACCCAAAAGTGAACTCTTTGTACTCCTAGTGGGAATGTAAATTTTGACAGCCACTATAGAAAACAGTATGAAGATTCCTCAAAAAATTAAAACTAGAACTACCATATGATCCATCAATCCCACTTCTGGGTACATATCCAAAGGAAATAAAATCAATGAGATATCTGCAACCTGTGATCACTGCAGCATTATTCACAATAGCCAAGATTGGAAACACCCCAACTACCCAACAATGGATGAATGAATAAAGGAGATAATGAGGACAGTCTGAGGAAAAAGTACAAACTTTTAGTTATAAGATGAATAATATCTGAGAGTCTAATATTTAACATGGTGACTATAGTTAATAATATTGTGTTGTATACTTAAAATATGCTGGACTGGGGCACCTGAGTGGCTCAGTGGGTTAAAGCCTCTGCTTTCGGCTCAGGTCATGATCTCAGGGTCCTGGGATCAAGCCCCGCATCGGGCTCTCTGCTCGGCAGGGAGCCTGCTTCCTCCTCTCTGCCTGCCTCTCTGCCTACTTGTGATCTCTCTCTCTCTGTGTCAAATAAATAAATAAAATCTTTAAAAAAATATGCTGGAGTATATATCTTAAGTGTTCTCACAAAAAGGTAACTGTGAAGTGATGGATGTGTTCATGAACTTGATTGTGGTAATAATTTCACAATATATATGTATACCAAATTACCGTGTTGTACACTTTAAATATATTAGAGTTTTGTCAACTATATCTCAGTAAAACAGTAAAAAAAAATCCTCTCTAAAAAATTAAGTTTCAGCCTTATAGCAACATCTATCACTTTTGCCCTCGGTCAATCATATAGAACGAGTACCATGGCTTCCAGTGGATCTAGGGGCCTCCGGTATGAAGACCCCAGATGGAGCCATAGACATTTTGCAGATGCTGAGACAGAGCCCAGCTGCAAAATTCTGTAGACAGCAGCAGAGAGCCCACACAGAAGTTGACATCCTCGGGCCGAAGATGACCTAAGCTCTTCCGTCACCTGTCACCTCGCTCATCTTCACCCACTGGCATTCTGGCTTGCCTCCCTCTCTCCAAATTTGCCCAGCCCACCCCACCTGCTGAGGCCCAGCCTCAGGACCAACATTCGCCCCTGGGGAGACTTTGCGTGGGTCACATGAGGTACATATGATGCAGCCCTCAAGCTACCCTCTGTTTCAAACCTGTTCTGCCCTCGCCCCACCACCACCACCCTCCTTTCATCAGCTTGCTCTTGACAGTTTTCCACAGTGGTCATGGACAGGGACCAGCTGACTCAAGGATCTCCAGGGCCTCCCACTCACCTCCCTGTCCGTGGGGAGGCCCTTAGTCCTTCTACTAGCATGAAACAAGGGTCTGGGACACAGGGCCTCTCCCGAGGGAAGGGACAATCCCTCCTAAGGTGGTCTCAGCACCCTTTTCATCCCCAGCCCAGGATCTGGATCCAACAAAGTTTACAGGATTTCCTTATTCCCTGGAAGGAGGGCTGTCTGCATTAGCCAGGTTGAGGGTTGGGGAGAGAATGAAGGGCAAAGGGAGGGTTGTATGGTGCTCTGCCTGGTCAGTGCCTCAGCTCTAGGCTGGGTTCCAGGGGCCTCCCAGGATGGAACTGCTGCAGTAGCCAGGCCTTGCCTGAATGCAGATAGGGGCAGGCATATGGATGCTGGAGCCAGCCTGCCTGAGTTCAAACCCAAGTCAGGACCTGGTGCTGAAGCTAATTAAACTTCCTTTGCTTCGGATTTCTCACCTGTGTGACAGAACGCATGGGGAGTGCTGTGAGGATGAAATGAATTCACAGAGCAGGCGCTTTCCCTGCAATTCAGAGCAAATACCCGAGACTTCAGAACTGCAAGGGCTTTTGACTGGTTTTCATTGTTAACCCCACAACTCATGATGCTGATGTGAATGGACGCCTGGGTGGCTCAGTCGGTTGAGTGTCTGCCTTTGGCTCAGGTCATGATTCCAGGGTTCTGCAGTCAAGTCCTCCATCAGCCTCCTTGCTCAGTGGGGAGCCGGCTTCTCCCTCTGCCTGCTGCTCCCCCTGCTGTGCATGCTCTCTCTCTCTCTGACAAATAAAATGTTAAAAAAATAATAAAATGGGGGCCCCTTGGTGGCTCAGGGGGTTAAAGCCTCTGCCTTTAGCTCAGGTCATGATCTCAGGGTCCTGGGATCGAGCCCCGCATCGGGCTCCCTGTTCAGAAGGGAGTTTGCTTCTTCCCCTCTCTCTGCCTGCCTCTCTGCCTACTTGTGATCTCTCTCTGTGTCAAATAAATAAATAAAATCTTAAAAAAATAAAAAATAAATAAAATGATGCTGATGTGAAAATGAATAATAAATATTTTAAATGGAGTCGGGAAGCCCTAAAGAGAAGGCTGTCACCCGCTACCACTTGCCATTAGAAGTAAATATTCATTCCCCAACAGGAAGAAGCTTGCTTTACATAGCCCAGCAGCTGGGGAGGGAAGGATGGGAGACTTATTCCTAGCACTCCCAGCAGCCAGTGAGAACTCAGGGAAACAGCCCTTCCCAGCTTCCGCCTTTCTCTTATAAAAGTAAGCCCCTGTCCCCTGTTCTCAGGACTGGCTTAAGATTTGCCATAGTTTGCTTGTCCTGAATTGCAATTCCCCTGCTATTCCTGAATAAACTCGTTTTCTGGTAAAATAGGTGGCTTTTTTCTTTTAAGGTCAACACTGATGACCCAGACTTCTTCACCAGAAGAACAGTGAGGTGAACTGTTAATTAGGTTGAGGTTCAGCAGGAAGTAACAAAGCAGGGGGCAAGGCAGGAAACCACCCATACACTTTCAACAAGGTAGAGGGCATTTCCCTCTCACACAGAAGTCCGGGGTTTGGTGATCAGGACTGGCCTGAAGGCCTCTCAAAATGTCAAAGTAGGGCTCCTTCCATCCACCTGTTCCTGTTCCCTAATCTGGGGCACTCATCCACAAATCCCAAAATGGCTGCTAAAGCCATCACATGTGCATCCAAGGCAGTGAGATAGAGGAAGGGAAAGTGGACCTGTCTTTTAGGACATTTCCAGGAAGTTACACACACACACACACACACACACACACACACACACACACACGGCTGCTGTGAACATTCATAGACAAGTTTTTGTATGCATACATGCTTTCCATTCCTTTTAGAGGGATGGGGAAGGAGACAAACCATAAGAGACTCCTAATCTCACAAAACAAACTGAGGGTTACTGGGGGGTGGGAGGGTAGGGATAGGGTGGATGCGTTATGGACATTGGGGAGGATTTGTGCTTGGTGAATGCTGTGAAAGATGTAAGCCTGATGATTCACAGACCTGTACCCCTGGGGCAAAGAATGAATGAATGAATAAATGAATGAATGAATGAATAAATAAATAAATAAACAAACAAACAAATAAAAATAGAGAAATATCTAGGAGTGGGATGGCTGAATCATATAGTAGATGTTTAGCTTTTATGAAACTGCCAAAGAGTTTTCCCAGAGTGGCTGTACCATTTCACATTCCTATCAGCCAAGTATGAGAGTTCTAACTGCCCCAAAATTTGCCAACACCCGTATGATTACTTTTTAATTTTAGCCATAATTAGAATGTAGGTATGTAGTGGTGTCTCATTGTGATTTTAATATGCATTTTCCTAATGGCTAATGATAGTGAGTACTTTTCCAAGGACTTCTCTACCATTTATATGCCTATTTGGTAAAGCTTTTATTCAAATCTTTTGCTCATTCTTATTGGTTTGTTTTATTATTGAATTTTGAGAGTTCATGATCTATTTTGGAATCAAGTCCTTTATCATATTTTCCAGTTTGTAGCTTGCCTTTTAATTCTCTTAACAGTGTCTTTAAAATATATTTATTTATTTATTTATTTATTTATTTATTTATTTAAGAGAGAGAGAGCACAAATGGGAGGAGCAAAAGGAGAGAAAGAATCTCAAGTGGATGTGCCAAGTGGGGAGCCCAACACCGGGCTCAGTCTCATGACCCTGAGATCACAACCCCTGAGCCAAAACCAAGAGTTGGACGCTAATGATTGTACCACTCAGGTGCCCCTTAACAGTGTCTTTTGAAGAGCAGAAGTTTTAACTTTGATGAGGCCAATCTTGCCTTTTTTTAAACAGATCATCCTTTTGTTGTTGAATCTCAGAAATCTTCACTTAACTCAAGTTTTCTCTTATGTTGTCTTCTAGAAGTTTTATGATTGTGGTTTTACATTTAGATCTAGGATCCATGTTGAGGTCATTTTTAGTTGGCACAAGGTATGCATCTAAGT
>LNAC01000324.1:624463-670885 GCA_002007465.1 Ailurus styani | reverse complement strand
GGACATTTGTTTTTTGGGTTTTTTTTAAAAAGATTTTATTTATTTATTTGACAGAGAGAGAGATCACAAGTAGGCAGAGAGGCAGGCAGAGAGAAAGGAGGACGCAGGCTCCCCACTGAGCAGGGAGCCTGATGCGGGACTCGATTCCAGGACTCTGAGATCATGACCTGAGCCGAAGGTAAAGGCTTTAACCTACTGAGCCACCCAGGCGCCCTCCCAGGACATTTGTTGAAAACAAAATGTGCTTTTGCACATTTTAAAAACCTCAAATGCCCACATATGTTAAGATTTATCTCAGAACTAAGTATAAGCTACCCTTTTCCATTGATCTATTTGTCTTTCTTGAAGCTAATACCACACTGTCTTAATTTCTGCCTTATCACAGGCCTTGAAGTGAAAAAGTATGTGTTCTCCCCTCTCTTCCTTTTCAAAGTTGTTTGACTATTCTAGTTCTTTTTATTTCCATCTGAATTTATGAATAAGCCTATAAATTTCTTTTAAAAGAAAAAGCCTGCATTGGGACTGTATTGACTCTGTAAATCAATTTGAGACTTGACATCTTAACAATATTTTGTGTCTTTCAATCCGTGAAAATGGCACATCTCTCTATTTACTCAAGCCTTCTTTTTTTTTAAGATTTTATTTATTTATTTCACAGAGGGAGAGAGATCACAAGGAGGCAGAGAGGCAGGCAGAGAGAGAGGGGGAATCAGGCTCCCTGCTGAGCAGAGAGCCTGACGTGGGCCTCGATCCCAGGACCCTGAGATCATGACCTGAGCCGAAAGCAGAGGCTTTAACCCACTGAGCCACCCAGACACCCTATTCAAGCCTTCTTTAAAATCTCTTTGCAGGGGTGCCTGGGTGGCTCAGTTTTTGGGCGAATGCCTTGGGCTCAGGTCATGATCCCAGGGTCCTGGGATTGAGTTCCCGCTCAGTGGGGAGCCTGCTTCTCCCTCTCCCACTCCCTCTGCTTGTGTTTCCTCTCTTGCTATGTCTCTCTCTGTCAAATAAATAAATAAATCTTTTTAAAAAATAAAATCTCTTTGCAATGTTTTATAGTTTTTTAAAGATTTTATTTATTTATTTGTTAGAGAGAGAGAGAGAGCACAAGCAGGCAGAGGCAGAGGGAAGCAGGTTCCCTGCTGAGCATGGAGCCCGATTCGGGACTCGATCCCAGGACCCTGGGATCATGACCTGAGCCGAAGGCAGCTGCTTAACCAACTGAGCCACCCAGGTGTCCCTGTAGTTTTCAACGTACAATTCTTGCATGGCTTTAGTCAGATTTACCCTGAAGTATTTAATATTTTTGACACTATTGTAAATGGCATTTTAAAAACTGTAGTGAAATACACATAATGCAAAACTTACCATCCTAAAATCTTTAAAGTTCAGTATTATAAAGTACATTTTGTATTTCAACCAATCTCCAGAAGTCTTTTCACCTTGTAAAACTAACTCTATACCCATTAAAGACAACTCTCGAGGCACGTGGATGCCTGCTTTTGCCCATTTTTAAGTCAGGTTATTTTTTGTTCAATAGTAGGAGTTTTTTATGTATTCTAGATATTAACCCCTTATCAGGTATATGATTAGCAAACATTTCCCCCCATTCCATTGGTTGTCTATTCATTCTTATAAAAGAATCCTTTGATTCTTTATAAAAGAATCCTTTGATGCATAGAACTCTTTCATTTTGATGGAGTCCATTTATTTATTTTTGGTTTTGGTGTCACATCCAAGAATCCATTGCTAAATCTGATGTCATGAAGCTTTACTCTATGTTTTCTTCTAAGAATTTTATATTTTAGGCCTTATTTTTAGGTCTTTGATCCATTTTGAGTTAATTTTGTTAGACGGTATAAGGTAAGGGTTGAACTTCATTCTCTCGCAATGTGGATATCCAGCTTTTTGAGCATCTTTGTTGAAAAGACTCTTGTGCTTACTTTTAGGGTAATTTTCTCTTCTTTTTTTCCAGACATTTAAAGAGAAAGCAGACATCATTAATTTTAGATGGTTTGCTATAGATTGAATGTTGGTGTCTCAACAAAATTCACTTAAGCCTCATCCCTAACATAATGGTACTTAGAAGTAGAGACTTTGGGAGGTGATTAGCTCATGAGGGCAGAACCCTCATTGGAATTAGTGCCAATATAAAAGAGGCCTGAGAGAAATCTCTTGCCACATCCACCAAGAGATTATACTAAGAAGACTTGTCTAGGAGGAAGATGGGGCTCTCACCAGGTCATGAATCTGCCAGTATCTTGATCTTGGACTTCCCAATCTCCAGAACTGTGAGAAATACATTTCTGTTGTTTACAAGCTACCCAGTCCATGGCATTTTGTTATAGCAACCTAAGTGGACTAAGACACCGTTCTTTAAAACAGCCATTTTTGCTATAAATTTCCCCTTAACTACTGCTTTGACAACCTCCCACATATTTTTACATTTTGTGTCTTCACTTATATTCAGTTCAAAATGCTTTTTAATTTTTCTTTTGATTTCTTTTTTGAACTGTAACCAAATTTTTAAATACTTAGTTTCCAAATATCTGAAGATTTTTCAGATATATTCCTGTTCTTGATTTCCAATTTAATTCCATTTATATCACAGAGAACACTGTATAACTTGAGTCCTTTTAAATTTATTGAGACTTGTGTCGTGGTCCAGAAGCCGATCCTTTTCAATAACTGTTCTGGGTGCACTTGAAAATAATGCATATCCTGTTGTTTAGAGATAGAATGTTCTATAAATGTCAATTCAGTCAAGTTGGTTGAGAGTGCTGTTCAAGTCTTCTGTATCCCTACAGATTTTCTAATTTAGTGTCAAGTAACAAAAATAATACAATTTAGTAATGACTTTCATGTCCTTTATTCAAGGGAAAACGATCCATGGGTTGGAGGAATACAGTGCCTCTCAAGAAGTGGAGCACACTGCTCAAGTGAGTTTAGGCACCAGTGAGCTTTGTAGAGCTCTAGAAGAAGAATTGTGGAAATGGGGCATGATTGGCTAGGAGGTCGGGGATTTTCATAAAGGCTAGGAGGTCCTGTTTTCTAGGGGAAAGGAGGTGGAAGGTTGTGATTAGTGTATGTTAGTTTTCCTTGACAGCAAGGCATTTCCTGTAAGTGCAGGCCCACTTAGGCTTATATTCTTCTAGTTTTTTTTCCTTCATATTTTGAGGCTTTGTTATTAGGTGTATAAACACATAGAACTGTCGTATCCTCTTGATTAGTTGACCCCTTTATTACTAACAAATAATTTTTTCCCCTGGTATTACTCTTTGGGTTTTTTTAATAAGATTTTTAAAAATTATTTTTAAGTAATCTCTACATCCAACATGGGGCCCAAGCTTACAACCCTGAGAGCAAGAGTCACATGCTCCACTGACTGAGCCAGCCAGGCACCCCCACCGAGGATTACTCTTTGAAATATACTTCATCTGATATTAACATCACTCCAGAATGATATAACTCTTTCCATCCTTTTACTTTCAGCCTCTTTGATAAAACGAGTTTAGCAAGATCACAGGTTGTAATATCAACACACAAAAATCCAATGTGTTTCCTTATGCTAGCAATGAACAATAGAAATAAAATTTATTTAAATAGATAAAGGGGATTAATAGTACACTTACCTTGATGAGCACTGAGTAATATACAAGCGCCCCTAGAGTTCTTTTAATGGTGTTAATTGAAAAACAAATGAAAATCATCATCATCATTTCATCTAAAACCTCACCTTGGGTTGCCTGGGTGGCTCAGTCGGTTAAGCATCAGACTCTTGGGTTCCACTCAGGTCATGATCTCAGTTATGGGATCTAGCCCCACGTCAGGCTCTGTGTTCAGTGCAGAGTCAGCTTTAGATTCTTTCCCCCTCTCCCTCTTGCTTGTTCTCTCTCTCAAGTAAATAAAATCTTAAAAAAGAAAAAAAGAAAACCTTACCTCTTATATAATAATGAACTCAATATGGATCACATATCTAAATGTAAAATGTAAATCTATCACACATTTAGAAGAAAACAGGAGAAAATCTTCCTGACACTGGATTAAGCAGAAAAATGCTTAGACATGACAACAAAAGTACCATAAAAGAAAAAATTGGGGTTTAGTACTAATTAAAAACTTTGCTCTACACATGACTTTGTTAGAAAATGAAAAAGATAAGATACAGACCCAGAGAAAACACTTGAAAATCACACATCTGAGAAAGGACTTGTATCCAAAACATACAAGCGACCTTCAAAACTAAACTAATAAAAACAACTCCCGAAATTGACCAATCACCTAAGAGAGTAGGAAGAGTTTGAAATCCTTCAGACCAATCAGCAGCCATGTAAGTATTGGATTCCCCACCCTATCACAAGCAACCTCAATCAGCCAATAGTAATAGAAAGACAGGATAGGAGGCGGGGCCTGCATGGTCTCCACGGTAACCCCTGGAGGGCTGGAATGAGGGAGAGGCTCCTTGTACCCAGACCCAGATGCCCTAATGGGGGTGTTTGAAGGGGCAGGGAGGGAATTTATGGAGGGATAGGGTGGGCAGAAGAGGGTGTGAGTAGCAGCAGAATGAGGGGGCAAGAAGGATCTCAGGAGGAGGCAGGGTGTTATAAGAACTATTTAGAGCGAACACGGTTTAGGAGAACAGGGAGGCTGCTGTGAGTGGAGGAAGGAGGGGTTCAGAGGGTCAGGACGCTGGTTGCAGAGGTAGGGAGAAGGTGGTAGAGGGTGAAAGGGCAGGACTTTATAAGGGGACAGAGAAGAGACTACAAGGGGACATGGAGAGGACTTAGAATTTAGAATTGGTCAAAGGTCTTAGAGGAGCCAAAAGAGAGACCATGGGTGGGGGAAGGAGAAGGGAGAGTTTATGGGTAAGCAGTAAGGCTCATAACAGACCATGACAGGCTCTTGGGGACAAAGTGAGGGATATTACAAATGAGATAAGGAGAGTGACATTGTAGATGTGCACAGTTTTGTAGGGTGAGAGGTTTATGGGGGAACAAGATTTCATTGATGGAAAGCAAGAGTGTTCAAGTAGGGTCTTCATTTGAGTAGGGTCTTACTTGTAGGTGTTTTATAGGGGCAAAAAGGCTGCTTTCGGGGACTATGAGGGTGTTATAGGAACAAAGTGTGATAGTGGCTCAGTTGTGGTTCCAGGGAGGCCAATGAGAGTCATCAGAGTCAGCAAGGGCTTTTGTAGGGGCGGTGTTAGGGGACCTGCAAGGCAGTTCTAGAAGACAAAGAGGAGGTTAAAGGAGACATGGAAAGGGTTACTAGGAACAGGCAGGGATTATAGAACAAAGGGGTAAAAGGTGCAGGAGATCCAGGGTAGAAGGAGGTATTAAAGGGAATAATGACAGGTTACAGGGGACATGGCAGGAATTAGAGGGAGTCAGTATGAGTTTTAAAGGAGTCAGCAAAGAATTTATAGGAGCCAAGTTATCATGAAAAAGAGTCAGAGGGGATAGCACAGTCCAAAAGCCATACTGAGCCATGAACCACTCCCTGCCCACAGGTATTTGAAATTTTGCAGGACAAGCCCCCCAAAGACCACACGTTCCTGTCGATTTGCGCCTTCCTCCTGTGTTTTCCCATAGGCATTGTAGCCTTGATCTTCTCTGTCCAGGTGGGAATCTGCGTCATGCCAATCCTCTCCTCCTTTACTCCCTTTTCATTCTAGCCCTGACCTTGACTCAAATTCTTTCTCTTGTCCCGCCCCCCCCATTCAAGTCCCCACCCTGGGTCCTTTCAGTCCCATAACTCACCCATTACAATAACCCACTGAATCCCAGCTATTCCTGTCCTGCCTCTCCTCTCTAATCAGACAAGGCACAGCAACAGGTGGAATAACAGAGCCTTGGCAGCCGAGACCTCCCACCAAGCCTACTACATTGCAGTCTTGGGGATTGTTTTGGGAAGCCTCATCACACTCACCGTCTTGATATTCCTCATGATGGACTTACTTGCTCATTAACCTCCTTTTCAGCAAACTACCAAATATATACAACAGTGATATTTACCTTGGCTATAAGTATCCATTTGGGCCAAATGGGACACCCTTTTCTAAATGTCTGGACTGCTAAGTGTTGACAGCCTGAGCCAGCATCTTGAGGTGGTTGATGGGGCAAGAAAGGGGCCAGTTGGACAGTCCACTGGACCAAAGTTCGGGATTAACCCTGGGATCCTGCTAGGAGATAGGGGCTGTGAAGCAGGGTAGGGCACTGTTTCATCAGAGTAGTCTCCCTCCTGTTCACATCATGCATTTGTGCCATAAATCTGTTCACACCAAGGGCCTTGGGTGTGCTATGATGCTGGGGTATGATACAGCAGTGACCACTTCAGATTCAATCACACCCCCTCAGGACTTATAAATCAGGTGAAGACAGACATATCACCACGCAGTGACAATCCAGTGTGTAATCTCCAGCAGGGGAAACTTAGAGAGGAGGGTTGTAAGAGACCAGACCTAATCTTGGGTTCTCATGGTCTACCAGAAAGCCAGGAAGTCAACCAGTTGTTAGTGAACTGATAGGAATTCAGGTCGAATTACAATTGTAGAGAACTTCTAATACAGGTATGGTTGCCTCTTCTTGCCCTCACCATCAAAGTTTGTCATTTATTCATTATTCGACACAGAATTTCTGAGCATATAGGATGTACCAGGCACTGTACTAGGAGCTGGAAACTCAAGAGAGTAAGATAAGTACAACTCGTTTCTGAACGAGCTTACATTCTCTTGGGAAGAATACCATAAACAAACAGACCTCTAAATAAACAAGATAATCACAGGGAGAGGTAAATGATAAGGAGAGAAATAAGACAGGGTAATAAGCTAAAGCAGTACCACTACTGGTCCACTATTATTAATGGCCTGCAACAAGACAAGTGCAAAAATTGCCAATAAGCATTTCAAAACTCACAGAAATTTGACATGCTCTCTTGTTGGACAGAGATTGGACAGACTGGAGAGATAAAAAAAAAATGAGTCCTACTCCGCAACCACAAATAGTTTGAGGTACAGTAAGCTAACGGGCAATGAGGACTAGAAGTATACTGTTTAGAGTCATGCTAGTGGCTATAGCAATGAAACCCCACCATTTCGGTAGCTCACCAAATTGTTTATTTCACATTCACAGAACCTCCCAACGTGGGCACTTCTGGTTGCCCACATATTAAGGTAGGGATCCAGGTTTTTTCCACGTTGTGATTCCACCATCTCCTAAAATGCTCAGAGTCCTCTGAAGGACTCCAGAAGATGAGAGACTGGAGAACCCCACTTGCTTCCTAAAATCATCAGCCCAAAACTGAATCCTTATACACTCTTGGATGGGAATGTAAATTGGTACAGCCACTATGAAATATAATATGGGGGTTCCTCAAAAAATTAAAAGTAGAACTACCACATGACCTAGAAATCCTGCTTCTGGGAATATATCCAAAGGGAAAAAAATCACTGTCTCAGAGACATCTATATTCTCATAATTACTGCAGCATTATTCACAACACCCAAGATATGGTAACAACCCAAGTGCGTACCAATGAATGAAGTGATAGAGGATTTGGGGTGTGTGTGTGTGTGTGTGTGTGTGTGTGTGTGTGTGTACTATATATGTGTGTGTGCGTGTGGTATATATATATATATATATATATAATGTATATAGTGTGTGTGTATATATATACATATATATAAACCATAAAAAATATTTTTAAACCGTTATAAATATGAAATCCTGCCATTTGCAACAACACAGATAGGACTTGAGGCCATTATGCTAGTGAGATAAGTCAGATAAAGAAAGACAAATACTATGTGGTATCACAGTTATGAAATTTAAAAAAGCCAAACTCACAGAAACAGAAAGTAGAATGATGGTTGCCAGGGGCTGGGGGAAATGAGGACAGCCTTTTAAAAGGATTCAAACACTCAGTTATATAAGATGAGTAAGATCTTAGGCTCTAATGTATAACATGGTGACTGGGGTGAGTAATACTGTATTATATACATAAAATTTTCTAAGAGAGTATATTTTACATGCTTTCACCAAAAAAGGGGGGAAAAGGGTAACTATATGAGGTAATGGATGTATTAACTTGATTGTGGTAATAATTTCACAATGTATACGTATATCAAATAATCATATTGTACACTTTAAATAGCTTATATTTTTGTCACTTATACCTCAGTAAGCCAGGGGGAATTTTTTTTAAATAAAGCTTTGGCCCTAAGTGATATACATCTCTTATTCTCAGTCCATTGGACAGAACTAGTCTCATGACCTCAACTGGTTGCACAGGCTTCTGGAAAATGTAATCTCAGACTGCACAGCCGATAGACACCTAGCTGGCTTTGCCACAGAAAGCCTTTCTAAGGGGCCCCTGGGTGACTCAGTCAGTTGAGTGTCTGCCTTCGGCTCAGGTCATGATCCCAGCGTCCTGGGATTGAGTCCCACATTGGGCTACCTGCTCAGCAGGGAGCCTGCTTCTTCCTCTCCCTCTGCTCAAGCACTCTCGGCCCTCGATAGAAAGAAAGAGAGACAGAGACAGAGAGAGGGAGGGAGGGAGGGAGGAAAGAAGGAAGGAAGGAAGGAAGGAAGGAAGGAAGGAAGGCCGGCCTTTCTATCATGTTCTTTGAGCTGAAATACGGAAGCCCAAGTATGAGAGCTGCTCCAAGAACTGTGAGAACAGGGTGCCCAGAGTGGGAACGGCAATTGAAAAGTCTTAAAACTGAAATGAGTTTGGAAATGCAAAGAACAAAAAGGAGGCCAACGTGGCAGTGAGTAATGTCACACATCTCCCACGTTCTGAGAGCAGGTGGGGTTCTCTCCTCCTCCCTGTAAGAACTCTTGTAGGTATTTTTTGGCTCTCTTGAAGAGGAAATCCAACACTCCTTTACCTTCCATCTGACAAAGATCTGCTCACAGGAATCCTCTGTAAACATATTTTGCAAGCTGTCTATCTTTAGGACCTCTAACCCCCTCCATGCTTAGCTCTGCATGGGTGGCACAACAGTGACCAACACAGATCCCATCCCTGTCCTCAGGACATCTGCAGTCCAGTGGAGAAGACAGGCTCACCACCAGATGGGACTGTGAGGTGTTCTTTCATTTATTCTTTCATTTGGCAAAGGGTTTTTTTTAAGATTTTATTTATTTATTTCACAGAGGGAGAGAGATCACAAGTAGGCTGAAAGGCAGGCAGAGAGGAGGAAGCAAGCTCCCTGCTGAGCAGAGAACCCGATGCGGGGCTCGATCCCAGGACCCTGAGATCATGACCTGAGCCGAAGGCAGAGGCTTTAACCCACTGAGCCACGCAGGCGCCCTCATTTGGCAAAGTTTTATTGTGCATCTCCTGCAGTGCCATTCTGGTGGTGTGTGAAAGATGATAAACTTAAGTAAGAAAAATATTAAGAGTACCGTGGAAAAAAATAAAGCACTGGAGATGGGTGAGGAGCTATAGTTTTAAATAGAGAGGCAGGCAATGCCCCAGTTAGGATCTGACTTTTTAGCAAAGGCTTGCAGGACTTAAGAGAGGAAACCAGACATCTACCTGGAGTGAGAGTCTCGGGCAGATGGAACTGCTAGTGCAAAGGTCTGGAGGGAGGAGCCCATCTGATATTTTTGAGCTGTAGTAAGGAGGCCAGTATAGCCGAAGCAAAGTAAGGTAGGGAATGGCTAGAGATGAAGTCAGGGAAGTAACATAGGGAAGATCAAGAGGAGCATACTTTACTCCAAGTGGCATGAACAGACATTGAACAGATAAGTGACATGTGCTGGCTCAGGTGTTAATAGGCTCTCTAGGACCCTGCAGGGGAGCGGACTATGGTGGAGAGATGACAGCAGGGAGACTGCTGTGATTCTCCAGATGGGAGGTGATGGTATATTAGGGCAGAGTGGAGAAGGGAAACGCCTTGATGAATTTTAAAGGTAAACAGGAATTGCTGATACATGATGTAGGTGTAAGAGAAAGAGGGAATTTTGGCCTCAGGACCTGGAATTACAGAGCTTCCCTTGTGTGATCTGGGGAAGTGGAAGAGAAACAAGTCTAGGGAGGTATAATATAGAGGTCATTCTAAGATTTGGGAGCCACATTCTGGCTACAGGCTGGTTCAGAGTGGGCATGTGACCCTGCCTGAGCAAATTAGACTTGGATAAATGGTTTCTGGAGCTTTTGGTAAAAAAAAAAAAAAAAAAAAGGATGTCCCCCTCTTCCATGTTACCCTCTAAAACCACATCCTTCTCCCCTTCAAATGGTGCAGGGTAAGTCATTTTACAACCAGGCAGAAGAGCCTGGAACTGCTAGGATGATGGAGGAGCCAAAAAAGAAGCAAGTGCTAGGAACGGGAGCCAGAAACAGGGTCCCCAGTGATACCACCATCCTCACCATCATGACAGTCACTGGGCATCAACTATGTGCAGGCACCATTCAAGGAGCGTATGCAGATTATCTCATTTAGACCCCACAACAACACTAAAAACAGGTATTATTATTGCGCCTAATTCATAAATGAGGAAACTGAGGCTGCAGAAATTGAGAGACTTGCCCTAGAACATTTAGCTTGAGTGATGGAATGAGGATTCAAACCCAATGAATCAGACTGCAGAGCCTTTGCTGGTAGTAATTGCCTTCCAGTGTTTGAGGTGCTGGATCATACCTCACCTGAACCAGGAAAAGCCAGGACACTTTCTAAATCACATGTGCCAAGATACTTCTTGTTTGGGAAGAAAAACACTACCTTGGGTTTTGGGGCATTTTTCATCAGAAAGAGGCTTAGCTTTGAGAGTCCAGAGAAGTTAATCCAACCAGCTTGCAGGGGGTGGGGGGGCGGTCACAGAAGACTTGCATAGGAGGGTACATCTGAGGTAAGACCTAAAGAAGGAAGAGAAGGTAGCCATTGAAGATAATGAAGAAGGATGATGGAGGTAGGGGGGCACGACAGGAAGAAAATCCCAGAGGTGGGAGGGAAGGAGCCCTGACAGGTAATGTCACGAGAACACTGCTTTCCTCTCTGGAAAGGGCTTAACCTAGGGATAAGTGTCCTCCACTCAGCCCGATCAGCAATCCCACCAGCCCCCTGCTAAGCCTCAATTCTGTCATCAGCTGCCCCAGTTCCCTGCCCTGGCCTGTCTCCTCCTCTGATCCACCTTCCACAGGACACCTAAAATGTACCTCCCACTTTTTTTAAACTTTTAATTTCTTAATTTAGATAAAGGTTTCAAATCTACAGACTGTGCAGAAATAAGCCTAATAGACCCCCCACGTGCCACCCACATTTCACAGATGAAAACATTTTCCTATACTTGCACCAGATCTCTTCGTTTTAGAAATAAAATGTAGTAGGTGCAAATTAAACCCTTCCCCCTTCTTCTCTGTTCCTTCTTCCCTCCTTCCATCCCTGAAAGAAACCACCAAACTCATGTTGCTGTAAATCAATCCTGTGTGTATTTCCTACTCTTACTCAGTTATGTGTGGACACACTTGGTACAGAGTTGTTGTTTTGGGTGTTGAAGCATCCCTAGTAACTTCTGCCAAATCTTTCCAGCTCTTCACTTTCTAAGACTCACCTTCTCGGTCTCTCAGCTGGCCCAGTTGATGTTTCAGTTGACATGGTCATAAAAAGGCCAATTGTTATGAGGAAATTAGAGACAGGATGGTCTAAAATGTGCAGAGACTCATCATAAATTTTAAAACTGTATGTCCAAAAAGCCAATGATAAGAATCCATCTCCGGGTTAACGCTAATAAAGGTTTTATCCCCCTCAAAGTCATGTCCTGTGGATGGCAGCTTCTTAAGCTTTAATATGCATGCAAATCACTGACAGATTTATTCAAAATGCATGTTTTGATTTAGTAAGTCCAGCAGTGGAGAGGCAAGGGATTCTGCATTTCTAGCAAGCCTCTGGATGCTGGTCCTTGAACACCTTGTAAGCAGCGGATTACAGACATAATGTGAGAGCTTGAAGCTTGTCAAACAGGGATCAGGAGCAGAACAGAGGTTAACTGTCTCCATTTGGGATGATAATCATTTTGTCATTTGTATATTGACCAGACTGAACATGGTGGGGGTACAAATATGACTTCTACTTCTTTCTGTGAAGAAGATGCCAACCTCACATTTTTGTATCAGCCTTTTGGGGAATGGAGAAGAAAACATCCTCTTCTTATGCAGGAGAGGAAGAGGAAAGCCACTGCAACTTCCTCCATGAACAGCAGCTTGGGGTCACAATAACTCCATAAACACCAAGAGTCTCTGCTCATGGAGTCTATCAGGGTTCCATCTGAGAGGCTGAACCACTAGGGGAGACAGGTAGGTAGGTAGGTAGGTAGATGAACTGGGATTTAAACTTATGCAGCTGGGAGTTATGAAGCAGCTCCTAGCAATGTGGTCTTAGTGTCTGATGCTGACACTCAAAGTACACAAGGCAGGCAGTTAGGAAGGGAAGATAGATGTAAAGTGGGGAGAAGCTAGGACAAGCTGGTATAAGCTGGCCTCTCCCCTTGGTGGTATGAGCAGCCTTCATCATGGAGCCAAAACACACACCTGGCCCAGGAGTTGGAGAAGTTGAGAGGAAGATCCAGAAAACAGTAAAACGGTTCCTAGCCTGACTGCTGCCCTATACAAACCTGATGAGCCAGCAGCCAGCCAGCGACAACCTGTGTGATCTACAAAATGGAAGCTGCTTCACTTCTGCCTTCCAAATCTTGCCCAAGAATCTCTATTGGTCCATCCCAATTGAAAGC
This sequence comes from Ailurus styani, assembly GCA_002007465.1. Classification (NCBI taxonomy): domain Eukaryota; kingdom Metazoa; phylum Chordata; class Mammalia; order Carnivora; family Ailuridae; genus Ailurus; species Ailurus styani. The sequence continues at coordinate 658,154 of LNAC01000324.1, read as the reverse complement.
ATACGGAGAAGGTAATTCTAAGATACAGTCCATTCAGCCTGGTCAAGCTGATACATGACAAAGCCATGCACAGAGACTGGAGGAGAGTGGTGAGAATTTCCGTCAGTGGCCGCTGGGAAGATGGTAACATGAGCAGCTCTGCTCTCAAGCAGAGGCACCTTGAATGCATCTGTCTAATAACATCTGGGTGGCTTTTTTTTTTTTTTTTTATGTTAGAGTTGGAGGGGAAACTGGTAGTAGCTATCTCTTATTTGGCTTAAGCCTTTCTTCCAAAACTTGGAGAATCCTTTTATGTCATAGCTTCAGTCAAGGTGCATCTGATCAGTTATCATTAGGTTATGGTTATAGATGTCTCATTAAATAATATTCCAACTTTCAACCAATTATTTTTTTAATAGACTTTATTTTTCATGAGCAGCTTTATGCTTACAGAAAGTTACACAAAAAGTCAAGAAAATTCCCATATACTTCCTGTCCCTCCATACCCCTTTTCCCTTATTATTACCATCTTGCAGGAGTATGGTACCTTTGTTACAATTGACGACCAATAGTGAAACACTGTTACTAACTAGAGTCCATACTTTACACTAAGGCTCACTCTGTGTTGTACAGTTCCGTGGCTTTTTATAAATGCACAGGGTGATGTATCCACCATTACAGTATCACACAAAATAGTTTCACCTTTCCATCCCTACCCCCCCTCCATCTCATGATCCCCTGGCAACCACTGATCTTTTTACTGGTCTCTATAGTTTGGCCTCTTCTAGAAAACGCCATATATTTGTGATCATAGAGTTTATTGTCTTCCAAAGTAGCCGTATCATTTTGTATTCACACCAGCAATGAAGGAGAGTTCCTATTGTTCCGCATCCTCAACAGCATCTGGTGTCATCTTTTGGGATTTTAGACATTCTAATAGGTGTGTAGAAGTATCCCATTGTTGTTCTAATTTGCAATTCCATAATGACATTATGGTTAGCAACTTTTCATGCTTAATTATCATCCGTACATCTTCTTCAGTGAGATATCTGTTCATAACTTTTGTCCATTTTTAAGTAGCTTGTTTTATGGTTGGGTTTTAAGAGTTCTTTGTATATTTTAGATACAAGTCCATCATCAAGTATGTGTTTTGCAAACATATCTGCCAGTCTGCAATTTGTTTCATTGTTCTCTCAACTGCCAGTACTTGTTAAAGCCCCTTTAAAGGCTTAGACCAATGGCAGACATGCTGTCTAACTGATTTTGCTTTTTAATGGCAAAATACCCCCACAAAATACAGAAGGGTGGCAACGTTTGAGCTAAATGTCACCTTTTGAGAATTAGGCCCTGTGGAGTAGCAGCTGTTCTTTCTTCCAGGAAACCCACCTGGATTACATCAGCCCCTGGCACCCTCTTATGCTTCTCAGCCCTTATGAAACACTTGAAGCAGGACTCAGCTTCTCCCCCAAATTTGCTATCTTAATGGTGATCCTATGGTCCCTCTGTCCCTGGGCCAGGGACTCAGGCAATTCTTGGATGTTCCTTTTGACTCCTCACACCCACAGGGTCCCACATTGTTACCGCATTTCCCCCAAAGTTGTCCCTTCTCTCACATCTCCATTTCAAGGTCTGCTCCACCTAATCCCCAGCCCAGAGCCCTGGACCTCACCCTGGATGCCCCACCCTCTACAGCCAATCAGTCTCCTGGCACACTCACTCAGCTGTCTCCCCTCCACTCCACAGCCCTATATGGTCCAGCATTGCCCTACACCCCCACACCTCATCCTGCTCCACTCCCCTCCCTCAGTCCCCACCTCTCCCCTTATTTATTGAATAACTACTGAGAGAGTCAGGCTTTGTACCAGACACTGAGGACAGAGTGGTGACCTAGGCAAGCATGTTCAGTAAAAGGTCCCTGAATGCTGCCATTTCTCGGGGCCCTGACTGAGGCTGAGTGGGCTCTCCAGAACTCCAGGCCCAGTATCCAGTAGTGCTTTCTGGGGCAGCCCACAGACCTCTCACATTCCCCGTGTGCCAAACCGATCCGCTCCTGTTGCTTATTTTCTACCATCCCTACCTGGTGATGGTGATGCGTCCAAGTCCCCCACTGAACCTGAGCTCCGTGGCCTGGAGACTGGGGCTCGCTCATCCACCGCAGTGTCCCCGGGGCAGGGTATGCAACGGTAAAGACGAGGACCACCTGGAAGAACGCACGCCGGGGAGATATCAGGGTCGTGCTATCGGCCCCCTCTCCCTCCTCACTCAGACCTGAAACACCCTGTTTCTGAAATCGAGGAGCCGTAAGTCGGCCATCTCCGTACCTGGCCTCCTAGGATGAACGTCTCACTTTGTCAAGAAGATCAAGGGTGGCATTTGGGACCTTTTGCCTTTTAGGGGACACCTGGCGGTGAGCGGGAGGACGAGGAAAGCGAACGAGCCTCCCCGTTTTCTCCTCACTCGAAGCTACCCAACCCGGAGGAGCGAGAGGCGCGGGACGGCAGCCCCAGCCCCCCGGGCCTCCGACGGCGTCACTGCCGGCGCGCTCGTGACGTCAGAGGCGGGCGCCACACTCGCAGACGGCGCGCGAAGCCGTTGCTGCCGCGCTGTCATGGAGTTAATGCAGGAAGCGCGGGAACTGGGCTGCTGGGCGACGGAAGAGATGGGGGCGCCCGTCGCAGCCCGAGCCCCGGAGTCGACGCTGCGCAGGTGAGGGGCGCTCTGAGAGTGAGCACTCCCAACCCTGGAGATGGTCTCCGGGGGTGAGAACCCCACCCCTCCCTGAAGACCCGCCTTCCTCTGCCTCAGTGAGAATAACCCTTGAGGGCGCCCCCCACCCCCCCACACACCCAGTAGTATATTCAGGAAGAGGATCCTGGGGTGAGTGAACATCCCCTGACGGTGACCCCCACACTCCACCGTCTACCCCATGAGACCGCCCAGAGTGAGGGCCGACGCACCAGTGCGGATCCCCCGAGAGTTCATGGAGCCCCCTTCCTGTGTGGAAGTAAGATCTTTGGAGTGAGACTGTCCCTGCAACACCCTACCACCCCCACCCACCCCAACCAGTGAAGAGACTCGAGTCACCAAAGACCGACCACCCCATTGGAGGTTGAATCTATAGGAGTGATGACCCACATCTGGTAATGAGAGCACTTCCTGGCTGTATATTCCCCACCCCCTCTTCTGGAACTGACTAGAGATAGCCCTCTCCCAGGAGAAAGGAATCACCCCACCAGGGAATGAGAATATCCCCACACCCAGCGAGAAGCCCACAACTCAGTGACCAAGAACTCCGCAAAAGGGAATATCTCACCCCAAAAAGTATAGACCCTCTTTCCCCTCCCGAAGTGAGAATTCCCTAGTAAAAACTTTACCCACCATCACCACCCTGGGAATAAGGATGATCCACCCTGTGTGATGCCCGAGGCATACCTTTACACACTCTCCCCACAGACTGTGTCTGGGTCAAGGAGCTGACATCTGGGCCTATGTCTTGAGGCACGTGCACAGCCAGAGGTGAGCCTGGCCACCTGAGGGAGGCTGTGACTCGGAAGGGGGCACAGGCAAGCCCCCACAGTAACACCTCTTCCTTCTGCCTCTCCACTATAGGAGTGTCAAGAAGATCCGAGGAAACCTACTCTGGTAACTGGTTCTAAGAGCTATTCCTTCCTATTTCCCCTGGTCCCATCCAGCTATGTTTTCACCCACACCTCCTGTCTCCCCCTGGAAGTCCCTGTCATCCCCTAACTCTGACCTCATTTCCTCAGGTATGGCCACCAGGATAGTCCAGAGGTGAGAAGCATGTGTTGTAAGATTTTCTTTTATCCAAAAAGAGGACTTGTAGATTTCTGCTCCAGGCCCAGCCTTGTGCTATGGGATGCTGGGGACACTGGGTCACAAGACAGCCCTGATCCCCACACTCGCAGGACTTACAGTCTGAGGGAGACAGGCATGAGCTGAATATTGAGGGGACTTGGATATGAGGTATGCAAGCTGATGAGGGGAAATGGGAGAAGGGACTGGTTTGGGCAATATACTGAGGCCAGTGTGGGACCTATTGTGTGCAAGGGGCCCTAGTGACATCTAGGGGGAGGTTTCCAGAAGACCCTGGGACCCCTAGGTGTGGGGCTCAGTGGGGAGGTCAAAATTGGGGCAGAGATGTAGTGACATCAGTGCAGAGACAGGACAAGGGTTAGGAGGATAGGGGAAGCAATCCCAGGAGGAAAGAGGAGTCCAGATGGTACCCTAGTGTTCTTCTAAGCCCAGAGAATCAGACACAGAAACTGCTCACGATAAACCCTCTGCCACTTCCCTGTGCAGGCAAGGAGACCAGTGCTCCCCAAATAGCAGTTAGTCCAGGCCAAGCCCCAGCCAGGCCATGCATCTGACTCTGTACCTGATCCCACCAGGCCCGTCGGAAGCTGGAGCTGGAAGCCACTGTTGATCGTCTACGGGCAGAGATCCAGGAATTAGACCAGAGCCTGGAGCTGATGGAGCAAGAGACCGAAGCTCAGGGTGACCTATGGGGCTGGGAAGATAAGCAACAGAGTGGAGGTGGGGGAACTGCTGAGAGCCACACGTTTCTCCTACAGACATGGCCCTGGAGCAAGCCGTGCAGAACATTCAAGACACCCAGCATCGCGCCCTCCTCCTTCGGGCCCAAGCTGGGGCCATGCGAAGACAGCAGCGTGGGCTTCAAGATCCCGTGCAGCGGCTGCAGAACCAGCTGAGGCGTCTACAGGACATAGAGAGGTGGGCCTCAGGTGCTCAGGGACCAGCCCTCACCAAGCGAGGCAGACAGACATTTTCCTTAGAGACCTCATTGCTCTACCCTGACCCCTTCTTGGGTTCCAGAATTCTGAGCTCCACTCCTTAGGATTTAAAGTCTGTGAGGTCAGAAAGTTTTCTCATTTCAGCCACTTATATTTCCAGTGCTTAGAATGGTGCCAACTGTATATCTAGAGAATGTTCCGATGAAAGAACAGTAAATAAGGCACAAGTCCCTCCCCTCATGGAGCTTATACTGTGATGCAGAGGATCCAGATGATAAACTAGGAAGCAGACTTTATAATTGCAGGGAGAGATGAGTGCTATGATAAAAAGGTGGGCGAGTAGTAAGGGCAAGGGAGAGGCTACTCCAGGGAGGCTGGTCAGAGAAGGCCTCTCTGAGGAAGTAACATTGAGTTGGGGGAGGAATCTCCATGGAGAGGGACAGCAAGGGCAGAGGTGCCGAGTTTGGCATATGGGAAAAACAGCCAGGAGGCCACTTGAGCTTCAGTTACACGGGCAAAATGGAGGGCATGAGGAGGTGGGGTCAGAGAGTGGACAGAATGCCATGGAGGCATTGGAATTTTACTTGGAGGCTGGGCCCATGTCTTAGCCTGTCCACCTACAGCTCTGTGACCTTGGGCAAACTCCTTAGCTTCTTTGTGCCTCAGTTCGTAAGCTCTATGGATTAGGGATTAATTTAAACCCACTTTATAGGGCAGGTATGATAATTAAATGAGTTAAATTATGGAGAGTGCTTAGAAGAGTTTCTAATACCCATTGTTATTATTCTGAGTGGGATAGGAAACATCACATTTTTTTCCAGGGTTTTGGACAGCAAGGTGACATGATCTGTCTGACGTTCTAAGAGGATCATTGACTACTAGATGGAAAACAGACTGCAGGGGGCAAGAGCAGAGGCCAGTGAGGAAGCTAATACAGCCAGGAAGTGTCAGTGGCCTGATTTTAGAGGTGGCCCCTGAGATCCAGACTCAGTGACTAGCCTTGTAGCAGGAGGAGACACAGACGTCTGTTCTAGCTCCCTTTTCCCAGGGACTCCTACCCCAACTCTGCTTCTCTCTCCAGGAAGGCCAAAGTAGATATAACCTTTGGACCCTTGACATCAGCAGCCCTGGGTCTGGAGCCTGTGGTCCTGGTAAGAGTCCTGGGCCATGGGGAAAAGAGTGGGGACTCAGGTCAGGTGGACCCCTGGGCTGTCCTCATGCCCCATCCTCTTCTTCCCAGGCTGATGTCCGAACAGCCTGCACCCTCCGGACCCAGTTCTTGCAGAAACTCCTAATTCCTCAGGCCAAGGGAGGCAGCATCCCGTGAGTGTCATCCAGGCTCCACAGACCCTGCCAAGAACCTGGGCTTTGAGGGAGGAGTTACTTGTCTGTTAATTCCTCAGACACTCAGCCTCTGGACTGTGTCAGCCCAGGCCTTGCCCTGACAGGGCTCTTAGGCTGGGACCAAGAAAAGACAAATCCATCACAGACAGTGGCAACCTGGGTGATTAGGGCTATTGGGGGTGGGGAAGCCTGAGAGACTCCAGGTACCCAGAGGAGATACCTTCCTCACCTAAGGAGTCAGGGAGGACAGGTTCTCTGGTGAGGAGGCTTAGCCAGGGTGAAAGGTTAAGACAATATTCTAGACAAATAGCACATGTGAAAGGCCCTAAGGCTAGCTAGTTGGTGTAAGCAGGGAACTCAAGTCTAGCAGGCATAGATGGACTTGGTTTCCTCATCCTTAAAGTGGAGACAATGATAGCCTCCCGCCTTACAGGGTAGTGGTGATCAGTAGAGGGAGGGTTAATGTGTCTTGTAATATTCTGTCTCCTTCCCCAACCCCACAGAACCCCTCGAGATGACTACTTTGGAGCTTCTTACCAGCAGTGGCTTAGCTCTGTGGAGGTAAGGGGGTGGGCCTCACCTTCTGCCCCATGAGCAAACCTCAGGACCTAACTCTTGATCCCTACCTCATCACCATGGATCCCAGCGCATAGCCCTGCCCCCATCTCTAGCCCTACTTCACCCTTCCCCCCACCAGACACTGCTGACAAACCACCCTCCAGGCCATGTCCTGGCCTCCTTGGAGCACTTGGCTGCAGAGCGGGAGGCAGAGATTCGGTCCCTGTGCAGTCCGGATGGGATCCGAGATACGGAGATAGCCAGGTGTGGAGTGGAGGGCTCCTAAGGGCCGCACAGGGCGGGTGGATGGGTAAGCCGGAACAGATTCCGGACCAGGCACAGTCACCCTTCTGACGGGGGTGGAACTGAAACCCAGTGACCAGTCTGGCAGGTGGGCTGACATTGGCCACCCCCAAGAGCCCAGGCAAGTGGGGAGGCCTCCTCCCTCAGCAGTTTTACCCCACCCCCAGGTCCCAGGCACCAGACCCGTCAGACTCCAGCCAGGCCCTGCCATCCATGGTGCATCTCATCCAGGTGACCCCCAGGCATCCTTCCCAGGACTCCACCCCCTTCCCATTCCCATCCCGAGGCCCGCTTGATCCCCTCACCCCCAGGAATCATGCCCACCCTGACTTTGTGTTCTCATTCCAGGAGGGCTGGCGGACCGTGGGTGTGCTGGTTGGCCAGCGGGGCCCCCTTCTGAAGGAGCGTCAAATCCTGACCCGGCGCCTCCAAGGCCTGATGGAGGAGGTAGAGAGCTGTGCCCTGGGACCCAGTGAGAGGTGAGGGGCCCCCTCAGCAGAGGCCTCTAGGCCATCTCTTTCCCAGAGGTCTCAGAATACTAGACTTTTTCTGCCCCTGTGGCTCCCAGTTCTCCCTCCCTGCTCTCCTGGTTTGTCTCCCTGTGTCTGTGGCTCCTTGTGCATCCTTACAGATCCCATCTGCCTCCTCCACTGGGAGTCTTAGTCATCTTCCTCTCCCTGGCTCTTTTCTGCTATGCCCCAGGCAGGCCTTGATGCTAGGGCTCCGAGGCTGTGGCCTGTGGGCAGAGCTCAAGGCCCTGCGTGCCCAGAGCCAGGAGCTGGAGGAGGTGGCTGGGCGGCGGCAGCTTCTGCTGCAGGAGCTGCAGGCCAAACAGCAACGGATCCTGCACTGGCGCCGGCTGGTGGTAAGAGGCCGGCCTCGGGGGACGTGGCAGTGCCTGGTGGAGGGCCTGAGAGAGGCTGGGGGCCTTAGGATCCAAAACTGGGCCTCTGGTGGTGGGGAGAGGCCCAGGGTCAGTCTCCCAAAAGGCAGCAGGACCTGTGCAAAGGGGAGGGAGGGCCAAAGGCTGGGAGGTGGGAAGTAAAAGCCACCCATCTCGGTGGCCTCATGGCTGCCCAGGAGGAGACCCAGGAACAGGTCCGCCTGCTCATCAAAGGCAACTCAGCCAGCAAGACGCGCCTGTGCCGGAGCCCTGCAGAGGTGAGATGAGAGTTGGGGCAAGGTCTGGGTAGGGCTGGGGCTCCTAGATGGGGCCGGGTGGCTCCAGGCTGCCCCTCCTATCCCTTTCCTTCCCCACAGGTGCTGGCTCTGGTTCAGCGAAAAGTGGTCCCCACATCTGAGGCGGTGGCACCACAGAGCCAGGAGCTGCTTCGCTGTCTGAAGGAGGAAGCCCGGCATCTGCCCCACCTTCTGCTAGGCACCCTGCTTCGGCACAGCCCCGGCGGGTAAGACTGGAGCCACCCCCTTATGCCCCTGCCGTGGGTGACTATCACTCCCTGACTCCATGCCAAAAAAATAATCCCGAGCCTCCAGTGTTCCCAAGCCGTCAGACCTCACCCTCAGGTCTCAGTCCCGCTCTGGAATCCCAGTCCCCAGACCCATCTCCAAGTTTCTGGGCCTCCTGAGGCCACCTCTCAGCCCCCAGAACCTCTGGAATCCCAGCCTCCCTCCAAGTAGCCCACCCAACCTGGACTTTCCCTGGCAGATCGCAGCCTCTCCCCACGGTCCTGCCATCCATCCACCAACTGCATCCTGCGTCCCCGAGGGGCTCCAGCCTCATAGTGCTGAGCCACACACTGGGGCTGCCTGCAGGGAAGGTGAGTGCCTGTCCCCGAGGACCTGTCTTCCCAGCCCTCCTCCTGCCCAAAGTGACTGTTGTTCCCCCTCCCTCCAGGCTCCAGAACTGCTCCTTCCAAAGGCCGCCTCGCTTCGCCAGGACCTTCTGTTCCTCCAGGACCAGCAGAGTCTCCGGTGCTGGGATCTGCTCCACGTGAAGACCAGCCTGCCACCAGGACCGTCCGCCCAGGGTAAGGCCTACCCTGCCTTCACAACTGGCATCCCTGCCTAGTCGCGGGGCCATCAGCCTCCAGAAGAAATCCCACACACCCTTTGCTGACACAGGGCCTACTGCACACTGAGTGCTTTCAGCATGTTCACTGGTTTCATCTGAATAGCAGCCCCATGGGGTGAGTGCCGCTGTTTGCCCCTTTTACGGAGGCAGGAACTAAGCCTTGCTGGCTGCCCAGGTAACAGAACTAGGATTTCTATCCGGGCAGTCTGACATGTGTCTGTACTCCTTACCAGGTGATCCTGCCCATCAAATTGCCAAGTACTCATGTATGACCATCCAGTAGGATACGTGAGTAGTTAAAAGTTGGGCTTTGGACTTAAACTCCTCTCAGCCCTACTTCTTCCCTGCTGTGTGATCTCCCAGAGCCTCCGTTTCCTCCTCAGTGGAGTAAGCATAATCCTAGTGCCTTACAAAGTTGCTGGGAAGACTCAGTCCAGTTACCTAAACAGGGCACTGAACAATGCCTGGCATTCAGTAAGTGCTCTGTGCCTCTGGTACGATTGTGATCATTTCGTCTGCACATGTGCAGTCTCTTTCAGTCCTTATAATGAGGGTAGGATGTTTTGTTGTTGTTGTTGTTGTTGTTGTTTTTGAAAGAGAGAGAGAGGAATGTGGAGGGGGAGGGAGGGGAGAGAGAATCTTAAGCAGGCTCCATGCCCAGCACAGAGGCCAGCATGGGGCTCAGTCTCACAACCCTGAGATCAGGCCCTGAACCAAAATCAAGAGCCAGATGCTTAACTGGCTAAGCCATCCAGGTGCCCCCAAAGGTAGGGATTATTAAGACCCAATTTGCAGATGAAGAAACTGAAACTCAGAAAAGTTGTTCCTTACTAGATTCCCGCAGGAAGCACTTGCTAGGTACCTGCCAGCTCCTGGCCCCGAGAGCTCAGTGGGGAGAGAGGCCAGAGCTGCCCATCCCCAGGGATCCCTGTGGTAGAAACAAAGAGCACAGAATCAAAGGGTAAATAGTCAAGAGGTGTATTGATGAGAAATGACTTGGGGTGCCATCAGCAAAGCAGGAAGAGACCATTTCCGGGCCTTTGAGTTTTGGGCCCCCTGCCTTCCCCTCTCCGATGAGCAGGGAGCTGTGTACGGGAACAGCCCGAGACATGGCACAGCATCATCCCACCTCATGGGCATCCTGGGCTTTAGCATGTCCGTAACAGAACATAGTTCTCTCTGTTCTGAAAAGCAGTTTTGTTTTTCTTCTGCCTTGTTTCCCTCCCTCAATAAATCACCCCACTCTCCTCCTGAGGCCAGCCACCCAGGAGTCATCCTTAATTCCTCCCAGCTCCCTAACTGCACCCCCCACCCGACCTTCAACTTGTCAACAAGCCTTGTAGGTCCCACTCCAGCATACCCCATTCTGCCCCCTGACTCACTATTACACCAGACCGCAGGAGGGCCTGAAGAAAGGGCAAGTGTCAGGCCTGAAGTCAGAGGCAAGAATGGAATGGAGCCAGGGTCCAGGCCCAGGGGTTCGGACTGCACTGCTGATCTGTACTTGCTCAAGATGGACCTGTTTTGGGCCTGTGGAGAGGGACTAGACCCTGTCACGTCTCCAGGGGGAAACACTGCTGGAATGTCGGGCTATAGCAGTCTGAGGAGGAAGCCTTGGGATGAAGAACACTGGGAAGGGCTTCCAAGAGGAAAGGTGGTGTCTCAGGTGGTCCCAGAGGGATAGGCAAGGTTTTGGTAGTAGCAGAGACAGATAGTACAGACCTTCAAGTACTAGGCTAAGGAACTCAGACTCTGTCTTGGGGGTACTGGGGAGCCTTGAAGGGTTCCATGCAGAAGAGGGAAAAGATCAGGTTTTATGCTTTAGAAAGATCACTCTGGCAGCAGCCATGTAGAGAATGGGCCAGAATGGAAGGCTGAGGCCTGGAACCTAGGAGGGAGGCTGGGGGGCAAGTAGGGAAGAGGGAAGAAGGGGAGGGATGGGCCAAGGAGACTGATGGTCTGTCGAGGACCAAGGAAGGTATCCAGGATGAGGCCTTGGTGGGCTTGCCCCTGAGATGAAGACCTGGGGAGGAGGGAGAGATCTGGGAGAGATGCTGAGGTCCCGACTAGGTGACTGGAGACCTGGTGACCCACTGGCTGTGAGGCCCCAGGGAGCCCGAGGACTCAATGCTGCCTCCCGGGTCTCTCACCTGCAGAGCTGCTGCAGATCCAGGCATCCCGGGAAGAGGAACAGAAAGACAATCTGGGGCAGGCTCTGAAGCAGCTGGAGAACCTGCTGAAACAAGCGCTGGAGCGAATCCCCAAGCTACAGGGGGTTGTGGAAGACTGGTGAGAGGGGCACATGGGGCGGAGGGGCTGGGTGCTGAGCTGGGTGGAACAGGCAGAACTCTGGCGGGGTGGGCGGGCGGTGTGCAGCTGGTGACAAGCAGGCCATGGTGCTGGTGGGGAGGCCAAGTGTCTAGAGGCCCAGGCCTTGCTCTGACGCTGTCCCCTTCCCCCAGGTGGGAGCAGCCAGGCCAAGCTGCCCTGTCCGAGGAGCTCTGCCGGGGCCTGTCCCTGTCCCAGTGGCGGCTGCGCTGGGTCCAGGCCCAAGGTGCCCTGCAGCAGCTGTGCAGATGAAAAGGGGCCTCCAACAGAAGTCAAGAGCTTCATAGTCACCCCTCCATGAGACCTTTGGGAGAGAGCATTGCCTGGACGTGTCAGCCCACTGTCTCTACCCACACTTGCTGTCATGGGTGTTTCTGTTTCTCTCAACTGCCTTGGACCTGTCCTTTCCTCTCATCAAATCCAAGAGAATGGGGTACTCTGGACCCACCGTAGGTCCCCCTGAAACTCCCCTCATCACTTCCACCCTCAGCAAACAGTCATTGAGCACCTGCTGTAAACACTGAGGATCCGGCACTGAACAAAATGGACGAAAGTCCCAGCCTTCAGGATGTTTCGCTAGGACAGGGAAGCAGACCCCTGACAAGTTAAGTGAGCAAAATATGTAGTATGTTGGAAGATAACGGCTCTGGAGAAAAAGAAAGCAGGCGGTAGGAAGTGCGACTTTAGATAGAAGGCTGCACACACTCTGTAAAGGTAACGAGAAGGACGCATGTGGGCATCTGAGGAGGGCTTGTTGGGGGGCTGGGGTGGGAAGGAGGCAAGAGATGGGGCGACAGCCCTGAGCTCCGGGTTGTCTTCTAGTTTTTACGTTGTTTCCGTTTTTACATTTAAATCTCTGAAGTTCTTTGGAATCTATCCAAATGGATCCAATTTTGTCTTATTTTACATATATCCCAATAGCACTTCTTCAAATTCTCAGAGCAGCGGTTGCCTCTGAAGGAGAGGTGGGTAGCAGGGATCAACCAAGGGTCAGGAGACAAGGGACCTTTCTAGAATTGGAAATGGATTACATGTTGAAGGTAGTAGGAATAGATGTCAGAACTCATCTAGCTATACTCGTTAGCTCTGTGCTTTTCACCGTGAATTGTTCTTCACTTTATAAAGTAAAACTTTACTTGCCTATATAAAATAAGATTTCAGGTGATTTGAGATGCCACCTCTTCTTACGCTGAATGTCCATGATTAATCAAGCTGTATCTGGATTCTCTCCAGGCCTGGTGTCTCTGACTCTTATATGCCATCCCCACAGTGTTCTCATTATAAAGATTTTGTCATGTTTTAGTATCTGAAATGGCTGGTTGTTGTCTTGCTCTAGTTTCTCAAGGCTTCCCTGTCTCTTCTTGCTAATTTTTTCTCCCAAATGAAATGAACTTTATACCCAACCTGCCTGGTTCCAGAAAAAATATGAACACGAATCAGAGTTTTACCAGAGTTGCAATAAGTTTACAAATGAAGGAGATTTGGCGTCTTTAGGTCTTTACCGTATTTCCTTTCCTATGTGCCATCGCGTTGTTCCCCTCCTCTCTTCATCTTGGCTCCTAGCCAAGACTGAACGTGGGGGTCCTTGTCCCCCTTCCCTGCTTAATCTTTCTCCACAGTACATCTTCTAAGATACTTTGTGTTCTACATTATTTATCCTTTGTTGTCCTCCAGACAGAATGGGAGCTCCATGAAAGTGAAGTTCTCTATAAACCAGAAGTTGGGCAAACTTTCCTAAATATGATTCAAAATCCAGATGCAGTAGGGAATTATTAATGAAAACATAAAAACAAACTTTTGCAGGGTGCCTGGGTGGCTCAGTCATTTGAGTGGCCGACTCTTGGTTTCACTTGCGTCATGATCTCAGCGTTGCAGGATCAAGCCCTGAGTTGGGCTCCTCCTCAGCACAGTCTGTTTGGGATTCTCTTTCTCCCTCTCCCTCTGCCCCTCCCCCTGCTTGTACACAATAAATAAATAAATAAATAAATAAATAAATAAATAAATAAATAAATAAATTTTAAGAACTTTTGAATAGCAAAAAAAAAAGCAAAATAAAAAGAAAATGATAAATGGGAAGGGGGAGGGATTTGCAGTTTATACCATAAAGGGGGGGTGTGTGCTTGTGCACATGTGTGTATGTCAAAGTGGAAAAGAGAAGGTCCAAGTCCATAGAAAAGTTGGCAAAGTTAATGGACAATTCCCAGAAAATATCCTCCAATTCAATATAATAAGAGAAAAGCAAATTAAAACCCTACTTTGATACATTTTCCACCAATCGGACTGCAAAAAAGGGAACCCAAAATTTTGGAAGCTCACTGCTGACAAGGCTGTGGGAAAACAACACTTGAAACATCAGTGGACAACACCTGTGGGATAATCTCCAGCAAAATTACATATGCATTTACTCTTTGCCTAAACAATTCCACTTTTGCATTCTACCCCAAAGATATACTGGGTGAAATACAAGTTGGGGGACCTTGTACAAAATGACTATATTCTTCAGGTCAGTGGGGCTTGGGTGGGGACAACCAAATGTGAAGTGGGTCTTGATTGAACCATGGAATTTTTTTAAGTGAAATTAGACTTTGGGGACAACAGGAAATTTGAAAATTAGGAATGGGACACTTGTATGTTAAAGAATGTTACTGTGTCTTTGTTAAATGTCTTTCCTGGGATAATGGCATTGTGTTTGGGTGGGAGACTATTCTTAGAGGATGCGTGTTGAGGTATTAAGGATAATGTCTGCAACTTTGAGATAGTTGAGAAGAGGATAAGATAAAAGGGACAGGAAAAACAAAAGATAAAAGGGACAGGGATGGAAGCCAAACATCTATGAATGTACACTGTTTCACACTTTGCACTGTGGAAATACCTCATTTTTCATAATTTAAAAAAGAAAAAAATCCCTAAAAATTGAAAACAAACCTAACTATATCATGTTGGTAGCACAATCGATCCAGATAAGAATTATTCCAGGTTAGGTTAAAATAGTATTTTTGGGGTGCCTGGGTGGCTCAGTCAGCTAAACGTCTGCCTTCGGCTCAGGTCATGATCCCAGGGTCCTGGGATCGAGCCCTACAGCGGGCTCCCTGCTCAGTGGGAAGTCTGCCTTTCCCTCTACCTCTGCTGCTCTCTCTCTGTCTCTGCCAAATAAACAAATAAAATAAAGTAGGGCGCCTGGATGGCTCAGTGGGTTAAAGTTAAAGCCTCTGCCTTCGGCTCAGGTCAGGATCTCAGGGTCCTGGGATCGAGGCCCCCATCGGGCTCCCTGCTCAGCGGGGAGCCTGCTTCCTCCTCCCTCTCTGCCTCCCTCTCTGCCTACTTGTAATCTCTCTGTGTCAAATAAATAAATAAAATCTTTAAAATAAAATAAAGTAGTACTTTCACTCGATGCCTCCAGTGGTATAGGTATCCTAAGGGAAAATGAACTGCAATACAGTCTTAAACTTTTTATTAGTCTTATTGTCCATAATAACACTGGTTTTTATCTTGATTAAAATACATAGTTTACATTTTTGAGACCCTACATAATATATTTTGAAATTAGATATTTGACTAAAGCAAGTAAGTATTTGTGCTAATGTTACTAGGAAACAAGTTTTTGTGTTTTTTTGTTTTTGTTTTTTTTTTTTGAGTAGGCTCCATGCTCAGCGTGGAGCCCAATCAGGGGCTTGACCAATCAGGGCATGACCCTGAAATCAAGACCTGAGCTGAGATCAAGAGTTGATATCCAAACAACTGAGCCATCTGGGTGCCCTGCTGAGGACTAAGGTTGTTGTTGTTTGTTTGTTTTTTTAATGTAAATGAAAAGAAGTATAGTCAAATGGGGTAAACACCCTGTAATCTTTCATTTGACTTAGGAAGTATGAACTCATGGGTTTTTCTCCTTCTAGAAAATAAATGTATTTCCCTCACTAAGTCCACGGAAAAAGTCTAAATATGACAACCCAGTAACAATGAGCAAGCCTAGTCCCAGACTGTGGTCTCTAAATGCCATTTTTGACTACATGGAACCAGGGATCTTTGGGGAAAGAACAGATTCCAGGTCTGGGACAGGAAATTGGCAAATGAATATGAGGCATTTTATGCCAGAAAGCAGGGAAGTCCTCTAAAACTAATGAGGTTGAGTCAGAAGGACTCAGGAGTCAATCTGAAGAGGCTGCCACTGGCCAAAGATGGGACATTCTGAGCAGCAATCTGGCAATGATTTGAAGCACATCAATGTTTGAAAATGTAAGTTCATATTAGTATTCATACACACAAAACCTCACTGGTCACTTTTGAAGGGTGTTAGGAACCAAGTCATTTTGTTTGTTTGTTTGTTTCATAAAATAGGGAAAGAATCAAGCATGTTTTTCCTGTATGTGAACATGTAACCAAATTCCTGATTAGGGGAAAGTTATTTATGAAAGAGTAACTGCTAATTACAGAGAGAATGATAAAATTAGAAAACCACTATTTTCCACTTATCAAAAAAGTAGTAGATGCAGGTAATGATGATCAAGGGCTGCTAAAGCTAGTAGTGGAAAGGTTGATTGGGCATCTTAAGATGGAACAGGATGACATTGCTGATCAGTCTTAGGGCACCAAAGGAAGAGAACTAGACATCATGTGCTCCTAATAGAATACAGTAAGATACAATGGTATACATTACAATAGCACTACGGAAGAAGTATTCTCTCACCAAATAAAGTCTAAATCTAATCAAGCTTTTAGCTGTCAATACAATATATAAGAAAGGGGGAGGGGCAGTCAGGAACAAATGAAACAATATAATCAGTTAAATCCAAAATATGAGATATCCTATAGGACAACTGGTCCAGTTTCTTCAATAAATAAAAAAACAAGTGGGGGTGAGGGGGGAAAGAAGGATAGGGAAGAAGGAAGGGATAAAAAGGCAGGGAGAGGTAAATTTATAGACTAAAAAAGAATGAAGATTTTAGATACTGGAACAATTTCAGCAACAACGTAGTGTTGAATTATAACCCAAAGTATAAAATATCCATGAGTCCATACTGATAAAAATAATTTAATAAAAGAACAGACATCCTCCGTGCAGAAGAATTACATGTAATTTATGTAAATATTCCATTCTTAGAAGGTGAAATTTAACTCTCCACCCCCTAAATGTGGGCTGTGCATAGTGACTTCCAAAGAGCATGGAAAGAAAACAAACAACAACAACAAACAAAGAGCATGGAAAGGGAGTAAGAAGAAAAGTAACTTTATAGTGGAGAAACCTGACAAATGCTACCTCAGCCAAGAGCTCAAAGTTACCACCAACAGTCAAGTCATGTTGATAGTATGTGTACCTTGATACGACGTGGTGAGAATTGCACTTTACCTCTGAGGTCTTCCCTCAACCCCCACTCCAAAAAAAAAAAAAAACAAATAAAACAAATAAAACAAAAAACCCACATAACCCCAGTCTAATGATAAACACATGAAATTAAGAACATTCTACAAAATACCTAACCAGTCCTCGTGAAAACTATCAAACTCATGAAAATCAAGGTATGTGTGAGAAATTGTCACTGGCGGGCGCCTGGGTGGCTCAGTGGGTTAAAGCCGCTGCCCTCGGCTCAGGTCATGATCTCAGGGTCCTGGGATCGAGGCCCGCGTCAGGCTCTCTGCTCAGCAGGGAGCCTGCTTCCTTCTGTCTCCTCTCTCTCTGCCTGCCTCTCTGCCTACTTGGAATCTCTCTCTCTGAGTCAAATGAATAAATAAAATCTTTTTTTAAAAAAAAAAATATATAAGCATCTATTTTNCCTCTCTGCCTACTTGGAATCTCTCTCTCTCTCTCTGAGTCAAATGAATAAATAAAATCTTTTTAAAAAAAAAAAATATATATATATAAGCATCTATTTAANCATCTATTTTAAAAAAGTTTACTTTAAAAAAATAACGTTTTAAAAAAAAAGGCGTCCTTATTCTCTTTTTAGTCACATCTGTAGCACAGAAGCAAACAAAAGCCAGTGGTTTTTAAATATCTTTTATTTATTTACGTGAGAGCGAGCGAGCGAGCGAGCACAAGCGCGGGGCAAGGGCAGAGGAAGAGGGAGAAGCAGGCTACCAGCTGAGCAGGGAGCCGAGATGGGGCTCAATCCCAGAACGCCCGGATAATGACCAGAGCCCAAGGCAGATGCTTAACCGACTTAGCCACCCAAGCGCCCCTAGTGCTGTGTATTTTAAATATTCGTAATAAAACACATTGAGGATTACAAAAAAAAAAGAAAAGAAAAGNCCCCTAGTGCTGTGTATTTTAAATATTCGTAATAAAACACATTGAGGATTACAAAAAAAAAAAGAAAAGAAAAGAAAGAGAGAGAGAGAGAGAAAGAAAGAAAGAAAGAAAGAAAGAAAGAAAGAAAGAAAGAAAGAAAGAAAGAAAGAAAAGGATCAGTCAGCTGTGTCCGAAGAACGGAGAGACCAAACCTACACACACGCGACTTTCTGAGTTGACGCATTTCACTACTCCCTCGGCCTTTACACGAACTATTCCTCCCACCCAGAACATCTCCTATTCATTTAGCAACTCTTCAGACGTCACCTTCCCCAGAAAGCCTGGCTCAGGCGCCCCCTGCCCCTCGTCTTTCTGGAAGTCACTGTCCAGTAGTGTGTCTCTACCGACTGGAAGGCCGCGGCACTCAGCAGTCTCCAGCCCCGCCCAACCTGGGTTGATGTTGACCTCCGGGTGTTTTAAAACTTCCGGAAGGAGCCTCAGCGGCACAGGCGGAGCCTCCGAACTTTTCAGAGCTCTCAAAGGTCCGGTTTCCTCTTTAGGTACGGGGCCAACGACTTTACAGCGCTCTCATTAGCCCATGTTCCTCCAATGAAGGCGTGGCCGCCTCACTTAGCTTCACTTACTTAGACCCAGGCTCTTCATTGGTTCCTTTTTCCAACACTCTGATTGGTTTGCATTCTTCCTTGGGGTGGGCCCTCCAGGTGCGGCCAGATTCTCATTGGCCTCTCTCCATATGATGTCATGGACCAGCGCCCGTCGCTTTCGCTGATACGTCATTCAAGGGCGCCAACCCCGACAAGACCAGAGAGTAGACAGCGGAACTGGCGGAGGCCGCTGAGCCGAGGCGGTAGTAGTGGCAACAGCGACGGCAGCAGCGATGGCCGGGGCAGGGCCAGCCCCGGGACTCCCGGGTGCAGGAGGACCTGTGGTCCCGGGCCCTGGCGCCGGCATGCCGGGCAAGAGCGGGGAGGAACGCTTGAAGGAGATGGAGGCGGAGATGGCCCTGTAAGGCCCGCGATAAAAAGCCGTCCCAGAGTCAGAGCCACCGAGCCCTAGAGTCTCCAGGCCGAAATTTAGCCCGATAAGGCTCTGTCATGGGGAAATGGGACTTTTGGGATTGTGGGGGCGGGAGTAAGAAGAGGTTGGCAAGGATGAAGGCGCTATCGCGGTATACCTAGCGTTTCAGAATTAATGCGAGGTCCTGAGCTGTGATGTCGGTTTTGCCTCCTCAGGTTTGAGCAGGAAGTTCTGGGGGCTCCGGTAACCGGCATCCCAACTGCTGTGCCTGCGGTGCCCACGGTCCCCACGGTAGAAGCGATGCAGGTCCCAGCAGCTCCTGTGATCCGCCCAATTATCGCAACCAACACTTACCAGCAGGTACGGCTGAGCCAAGGCATGTAAATGAGAGAGCACAGTGCCTTGAGCACAGTGTTTGTATACAGAGAGCTGTTGACATGTTGAATTATTGAATAACATGACTAATGTTTTATGCGTCAGGCACTGAGAACACAGTAACCACTAAGCAGACAATATCTCTGCCCTTTGGGAACTTATATTCTGGAGTATGTTGTCCAGTAGAACTTTCTGTAATGATAAAAATGCTCTGTATCTATTTAAAATTTACATTTTAAGTTAAATAGTTCCTCAGTCTCATTAGTCGCATTCACCTGCTCAATAGCAAGCTGTATGTGACTAGTGGAGAGAGAGACTACTAAAAAGAAGACAAGTAAATGAAACTTGTTCATTCTGTCAGTAATTTTGGGATGCCTTCTATGCATCAGGCACTATTCTAGACATTAAGCACATAGCAGAGAACACTACAGAGAAAAACAGTCACTACGTTTTTGGGGTTTAAATTTTACTGGGTAAAGACTGGTCAAAGTAGAGTGAGAAAGGTAGAGGTTTATCAGTGTGGTCAGGAAAAGCCTTTCTGGGGAGTTAAGCAAAGATCTAAAGGACATGATAGAGGGGACCATGGGAATATCTAGGGGAAGAGCATTCCCAGCAGAGAGAACTTCGAGTACAAGGGCCATGATACAGGTGCATACTTGACATGTTCAAGGAACAGCAGAGAGAACAGTGTGGCTAGAGCAGAGCGAGCAAGAGAGAGTGGGAGGAGATGAGGAAAGAGAGGTGATAGAGACCAGACCTGGTAGTACCTTGTGGGCCACCATAAAGACCTTGGTTTTTACTCTGAGAATGGATGCTGTTGAAGGATTTTGAGCAGAGGGGTAATACGGTCCAACTTAGATATTAACTAACTATGGGTGTGTTTGGAGAACAGACTACAGGGGGCTAGAGCAGAGTCAAGGAGACTGGAGTAGAGGCTACCATAATCATCTAGGCAAGAGATAATGATGGCTTGGACCAGGGTGGTGGCATGGGAGATGAGAAGGACAGGCTGGACACAACTTCAGATAGAGCTAAATGGATTGAGGAAGATGAAACAGGATAACAAGAAAGGTTGCGACTGGGAGTGGCTAAGGACAGCTTTCACTAGTGTGATCCCAAAACCTTCGCTGAAAAGTAGCATTTTAACTTAGACTTAAG
This sequence comes from Ailurus styani, assembly GCA_002007465.1. Lineage (NCBI taxonomy): Eukaryota > Metazoa > Chordata > Mammalia > Carnivora > Ailuridae > Ailurus > Ailurus styani. The sequence goes on along the minus strand of LNAC01000324.1, from coordinate 638,044 downwards.
GTTGACAGAAAGCCAGCCCCACACGGAATGCAAAGAATGAAACGCTTGGCCTCCCACGGGGAGCTACCCAGCGCAGCTTGGGGGCACTGAGTGAGGCCCCTCACCCCAATTTCCTCCCCAACAGGTCCAACAGACTCTGGAGGCCCGGGCAGCTGCTGCCGCCACAGTGGTTCCTCCCATGGTGGGTGGCCCTCCTTTTGTGGGTCCAGGTAAGTAAGAAGTGGTGGAGGAGAGGGACCCAGGGGATCAGGCAGGGTGATAATAAGGGATGTCTGGGACACTCCTCCCACCATCCTTGTCTCTTTCCATTCCAACAGTTGGCTTTGGCCCTGGTGATCGGAGTCACCTGGACAGTCCAGAAGCTCGAGAAGCTTTGTTCCTGCGTCGAGCAGGTAGGTCTGGGCCAGGAACTCTACATGTAACCAACCACTCTTGTTTTGACTCCTGCAGCATCTTGCCGACATCATTGTGCCAACTCAGCCTCTTCATTTCATCCCCGTTCTGACATTACCATCTTCTTAAAGCACAAACCTGATCATATACTTATGAGTTTGGCCTTAGTAAGGCTTCACTTGATCATTGCAAACCAACCCCCTTATTGTTACTCGTAATCCCTACTCTTTGCTGTGTTTCTCCATAGTACTCAATACCTTGTAACAAGCTATACGATTTATTCATTATGGTTATCACCTTTTGTTTCCTCTAAAATACAAGCTGCATGAGGAACAAAAGTCTTGGCGCCTGCCACAATGTAAGCATTATGTGCTGTTGATGGGATAAATAAACCATCAAATAAACACCAAGCTCCTCACCTGGCAGTCAAGACCCTTCATCCCCTGGCCCCTTACAGAGAGATCCCCATACACTCCCCAGGAGCCCAAAGCATTGTTAGAATGTGCCCACAATGTTCACTAAATCAGAATCAAGTTAACTAAAATCTATCCTCTCCACAGGTCATTCTTACTTCTGTTGTCAAGGTGACCTTTATACACACCGTCAATTTTTGTGACACCACTTCCTGATATGTATGAAAAGAATACATGTTCTATAAAGTTCTGGTACAATCTCTATTAGATCGAACTTGTGGATTGTGTTACTAAAATCCTGTTATACTTTTTTATCTGATACCTGAGAAATCTCAATATCTCTTATTCTTTAGTATGGTTTTGATCAAAATGTGCATCTGACCTAGTCACCCTGCCCAGCTACCAACCCTGCTGTGGCTCCCTGCTGCCCTCAGGAGGACATCCGTGGTCTAGCCAACAACGCTGTGCTTGGATGCCTACTGACCTTTTGAGCATTCTCTTACGATACTCTCCAAATTTCAGCCGCTGCTATTACAATTATACTAAACTGAAAAGAAAAAAAATTTATTTGTAAATGTTCTCCTTGCCAGTAGTCTTTCCAGTCACCCTTTGCCTAACCAAAGGCAGTTGGGTCTTTATTATCCTTTAGGTTTCAGCTCATAGGTCCCTTTCTCCGGGAAGCCTCTAACCACCCTGGCTAGTTCAGAGGGCTCCTATGGGCTCCCACCACTCCCCAGGTTTCTCCCTCCTAGTTCCAGTTACCCTGCCTGGGCTTTACCCCATCCTGGCCATGATCACTCTGGGCTGTCACTCTCTGGTAATGGGTCTCTTCCCTTCTGCTCTGGACCAGGAGCTCCCTGAGACCCTTTGGTCTTTCGGTGTGACCAAAGTGTTGTATTGTCCAGGACAGGGACAGACCCAGAGGAGATGCTCAGTGGTAAATTTTTGCTGAATGAACAAATGGAAAGACTCCTGCATCACCTAGAAGGCTCCCCAGACTCTTTTCCAGGATTTCTTGGATGCTGAGAGTACCCCCACACACACACACACACGTCACCTCAGGTGCCCCGGTCCCCCATGACACACACCCCCATCTCTCTCTCCCACAGCTGTGGCCCCCCAGAGGGCCCCTATCCTGCGTCCGGCCTTCGTCCCCCACGTGCTGCAGAGAGCAGGTGAGGGGGCCAGGGTCATCATCCGTGCCACATAACTTACCCCCTAAGCCCTCCAACTCCCCCACTAACACCCTGACAGATTCTGCTCTTTCTTCTGCAGCAGGCGGTCCCCGCCCTATGGCCCTGCGGCCCCCTCACCAGGCCCTCGTGGGTCCCCCTCTACCTGGCCCCCCCGGACCACCTATGATGCTGCCACCGATGGCTCGGGCCCCAGGGCCCCCCCTGGGCTCCATGGCTGCCCTGAGACCTCCCCTGGTAAGTGTGGACAGGGAGCTCGTGGCCAGAGATATGAAGGATGGGGAGATGCTCAATCCTGGCTTGATGGGCCATGTCTGATCTACCCTCTCATTCTCTGACTCTGTCTCAGTCTCTCACTGTTTCTTTTTGTGGCTAAATCTGTTTTTCTTTCTTTTTGTGAGGAAAGTAGAGAAACACATGCCATGGATTGTTTCTGTCCCTATATCTCTATTTTTCTTTTGATTGTTCCTCTCTGTGTTTCTGTCCTGGTGTCTTTGTCCCTGTGTCTATCTCTGACTAAAAACTCCTTTCTCTGTTAAGGTGTCTCTTGTCTGCTCTCTGGCTTCAGGCCCTTGCTTTGTTGCGCAGGACGGGAGTAAGGTCTGAATCTGTGAAAGGGCGCTCTTCATTGTCTCCCCTTGCCCACAGGAGGAGCCAGCAACGCCTCGAGAGCTGGGGCTGGGCCTGGGGTTGGGCCTGAAAGAGAAGGAAGAGGCAGTGGTGGCGGCGGCAGCCGGGCTGGAGGAGGCTAGCGCAGCAGTGGCTGTGGGGGCGGGAGGTGCCCCCACCGGCCCTGCGGTCATTGGGCCCAGCCTGCCATTGGCCCTGGCCATGCCTTTGCCTGAACCTGAGCCCCTGCCCCTTCCGCTGGAAGTTGTACGAGGCCTACTGCCCCCACTGCGCATTCCTGAGCTCCTGTCCCTGCGTCCACGACCCCGGCCCCCACGGCCTGAGCCACCCCCTGGCCTCATGGCTCTTGAGGTAAGCAGGGAGCATAGCAGTCAGGGGTGGGAGGCAGGTAGAAAGGGGAGGGAGGGCAGACAGGAACCCATGGCCTTCTGCACCCAGAAACACATGTAGTCCTCTACTGATGGAGGTAGGAGGGACCCAGAAAATTAGAGGGGCTGGGAGGATATGGGAGAAGGAGGCAGACACAGGTACCTCACATTCAGAAGTACGTCCAGTTCTTTATTATAGAAGCAGGAGAGTGAGAGGTATAGGCAGGTGGGGGAACCTGAAGGGGACACATGGGTCCAGAAGATTCCAGCACCAAGCCTTTTGCACCCCATCCCCTTTCCTCTACAGGTCCCGGAGCCCTTGGGTGAGGACAAGAAAAAAGGAAAGCCAGAGAAATTGAAACGCTGCATTCGCACAGCAGCTGGGAGCAGCTGGGAGGACCCCAGCCTGCTGGAGTGGGATGCAGGTGAGGGGCCCAACTGCAGGGCCAGGCATTGCTCAGTCACGGACACACCAAGGTCTCCTCCTTGGTGCAGACACAGGGAAGGTAAACCAGGTCACTCCACAACTGCCGCCTCTCTGTAGGCCCTGCTGTTTGGAGGGCTAGACTATGGCCTCTGAGGGGCAGGCCCTCACCTAGCCACTGAACAGAATTTGGTAAAGGCAACTGGCATGTAGGACTTTCCAAACTCTGTTTTATTCATGAGGGGCTGGCCCTCATGGTAAGAGAAGGTACCTCTCTTACCTCTCAAAGGTAAAAGAGCATTTTTTTTCTCCTCCCAACTTCTTACAAAAAATTTTAAACACTAGGGGTGGCTCAGTCCGGTAAGTGTCTGCCTTTGGCTCAGGTCATAATCCCAGTGTCCTGGGATCCAGCCCCACATAAACCCCCTGCTCAGCGGGGAGCCTGCTTCTCCCTTTCCCTCTGCCTGCCACTCCCCATTTGTTCGCATGCCGTCTTTCTGTTCCTCTGTCAAATAAATAATCTTTAAAAAAAAATTTAACACTGAATTGCGCAGTGAATAGTCATGTATATCCCCCACCTCGATTCAGCAGTTGACATTTTGCTGTATTCTCTTTATCCTTCTATGTATATATATATTTTTTTGGATAATTTTGCTCAGTCATTTGGAGAAAGTTATAAATGAAGTTATCACTTTACTCCTAAATACCTCCGCGTTCATCTCCTAAGAAAAGTGACAGTCTCTTTTATATCATAATATCGTTAACATTCTTAAGAAGATGAATGATCATTTGATATTATCTCATATTCCCTTTTTGTTTAAATTTCACCAGTTGTCCCTAAACCGTCTGTTACAACCATATTTTCCCGTGAATCAGGATGCATGCAATTTTTGGTCTCTAGATTATCTTGGAATGAGAATGGTCTCCCTGCTACCACTTTGTCTTGCAAATAACAGTTTTTTTGAAGTGTCCAGCCTAGTTGTTTTGTGGAAGACCCCTCCCTCTGAGTTTATCAGACTATTTCCTCTTAGGGCAGCCTAACTTGTCCTCAGAGAGTGTCCCTAATCACCACAAAAGCTGTGGGGCAGCCACAGTGCTAGCTGAGGAAACGGACCTGCCTCCTATCCGAGTCCTTGACTTCTGCCTCTTTTGGGAATTGTCTACCTGCCCCAGGCCAGGGCACGGCAGTGTCAACCTAGATGTGGTCAGTGCAGGCTGTAGACCCTAATTCTGTGACCTTGGGCAAATCACTTAGCCTTTCTATCCTTCTTTCCTCTCTCTAACAAGGGAATAATAATAGTATGTGCCTTGTTGGGGAAGGGATGCTCTTTGGGCTTGAGTATGTTCAGTCTGGCTCAGGCCCAGCCGAGGGGATACGCTCAGGAATGGCAGCTGAGGTCAGCCTTGAAGAAGGATCAGACAGTGTGTTCATGTTTCGGGGAGTTAGAGTGGGCTTTGCAAGGAAAGCAAACGGGCGTCAGGGGCCTAGGGGATATCCAGGGAAAAATGTCCAGGAGACCAAGGGGTGCTGGGGCTCAGAGGAGAGTCCAAGGCTAGGACAGAGTTGGAGCCTTCATCATGGCAATGGGTGAGATGGCCCTGGGGTGGGGAAAGGCAGTGCAGGTAGTTAAAAGTGAGGACTCTGGAGCCAGGTGCCTGAGTTCTTGTCCTGGCTCTGCCACTACCTGGTTGAATAACTTCGGGCAGGTAACCATGACTTCTCTGTGCCTCAGTATAAAAGGGCCCGTTGGGAGTTCCAGATGTGTTAAAACCTCACAAGTACTTAGCAGAGAGTCTAGCACAGGGTAAATACCATACAGATGTCGGCTGTTATTACAGAGAGGGTCCCAGGCCGAGACTGCTGGGGATGCAGAGGGAGGAGCATTTGGGGGATGCCTCCAGAGAAGGGGGGCTATTTAAGTAGGACAGACATGGCCAGGCATCTGCATCTTCTGACCTCCTCTTTCCCAACCCCAGATGACTTCCGGATCTTCTGTGGGGATTTGGGCAATGAAGTGAATGATGACATCTTAGCACGCGCCTTCAGCCGCTTCCCATCCTTCCTTAAGGCTAAGGTGATCCGAGACAAGCGAACAGGCAAGACCAAGGGCTACGGCTTCGTCAGTTTTAAGGACCCCAGCGACTACGTGCGCGCCATGCGTGAGATGAATGGTGGGTGAGGCCTCTCTCAGGGACCATGGGTGTGACGGGCATCTGGCCTAAGCCTGACCCCGAGCCTGACCTTGAACCCTCCATTCCCACAGGGAAGTATGTGGGCTCACGCCCCATCAAGCTGCGCAAGAGTATGTGGAAGGACCGGAACCTGGATGTGGTACGCAAGAAGCAGAAGGAGAAGAAGAAGCTGGGCCTGAGATAGGGTCTGTGGCCGGGCACCCGCTCCCTCCTGGCCGGGCGCTGGCTCTTCTCCCTGTTCTCTTTGGAAGATCCCCAACTAGCCACTCACCCACCCTCCCCAAAACCAGTTTCAATAAATTTACGTTATTTCCGTCCCTGTCTGGGCTTGGAAGCACTCTTTGGGGAGCAGGGCTTGGCATCCCCCGATCTGGGAATAGTGAATAGTGGGGAGCTTTAAAAGTTTACGTAGACAAACATGCAGATGGGCATTTTTCTGTCCCTGCTGTGTGTCCATTACATCTTCCTGAAGCCTCTTTTAAGTGCATGGTGAGTGCAGTCCATTCCAGAGAAGGCAAAGGCCCCCAGCGAGGCCACAACCAAGACAAGACTCAGTCCAGTTGTCTTCTGACTCCAGCCTGTGTTCTCAGTACCAAGGTAGGGGGTCTACTGGGCCCTGCCTTCTGGAGGTCACAGCCTTCCAGGCTTTTCATCCATTCAGCAAATTGAGCGAAGGCCTAGCCAGTGCAGGGGACATGGTGACTGAAAGAGTCCTGGACTCTGTTCCCTCAGAACTCATGGTCCAATGGTGGCAGATAGGCCCGTTGCCACACGAAGTGGTCAGGATTGGGGTGGGGGAGCCCAGGGTGCTGACCTGGGAGTTGGGGAGGGTTTCCTGAAGGAACTGGCCACTTCTGAGTCTGTCTCATGCTCTTCCTGTCCTTCTCTCCCAGTCTCTGCAGTTCTCACCCTCTGCATCTCTGAGACTGTTTTCCAGGTTCTTCACTCTGCCAAACCCCAGCATCCTTCTCTTGCTTTATGTCTAAACCCCCTCGAGTGCTTCTCCGTGTCTCTTTCCCTGTGAGTGTCTCTGTGAGTGCCCCTGTTGTCTCTGAGTCTCTGTTCTCTCTCTGCATCTATGGATCTCTCCCACCTCTTTTTTCCCAGCCCCAAGCTTGGCACTGCCTGTCGGAAGAAGTGTCTGAGCAGGATCTTCAGCACTAGACTAAGAGCTTAGACTTTACCCTGAAGGCAGCAGCAATCCCTGAGAAGCTGGAACCAAGTTCAAACGGGACGGGCATCAGATTTGCACTTTAGAAAGAGCCCCGACACAGCCATGCTGTGGACTGGAGGTCTGAAGGAGGCAGGGGCAGGGACCAGGCGGAGGAGGGACACTGCGTGGTTCAAGCCTGGGGAGGGCATGAGGGTCTCCCAGGGGCATAGCCAGCAGAACCCTGGGTTGAAAGGGGGCATGGGAGGAGGAAGGAAACAATGCCAAGACCTCTCTGGGAAGCTGGTCGCCCAGGAGAGGTGTCAAGTTTCCTCTGTTCCCGCCTTCCTTACTGCTCCCTCTCTGACGTCATATTTTCCAGTCTGGTTAGAAGGGTGAGGGCCTCCCTCCCTCCCTCACAGGAAGTGCCCTTCAGTCCCCTGCCACCTGGGCTAGACAACCCAGCCGCAGGACCCTCAATCCCTACCCCCACATCACTAGCCCTTCCTGCTCCTGACCCCCTTCTGCTAACTTCAGTCTCAGGAACCAGGGAGGAGATGGGAAGAGGGAATGATAACAGAAAGGAAGCTTTTATTTTTTTAATCCAATTAATTAACATATAATGTGTTACTGGTTTCAGAGGTAGAGGTCAGTAATTCATCTTATTTAATACCCAGTGCTCATGACATCACGTGCTCTCCTTAATGTCCATCACTCAGTGACCCCCCCCCTCCCCTCCAGCAACCCTTCAGTTTGTTTCCTATGATTAAGATGGTTTGGAGATGGTTTGTCTCCAAAAGGAAGCTTTTAAATGTGTGCATTTAAGTCCCGAGGAAAGGGAGGGAAAGCTCAACCGTGGGGTTGAGAGGCAGATGGACAGAGATGAAGGGATGCAGCAAGCGGACGTGAAGAGATGGGGACGGAGACAGAGAAGAAGAGGTGAGACCTGCAGGTGAAGGCAGTACAATGGGAAGGAACATAGGGAGAACACCAGAGAGAGCAATGGGGACAGAGAGATGAGGTAGGGGGAGAGATGGGGAGGGACTGAAACTTAGTGGCAGAGACTGGGTGACAAGGCCTCGCTGGGGTTAGGTCTGGTGCAACAGAGGCCCAGAGCCAGCGACACTAACTAGGGCAGAGAGCCACGGACAGACGGACACACACAGGCAGGAGAAAGGCTGACTTCAGGGAGAGGAAGCCTGGGGCCTGGTGGGGATCAGCAGGATACTGTGCAGGCCCCCGGGTTAGACAGATGGTGAGCAGTGATGCCGGGGGGCTCTCCGCTCCCCTGATGCTGAGGCCAACCCCAGCACCTCCCACTTGCCCATTCTGTGACCCATGAAGTGGCCCTCCCTCCCAAGGCCCAGTTTCCCTAATGTAATGCGAACAGAAGAGCAGTGCCCACACTCCCATCCTCCCACCCCCAGAATGCCATGTAGTTAATGGTCAAGCAGGGTGAATACTGGAAAATGCCCATATCAAAGAGGTTCTTTTTAATAGTAAATACTTAATAATACATACAGCAGGATGGGTACAACCACAGGCTCTGAAGCCAAGCTACCCCAGTTTAGGGTTACCAGACTTAGGAGATAAAAATACAGGACAAGGGCACCTGGGTGGCTCAGTCAGTTGAGCGTCTCGTTTTCGGCTCCCTTCATGGTCTCAGGGTTGTGCAACTGAGCCTCGGTTGGGCTCCGTGCTCAGTGGGTATTCTGCTTCTCTCTCTCCCTCTTTCTCTGCCCCTCCCCCTGCTCGCATTCTCTCTCTCTCTCTCTCAAATAAATAAACCTTAAAAAAAATAGAGGATACCTAGTTAAGTTTGAAGTTTCAGATAAGTAACTTTTTAGTATAATTATGTTCCCACTATTGCATGTATGTATATGGTACAGATACACAGGTGGGGTCTTTGTTTTGCTGAATCGTTTGAAGTAATACTTCACCCCTAAATGTCTGTGTTCATCTCCTTATAGAGACATCTTCCTACTGTAATACCATAATCACATCTAAGAAAATGAATAATTCTATATCTCATATTCAGTGCATACTCAAGTTTTCCCCATTTGTCTCAAACTGTTATAGCATAGGATTCTAGAGATGAAGAGAAGTGAAAAGGAAGTCTGCTTCAATTTCCCCTTTCATAAAATGAAGACTAGTACTTACCTCATAAAAGGGTTCAATGAAGGCCCATGGCACAGCTGGTGGCGGGCAACAAGCCCTCAATAAATGTTAGCTATAGAATTACTCTGCTTATTGTTTACATTGTTGATGTGTTATCATGATTGGCGCTCCTCAAGAGCAGCTCTGAACATCCTCAAAGCCCTCGAAGGGGATCCTGGGTCGGGCTCCCCCAACCATATTCCCCCACCCAGCGCCGCCATCCCCCTACAGATTGTGACGTTGGCGGACCTGGGATCTGGCCGGAAATCCCCCTTCCTGTTGCAGATAAGCCTGGCGCAGCCCAGCTGACCCCTGACCCTCCCCCCTCCCCATGTCGCAGGATCAAGTCCCCAAGACGGAAAACCCGTCCACCAAACCCCCCCCCCCCCGCTCCATCCCCATCACCCCGCAAACACGCCTCCGCAGCCCGGGTCTCTCACAGCCCGCGTTCCCCAAACTCCTCTCCTAGTCCAAGCCACCCCTGCAGGAGGACAGCTGTAGCTATCAGGAGGCAGGCGGCCACCCCTGAGGTGTGTGTGTTGGTGGGGGGCGCTTGGCCCCGCCCCCGGCCCTGCAACTCGACCCGGCTGCGACCCCCGGCTCTGACGTCTCGGAAAATTCCCCCCTGCCCAGGCCACCCAGGGGAGGGGGTACGTGGTATGAAATGGGGCTGAGACCCCTGGCCGGGGACAGAGAAACCCGCCAGAGGTGAGCCAGGAACTGGGGACTAGAGGTCTGGGGGCCTGGACTCCTGGGTCAGAGGGAGGAGAGGGCTGAGGTCCCTTACTCCTAATCTGAGAAAAGAGACACGGGACGCCAGGATTCCAGGGTCCTGGGGAAGGAGGGAGCAAAAGACCTGGACTCCTGGGTCTGCGAGAAGCAAGGGTTGGGGCCCAGACTCCAGGGTCCCTAAGCTCGCCCCTTGCATCCTTTTTTCTCTCCCCGCCCAGAACATTCACAAGGAGCGTCCATGGACTTCTGGAACTGGGATGAAGCGTCTCCTCAGGAAGTGCCCCCAGGGAACAGGCTGTCAGGGCTGGGTAGGCTGCTGGGGCTGAGTCCCTGTGCGGGGAGGGTGCGCAGGTGGGGGCCTCCGCTGACCCGACGGGGCCCTAACCGCCTCATTGCCTGCAGAAGGAGCCGAACTCGGCTTCTATTTCCCCGAACTGGCGCTCCCAGGGGACACGCTGACAGCGGAGCCACGCTGGAAAGCTGGCTGTGGGATGGGACACCTGGGAGCTGAGGAAGGTGAGAGGCTGGGCTCCCGGGTGTCAGGGAGGAAGGGGGCGTGTCTGGGCTCCAGAGGCTGAATGGGGAGAGGGCCGCCGGCTTGAAGTCCTGAGGTTGAAAGAGGACGAGGCCTTCTAGGTGTGAGTGAGTAGGGACTCGGGGGAATAACTCAGCCCCTGGCGTCTCTAGTCACGGCTCGGTACAGCCTTCCCTAAACTCTGCCCGTTCTTATCCATCGCAGGGCTCTCACAGTCGGACTGGGGCTCCGCGTTACCGCACCCAGAAGCTCCATGGGGGGCGGGTAAGTGTGCGCGCAGAGGCGGGGAAAGGAGGGGACTGGGGTCCTCCACCGTAGGTAGAGGTTTAAACTCCTTGATCTTTAGGGGGTACGGGGCTAGGACGGGAATGCCTCTGTCCTCGAGAAGCCATGCCCTAGATCCGGGAGCCCAGGGCGCCAGGGCTGAGAGCTTAGACTCCAAGAACCCCTGAGGGGACTGGGGACCGGGACACCTGGGCACCCCTCACTTGGGGTCTGTTACTCCTCACAGAGCCCGCCCCTCAAACTCTTCCGTGGTCAGGAGACTGGCCGGACTTGGCGTGCACCGGCTCGGACCCTTGGAGGGGCGTCTCCCAGGCCCTGGGCCCCGCCCCTCCCGGCCTGAGTCCCGCCCCCTTCGCGGGTGCGGCGGGGGCAGCGGGGGCAGCGGACCCGAACTGTACCACCTCCGGGGGAGACACCAACTCGTGGTCCTGCGCCCAGGCCGCCGCCAGCTCCACCAACTGGGACTGTTCTATTGGCCTCGACGGCCCCACCTATTGGGGCAAGGGCCTCCGCGGGGAGCCGAGCGCGGACTCTACCATTTCGTGGGGTGGGCCTGCGGGCTCAGACTATACCACCTCCTGGCTCTCGGGGCTGCATACGGACTGCACCACCTCTTCAAAGGGGTACCAGACTTCAGATCTCACCACGTCCTCCGAACCAAGTCAGCAGTCGGGCGGCGTAACCTTGGCTTGTTACCCCAAAAATAACCACCGAGGTGAGAGGTCCGCAGGACCAGACTCCAGTGAGGGCGGGGCCTAGGCGCGTAGGGGCGGGACGGGAAACTGAGAGTAAAGGTATAAAGTCACCTAAGAGCGGAGACGGGCGGTGACGGCGGGTCCTGAGGGAGGAGAGAACTAAGACACTTACAGTCTAATAGGGAACAAGAGATCAGAACCTGGGTTCCTGGATTAGGTGAGAGGAAAGAGATGCCTGTATCACCAAGGTGTGGCAGTCAAACTCCTCTAAGTTTCCGAGATGGGGACCCCGGCTGCGTGGGTCCCTGAGGCCGATTCTTGGGTTCCTTATGTGGAGGGATCTGGACTCGTTGGGCCCCGAGGAAGAGGGGATCTGGACTTCTGGGTCCCGAGTTGGGAAGATCTGGACGCTTGGACCTCCAAGAGAGAGAGCCCGGGCAGCTGGGTCGTCGAAGAGACATGGCCTGGGGCTAGGAAGCCTGAGTGTTCCCCTGCCTGCACTCCGCAGGTCCCATTCAGCTGTGGCAGTTCCTCCTCGAGCTGCTCCGAGACGGGGACCGTAGCAACTGCATCCGCTGGACTGGCAACAGCCGCGAGTTCCAGCTGTGTGACCCCAGAGAGGTGGGGGAGCCCCCCAGACGCGCCAAGTCCCGCCCGCCCCCACCCCGGTCTCCTCGGGTTCAATTTAGCCGGGCCATTCCGTTCGCCTAGTAGTTGGCCCCGCCCCCAGCGCGTACTCCTCTCCGCCCGCCAGGAGTTACCGCGACTAACTCGTGTCGGGAAGTCGGGAACCTACCCGAAACCGCGCCCCCCGCCCCTCCACTCGGTTGCCGAGCCCCGCTCCCTCCTGCCCTTTCAGACTAAGCCCGGCCTCTGTCCTAGGTGGCGCGGCTGTGGGGTGAGCGCAAGAGGAAACCCGGCATGAACTACGAGAAACTGAGCCGAGGTCTACGCTACTACTACCGCCGCGACATCGTGCGCAAGAGCGGTGGGCGCAAGTACACGTACTGTTTCGGGGGCCGCGTGCCCGGCCTGGCCTATCCAGATTGCACCCGGGGTGGACCGGGAGGAGCGACCCAATAAAAATATCCTATCAAACTAGTCGTGAGTGCCGCCTGCATCCTTCCAACGGATACTGACCAAACTGGCTAGGGACCCTAAATGTGCACCACCACACTCACATCCCACCCCCATCCCCCTCGCCTATGTGATCCTAAGATACACCCAGACCCTCAGGGGACCTACTTGTGTCCTCACTGTGTGATGGGACTTTCAAAGGAACCATCTCAGTCCCTACAGGGCCCACTGTGTGCCTGCCTGTGCTGGGACTTATAAAGGAATCAAACCCTACCACTAATTTTCGAGTTTACCTACCGTGTCCCTCCTGAAGACTCCTGAAGACTCAAGACTCAAAACCAACCAAACAAACAAGCACCACAGTTTATTCGTGTCCTTTCGGTGCTTGGGGCCATTAAGGAATTAGGCCTAGGGCTTGATCCCCAAAACCACCCACTGTCTTCCCACTCCAAGCTGAGGATGATAGAACTCCAATCTAGACTCCAAGGAGAGCCCACCGATTTCTGGGAACTACTGAACTCCTAAAGAATGATCCTCCTATGGACTGACAAGATGTGCATTTTAAATATCTGGTCTGGGAAGGACTAACCAAAAAGGTGACCTGAAGGAGGTGAGGGAGGGAGCCAGCTTCAGGAAGAGCATTGCAGACCAAGGGGACAGCAAGTGCAAAGGCCCTTAGAGGGAAGTCAGCCTGCATGTTTAAGCAGGAGGCCAGTGTGTGGAGAACTGGGAGTAAAGAGAAGGATAGGAAATGAGGGTATAAGAGAGATCAAATTGTGTAGGTCATTTGTAAGGACTTTGGCTTTTGACTGCGTCAGACAAGACCCAAGGGGAGGGTTCTAGGCCAAAGAGAAGTGATCTCACTGAGGTGTTAACAGGGTCCCTCTGGCTGAGTGGATGATTGTGGAGAGCAGTGGGGAAGCCAGGAGGCTAGGGAGTGGGCTACTGCAATAGCTCAGGGTGGAGGTGCCTGTGGCTTGAACCAGATGTCGGAGAAAATTCTGGATATATTGCTAAGGCAGAGCCAACAGGATTTCTTGATAGATCAGCTGTGGAGTATATGAGAGTCAGAGCTACCTCTGTGATTAGAAGCATAGATGCGTCACTTTCCGAGATGGACAAATTTCTGCCAGACCCAAGCTTTTATTCTTAACCCCTCCTCCCTGTGATGCACGACTTTGGTTTGAGTCCTCAGGAACCCAAATCTGTGTTAATTTGCACTTTCTGAGGCTTGGGGGAAGAAGATAATGAACAGGGAGTTGGAATCTGGGTATTCCTCATAATGTGGCAAATGACCCTGAGAGAAAAGCTGGTTCAATTTCTTTTTTTTTTTTTT
>LNAC01000324.1:575909-624390 GCA_002007465.1 Ailurus styani | reverse complement strand
GGGGGGGGGGGGGGGGGGAAGCAGGCTCCACCGCTGAGCAGGGAGCCCGAAGCGGGCCTCGATCCCAGGACCCTGAGATCATGACCTGAGCCGAAAGCAAAGGCTTTAACCCAGGGAGCCACCCAGGCGCCCGGCTGGTTCGATTTCAAACCCTGTAATGATTCTTGTGTTTTGTTCCGTGATGCTTCCCCAAGAATTGTAGAAGTCCCTGGCACAGGGTAAGCGTTCAATAAGTAATTCTTGCATGAATAAAGATACTTCTGCTGGGATATTTTCCCCGGCCCCCTCTGCAGTTAGCCCCAAGAACCAAAACTCCTCTCCCTACGTAAAAACACGAAGGTGATGAGAACCGGTAACTCGGCGTCTCGAGCCCCAGCCTGGACCTTCGAAGTGCCACGCAAGCTCACGATTGGGCCGAGAGTGATGATGAACAGGCACCCAACCCAATAGGAGTTCAGAGTTTGCCCGGATGGGCGTGGCCTTAATGGCTCCGCGGACGGCCTCCCGGAGGGCGCTCTAGCCACGCGGAAGACTCCCATTACCCCACCTCTCTCCGCTTCCGGCCCGTCTTAATTCCGCTTCCGGCCCGACTCTGGCGTCTTTGCTGAGGGTCACATTGAGCTGTGAGGTGCTGCTGTGGTGTGTTTAGGTGAGTGTCGAGGGCTTGGGAAGCTGGGACTTTATCCTGGGGAACTGAGGAACCGGATCCTAGTTTCCCCGGGAATGAAGTGAGTTTCTGGCCCGCGGCGTCCGGCCTCCGTGGTTCTGTTAGGGTTCTGTTCTGTTAGTAGTCTTCTAGCTAACGATTATGTAGCTCTTCCTTAATGCCAGGTAGTTATTTCAGGTGACTTTATTAATTCATTTCGTCTGGCCTCCAGCCCTATGAGATAGGGTCTGTAAAGATCCCTTTCTGACAGAGGAGCATCTGAAGCTCAGCGATATTAAGCTGCTTAGCCAGTGTCCAGGGTTTGGATTCTGTAGTTAGGACTGTAGTGCCCTGAATCACCAGGCCTCAGGCTTGGCCTCCCGTGGCTTGCCCGGGCCGCAGCCTGGCTCCCTGGTTTCTGGTCCTCTCGCCCGCTTGGACGCTGGAGGGGCCTCAGAGTCATCCCTGAACCACCCTCCCTCCCAGCACCCGCCCCCAACTCTGAACAAATCTTGTAGGTCCCCGCGCCGGTATTCTGCCTCCCCCTCCCCACGCCCCTCTACACTTTTCCCCCGGAGACTCCGCTGTGGTGCCCCGGATCCGTGCCATTATCTCGGATCTCTTGAATTTAACACTGGCCTGCTCACTTCTTTGTAACCCCATTACTCTTCGATTTCTCTGGGATAGAGGCAGTTTCACATTCCCTGGCGAAAACTGCGTGTCACCTCCTGAAAGACTATAACAGAGGTTTTTTAACTCTGGGTTTGCAAAATCGGTAGAATGCAAGGTGTGCTAGGACTTGAATGGGGAAAAAATACATCTCTGGTGTTCTTAATCTGTAATTGAAATGTAGCGTTTTCTTCTGTTAGGAATGGAAGCAACAACCTTAGTAATACTAGCATCATCTGTGACTTTGTCAGCAATCAAAATCACAGGTCATCTTATATCACATTATGGTTGCAGATGCCACAGAATACATTTCCACTTAGGATTACTTCAAAATTGTGGTAGTCAGTAAATCCTCAGTTACCTACAACTGTAGGTGTTGTCTGTGATCCTCTGCAGTTTTTTTAATGCATTTGAAAATGTCCTGAGAAAGGGTCATTAGACCCCTGAGGAGTTCATGACACCAAAGAGATGAAGAACCTCTGCGGTGCAGGTTCTGTTGATGATTGGGCGTAGCTCCTTCACTTGTATGACCTTGGGAAGTCACTTAGACACCCTGTCCCTAGTCTGTGAAACAGTGATAGCAATAGTTCCTACCTTTTAGAGTGGCTGCAGGAGTCAAGTGTAGAACAGTGCTCGGCCTAGACTCAGCCCTCAGTGAATGTTAACTGGTGTTATTTTGGGATGAATAAGGCCTGATTTTGCTAAGTAGTTACCCCCCTCTCCCACCAAGTCCTGCTGTAACTGCCACACTTAGATGTGTGGATTTGCCCCACCCTTCACCTCTGTGTCTGTATGTTGAGAGGGATAAGTGGTGGCTTGCTCACACCTACCTACTCCTACTCCATTCCTACTACCTACTCCATTCTTCTGTGTCCCCATGCCCAGGCTCCCTAGAATTTCTGCCAACATCCATTCTCTTTGCCTCCAGGAGTCGGCACCATGGCAGAAGACATCAAGACCAAAATCAAGAACTACCAGACTGCCCCTTTTGACAGCCGCTTCCCCAACCAGAACCAGACCAGGAACTGCTGGCAGAACTACCTAGGTAAGCAGGGCACGGGGGTGGGAAGGGATGCAGAACCTTTTCTTAGTCCCACATTTCAAGGTGCTTACCTGTTGCCTACTCATCTAGGGGGATCTGTACATCCCAGGCCTCCTTTTTTGGTCTGGACGTCCTGTCTTGCAGGACCCGTGCCCCTCATCACAGCTGTGTTCAAGATCCAAGATCTGGGCTAGGGTCACAAACTTTGGTCCCTACAATGATTTTTTTTTTTTTTTAAGATTTATTTGTGTATGTATGAGACAGATGTTAACATATATACAGGAAATACATAAAATATAATGTACAGCTAAATGAATAATACTTAAGTGGATCCCCTATATATCTCTAACCTGGATAGTAATTTAGATCCTGTTAGCATTCTGAGCCTGCTTGTCTACTGCGTGCCCTGTCTTAAACACAACATCCTACTCTCCACACTGGAGATGTTACCCTGCCAACTTAAGGCAGTCACATTTTGGTTTTATTACTGATTTTAGGTTTGCCTCTTGATGAACTTGACAGATATTTTATATATTCTCTTTTGTTTGGATTTCTTCATTCCGCAGTTTTGAAGATTCATCCTTTCTGTGGCATGTAGTTTGCTCATTTTCATTGCGTACAGTTTTCCATAATTTATTCCCATATGCTTGTGTGCTTTCCAATTTGGGGCTTTTACGAATGAAGATGCTATAAACATTTCTTAGAAATGTAATTTGATGTCCAGGCGAATGCTTTTCTGTGTAGGGAATGTGCCAAGGAGTAATTTTTTTTTTAAATTGCCTACTTTAAAAAATCAGATTATCCCCCTCTTGTCCTCCTCTGTAGGATGCCAGCATCTTAGGCCTAGGATCATCTTCCCCTTCCCTTGCCCTGGTTTGGGACTTCCATAATCGCCACACATGCCCCTCATGTCGCCCCTCATTCCAGACCACAGAATTTTCAAGTCAAACAGTAGTTGTCTAGGGGTTGCAAAATCAACTTCGCAAGGCCTGTCTAGCCCTCTTCAGTACATCTGTAGGCATAGACATTCCTTGAGACTTGTTTTGTGGGTGTGTGTGTGTATATAACTGGTTGTGAAGTAAAGACGATTTCTGTGAGTTTTGATCAAAAATGTGTTGCAGCCCTTGGCCTGGGCTGACCCTGACGTTCTCTCCGCAGACTTCCACCGCTGTGAGAAGGCAATGACTGCTAAAGGGGGTGATGTCTCCGTGTGTGAATGGTACCGGCGTGTGTACAAGTCCCTCTGCCCCATATCCTGGGTACGTGCCGCCTCCTGGGGCCCCTGGGATGCCGGGGTGGGGTCTCAGCAGAGAGAAGTATGATAGCCGTGGCGGGGGCCCATCTGGGAGAGACAGGGAGGACGGGTACTGCGCTGTCCCTGGCACTCAGCCTGTCTTCTTTCTGGAATTGCCCTCCTTCCCTCTTTTCACTGGTACTCTCAACCAGTCAGGGCTCTTGGCCAGGGCAACCGGGGCCCTCTCCTCGCTGCATCCATCTCGGCCGTGCACTCCATAAATATATACACAGTACCAGCTGCCCATCGCTCTGGGGCTCACCATCTTGTGCAGTTCTGTGCCTTTTTATTATGCATATTTTCAGGTTATACATAAAAGTAGAATAATTCAGTGACCCCCCAATTATACCCACTACCCAGTTGAGTAGTTTGAAGATTTTTCCACATTACCTTCACCTGTCCCCTTTTCTTCTTTGCTGAAGTGTTCTGAAGCAAATCCCAAGCACGTCTTTTCATCCCTACCTACTTCACTGTGCGTCTCTAAAAGACACAGACCCAGAAAGACAGTCTGTTTAGCCCTGATCTGACCAGACCATTTGTCACCATTTAATACTCTCTGTCATAACTTTTTCAAATGAAGAATTTATGTTTAACATTGTATTATTTCACCAAAGCAAAGATCCCACTGACTGCAAGAGACATGGAGAGATGGTCAAATCTTTGTTTAAAATGCCAGAGTGGGGGCACCTGGGTGGCTCAGTTGGTTAAGCGACTGTCTTCAGCTCAGGTCATGATCCCAGAGTCCTGGGATCTAGTCCCACATTGGGCTCCCAGCTCCATGAGGAGTCTGCTTCTCTCTCTGACCTTCTCCCCTCTCATGCTCTCTCTCAAATAAATAAATAAAATCTTTAAAAAAATAAACATTAAAAAAAAAAATGCCAGAAGTGAATGTAACCAGCGTGCTAATTTCAGAGATGTTAGAATGAAAAATCCTGGTGTCTTAGAATCAAAATATGATATAGTACAAGTCATAGTGCTCATTTAAAAAACAAATAACGGGCTCCTGGGTGGCTCAGTCAGTTCAGCATCCAACTCTTGATTTGGGGTCCAGTCATGATCTCAGGGTGGTGAGATGAAGCCCAGACATGCGCCCAGCGGGGAATCTGCTGGAGATTCTCTCTCCCTCTCCCCCCATTCAGGCGGGTTCTCTTGCTCCATCTCTCTTTCAAATAAATAAAGTCTTTTTAAAAAAATATATAAGCAGGGCGCCTGGGTGGCTCAGTGGGTTAAAGCCTCTGCTTTCGGCTCAGGTCATGATCTCGGTGTCCTGGGATCGAGGCCCGCATCGGGCTCTCTGCTCAGCGGGGAGCCTGCTTCCTCCTCTCCTTGTCTCTCTGCCTGCCTCTCTGCCTACTTGTGATCTCTCTCTCTGTGTCAAATAAATAAATAAAATCTTTAAAAATATATATATATATATATAAGCAGTACGATAAAATAAAAGGAGCCCTCTTGTGCTCCCCAGCCCCCCCTTCCCTGAGGTAACTACTGTTAGCTGATTACCTTTTTCTCTGTATAAATTAGTCATACAGAAACCTGTGGAGCTTATGCGTTTGGGTGGGTCATACTGTATAGTCTTTGACCACTTTGACTTCTCAGTGTGTCTTGGAGCCTTTCTACAGTAATGCATATAGGCCTGCCTTACTTGTTTATAACTTTCATATGCCTGTATTTAACTGATTTCCTTTTGATAGAGATGATGTTCTAATTTTTTCAATATATTTGAAGCATTCTTGATATATGCCTTTGGAGCTTATTTCTTGAGAACAGATTGCCTTAATGCAGTCTCCCTTAGCTTGCCCGGTTTTCCTCCCCCCTCTCTGGCCACACTGTCTCACGTGTCTTTGAGTGCCCTGTGCCCTTCCAGGATTTCCCCTTGTCCCTGGGTGATCTTGAGTAGCCTGATGTAAGTACATAGCATCCCTCCTCCAGCCTCAGAGCCTGCATCGGATGCGTGCCAGCAGGGTGCCAGGAAGCATGCTTCCAGTCCCAGTGCTGCCCCACACCCCATTCTCTGGGACCTGGACCTGCTCTCGCCTTGGGAGCCTCAGATCATGTGGTTCCTACCCTCCATTGCCCGCAGTGTCCCCATTGTTAGGCCTTGCAAATGTATTCTGCAAAGCCCCCTTTGTACTGGCTGCCCTGGCTTCTTTATTTCAAAAACTTGGTGAAGGAAGAATAAAACTTTTTTTTATTTTTTAAAGATTTTATTTATTATTTATTTATTTGAGAGAGAACGTGAGCAGGGGAAGGGGGCAGAGGGAGAGACCCACTCCCTGATGAGCTCCCAGCAGGGAGCCTGATGTAGGGCTTGATCCCAGGACCCCGGGACCACGACCTGAGCTAAAACCAAGAGTCGACGTTTGGTTGACTGAGCCACACAGGCACCCCTTCCTTTCGATTTCTTAAATGACACTTCAGTGTACAATTCCATTGCAGGAAATGTTTTCCCCTCTATTTGGATGGTTTCCTGAGTTTCCACTCCATGAAGTAGGATTATTGGGCAAAGGGAAATTTGGATCAGACAAGCCTGACTCTTTCAAAAGAGAGACAGAGAGGTAAACCCAGCGAATGAGAAATTCACACGTAGAAAACTGTGGGCTGTGGGCAGTCGAAGTCCAGGACGAGGGAATCCAGGGGCACCTAGGCAGGAAAAGATGTCCGTCCCGATTCAAGTCATCAGGACAACACAGCTTAAAACCACAGAGAGATGCTCATTTTTACCTTGCAGTCTGGTGCAAGAATTAGAAAGGTTGACTATGCTAAATGTTAGTAGTCTGTAAATTGATGTCATTTTGGCAGGATCGTTCATAATGGAAAAAAACCTCTCCAGAGGTGGCAGTTTGACATGTAGACATCCTGCAAAGATGCTTGTGTACAAGGATGTGTCATTACAAAGAGTTTGTAATGAGGAGCATTCAGAAACAGCCCAAGTTAGACAAATGATGGTACATTTATCTTGATCTATGTGACCAAATCCAAAAGGAGCTCTAAGACTTGGGGAAAACGCAAGTTCCAGGATAATCTATGTAGTATGGCCCAATTTGTATATATGTTTTTCAAAGTAAAATTCATGATGTGTGTGTGTGCATGCCTGTTTATATGTGTGTGTAAATAGGCACTTAACCATGAGCCAGCTACTTTGTAACTACTTTATATCCTGTGAGGGCAAACATGTTAAAAAATGGGATTAGGTGGATACTATTATCACTATTCTCATTTTTTTTCTTTTAAAGATTTTATTTAATTTGACAGAGAGAGACACAGTGAGAGAGGGAACAGAAGCAGGGGGAGTGGAAGAGGGAGAAGCAGGCTTTCCCTCAGAGCAGGGAGCCCAATGCGGGGCTGGATCCCAGGACCCTGGGATCATGACCCGAGCCGAAGGCAGACCCTTAACGACTGAGCCACCCAGGCGCCTCATTATTCTCATTTTACACAAGTGAAAAATCAGGCCCTAAAATGTTGAGGAATTTGCCTAAGGTCACACAGCTAGGAAGTGATGGGGCAGGGATTCAGTCAGTCTTTCTCATCCATGCTTTTGTCCATTGCCTCTAATATATGGCATGTAAATGTGAGTGGGTGTGTCTCAATGGATGTGCTTCTGGCTGCCTGTAGGAAGGTCCACAAGTGCAGAGTATTACTCTCGGGAGTGTTAACGGTTGGATATGGGCCTTTCCATTTTTTTTTTTTTTTTTTTTTTTTTTTAAGATTTTATTTTGGGGCACCTGGGTGGCTCAGTCCTTGGACATCTGCCTTCAACTTGGGTCATGATCCCAGCATCCTGGTATCGAGCCCCATATTGGGCTCGCTTCTTGGCAGGGAGCCTGCTTCTCCCTCTCCCACTCCCCCTGCTTATGTTCCCTCTCTCACTGTCTTTCTCTGTCACAAATAAATAAAATCTTAAAAAAAAAAAAAAAGATTATTTGACAGATCACAAGTAGGCAGAGAGGCAGACAGAGAGAGGGGGAAGCAGGCTCCCTGCTGAGCAGAGAGCCTGATTCAGGGCTGGATCCCAGGACCCTGAGATCATGACCTGAGCTGAAGGCAGAGGCTTAACCCACCAAGCCACCTAGTCGCTCCCGCCTCCCCCAACCACACTCTTGAATCTCTGTACAGCCCTGCGTCTCCCTGAGGACAGCCCTGTGGTGAATGTGGGACTTTTCTGCCTGTCACTCGCCCCCCTCCAATCCCCTACCCCCTCAGCGTGTCAGTTCATGGTGATTCTTGTCTTTCTGGGTCACTGCCCATTTTCCCACTCCTGGAACAGTGGCAGTACTAGGCTTCCTTGTTGACCAACTGAACAGGTGGGCAAAGTGAGGAAAACAGGGTTCCCCCCCATCTGGTTTCCCCACAGAGGAAGGGAGTAACACTGACTGTCTTTCCTCAGGTGTCGGCCTGGGACGACCGCCGGGCAGAAGGCACATTTCCTGGGAAGATTTGAACTGCTCCGCCCACCTCTCCTCTGTCCTCCATCCTTCTCCCAGGGCGGTGAAGGGAGATCTGGGTGCATGGTGATCCCCACCCTGGGATCCTGAATCATGGCTTAACTAATAATAAATACTCTTTGGAAAAGTGTAAGACTGCGTATGTGTAAAAGAGCCAGGTGATCGGGCAAGAAGCTGTGGTGGGAATTAATAACTTGACCAGTAAGAGGGGCTTCAGACTGATTGGTTTTTTCTGTTTTGTTTTGTGTTTTATGTTATTAAACTGACTACCTTCTCTATGCCAGACATCAGAGTGATTGATACAAAATCACCTCAAGCCCCTGGATGTGCTAAAATTTATCTGTATGTTCCCCTTTATTATCTATACAATTTCAAAAGACTTTTCTTATGTAATTTTTGAACCACATGAAAACAGTATAATAAAAATTCCTGTGTACCCATCACCTAGCTTGAATAGTTACCAACAAATGACCAGTTTCATCTCTTAATTACTGCCCTCCCCCTCTAGGTGATTTTAAAGCAAATCCTGGGGATCATACGTTATCCAAAAATAAGTAAGTATGTGTGTCTCTTAGAGTTACAGGTTTATTTTACACATAATTACACTTCCATTGTTACAGCTAAGAAATTAATGATAAACTTTTAATATCTAATAAGCAGGGTTTTTTTTTTTAAGTGTCTCTTTTTTTTTTTTAAGATTTACTTATTTGTCAGAGAGCACAAGTAGGCAAAGCAGCAGGCAGAGGGAGAGGGAGAAGCAGGCTCCCCGCTGAGCAGAGAGCCAGACTTGGGGCTCGATCCCAGGACCCCTGGGATCATGACCTGAGCTGAAGCTGATGCTTAACTGAGTGAGCCACCCAGGAGCCCCTGATAAGCAGTTTTCTGCACAATGTGTAATTTCTCCCTCTGTTCTGGGCCTCCTCTTAAATGTTCTTGTGGTGATGATTAGAAATCATTTAAGTAGGCCAGATTAAGAACGTTCTTTCTTGCTTCCCCCAGAGAAATTGCCACACAATGATAGTCCAGTATCATCCACCAGACTGGTCAGCATAACTAGCTAGAGCACCAGGCTGTGGCTGGATTGGTGTTTCCTCAAGACCCCTCAAATGGTTGAGAGACAGACTTACCCAAAGCACACATTCAGATGAGCAGAGAGATGGTTCTCGTATTGAAAAGACAATGGCCCTAGGGAGGGATCTTCTGAAATGTCTGCCTGTGAGGAAGAGGGGGGCTCTAAGCAGAGGGCCCTCATGCTTGCCCGGGGACTTTGAGGAACTGTAGAAGCTTATGTCATGTGATAGATATAAGAAAGAACTTCAACGTGATGAAAATTTCAAATACAGCAGGAAGTCCAGTGAAAAGATGTAGGACTTCTTCTGATCCCAGATGTCCAGTCTTCCCAGAGGCTGCTCATATATCTACAAGTATTTATAAATAAATACTTTATATGTATTTGATTTGGTAAAGATTTGATCTGGCTCTCCTGTTTTCCTCTCTCATCTACCACTTGTTTGTTCCCGCTCCTGCCATATTGGCCTTTCAGGGTGACAGGAACTGTGTAAGCAAATGAAGAGGCGACTACACCAGGCTGTCCCCAACCTTGAGCCCTTTGCATTTGCTGTTCTCCCTGCCTGGAATGCCTTTCCACCAGATACCCACGTGGTTCTTTCTTTAGGTCTAACTCAAATAAAACCCAGGCCTTCCCTGACCCCTCGACCTACCATCTCAGCTCCCATACACAACGTTTGCAGCCCTTCACTCCTTTTGTTTCTTCAGCACTGAACCACTAAGATTTTACTCAATTTGTCATTGATCGTTGCCCCAATACATACCAGAAGGTAGTTTCTATGAGGGCAGGGATTTTTAAAAATGTACATTCCCTATTCCAACATTTTATTACACAAAAAAGCATACAGAAAAGGTGGACAATGAGTACAATTGCTGTTAGGCCCACTACCTCAGTTTAACAATTGTTAGTATCGTGTCATGTTTACTTTGTATGTGCACGTGTTTTTTTACCGAACCATTTAAAAGTCCAGTTTAAAAGTCCAGTTGGCCCTCGAGCAAGGCGAGGGTTAGGGGCACCAGCCATCCATGTCTTTAAGAAAATCTGCATATACTTGGCTCCCACAAACTTAACTATCAGTAGCCTACTGCTGAGTGGAAATCCTACTGATAACAAAGTTGGTTAACACTTGATTATTTTCTATGTTGTATGTGTTATATACTATTCTTATAAGGTAAGCTAGAGAAAAAATGTTATCAAGAAAATCATAAGAGAAAATACATTTACAGTACTGCATGTGTGTGTATTGGAAAACATCTGTGGGTAAGTGGACCTGTGCAATTCAAACATGTCTTGTTCAGGACTCAACTGTAGTTTCCAGACACCTTGACACTTCACGCCTAAATACTTAAATCTCTATCCCAGAAAAATGACATGTTCCTTCATACCATTATCACTTCTAAGAAAGACTAATACTTATTCCCTAATGTCTGATGACATTCAGATTTCCCAAATTGTACCCTAAAGTCTTCTATACTGTTGGCCGTGTTTTGTACCAGGATCCAATCAAGGTTCAAATTTTGCATTGGTTTTTTTAGGTCGCTGATGTTTTTTAAATTGTACAGTACCCCACCTGCTCTTAGAAGATGGGATTTTTTTTAAGAGACCAAGCCAGCTGTCCTGTAGTGTCCCCCACTCCAGATTTGCCTAATTGCTTTCTCATGGTGTCATTTAGCTTCTTCTGCCATCTTGTGTAGTTTTGTTTTTTGTTTTTTGTTTTTTTTAAGATTTCATCTATTTATTTGAGAGAGAGAGAGAGCGACTGCAAGCAGGGGGAACAGCAGGCAGAGGGAGAAGCAAGCTTCCCGCTGAGTGGGGAGCCCAATGCGCGACTCGATCCCAGGACCCTGGGGTCATGACCTGAGCCAAAGGCAGAGGCTTAACCAACTGAGCCATCTGGGTGCCCGTAAACAACTATTTTGAATTCTTTATCAAGCAAATCACAGATATCCTTTCTTTGGGATCAGTTACTGGAAAATTACTGTGTTCCTTCAGTAGTAGTCTGTTTCCTTGATTTTTCATGTTCCTTGAAGTCTTGCGTTGTGTTCGCATTTGTAGACGCAGTCTCCTGGCTTCAGGCGAGAAATACCCTCTGTCGGCTTTATTGGGGATTCTGAGGCTTTCTCAGACCTTTTCTATTGATGCACCTGCTCCATACTTTTTGTTCTTTTTCGAGGTGTGGTGCTTTTTACGATGATATGCCTCCTCTTGATCCTGCAAAGCCAGACCAAGCGCCGACTGCCCCCCATTTGCTTTCCCTTGGGTTGTGCTGGTGGCCCAAGCGTGCATGCCTCCTCCCAGTCCCCGGAGTCAGCCGACTCTGCACAGGCTTACTGGCCACCTTCAGAAGCTCACTCACCCAGTCCTCAGAGGCACCAGCAGGAAGCCAGCCATGAAATGGGCCTGGGTATACAGGCGAGGCATGCAGAGCGCTGGGATGCCCATGGATCGGGCGAGGGGATCCACAGGCAAGGCGTGGGCAGTCTCCCTGCGTCTGCAATGCGGTTAGGTCCGGGTGCTTTTGCTGCTTTCCAAGACCCCAGCTGCTTCCTGACTCCTAGTTGTGTAGAATTTCTCTTCAATGCATCGGTCTTGGGGATTTTGCGCCAGAGGTGTGAGAGAACTTCTCTGCTGGACTCCTGGATTCCCACAGAGCTGCTCTTGTCCATGGGTGGTTTTCAAAATCGATGTTCTTTGGGAGAAAGAGGGTAGAAGAACTGTTTCACCATTGGATACATCATTCTCAACCTTTTCAAAGGTGCAAAAACTATGCAGGAAGAATATGCTTCTTCCTCAGCTCTCCTAGCCATGAGAAGGGACTGCCATTACTGGTTTCCTGCATCTCCTTCTGAAGATAGCTTACACATTTGCAAGGAGACCTTGCCTCCTACCTGCCTATCCACCATCGTAGCCTGCTATTCCTCATGTTCTGAATCTTGCTTTTCTCCATTACTAATATTACTTATAGCTCATGCCTTATCAATCTGGTATTCTTAAGCTTTTCCAAATTGTACAATTAATGCATGAATATATTCTTCTGATAAAAAAACAAAAAAAAAGGAAAATACTCCAGCAAAGGTAGTATACACACAGAGAAGCAGTACAGTGTAGTGGTTGAGGGGACAGACGCTGGAGCCAGACTTCCTGGGTTCAAATTCAGGCTCTACCACTTACCAGCTGTGAAACTCTGAGCAAGTTGCTTGACCTCTCTGTGTCTCCGTTTCCTCACCTATAAAATGAAATTAATGACACCTTCATAGGGCCGTTGTACAGATTAAATGAAATACTACACGTTAGGTGTGTAGACTAGTGCCTGATGCCGTATGTGGGGTATTCAGAACAATGCCCAGTGTGCTGGAAATGCTCTCTAAATATTAACCGCTCTCAGTACGTTGGTCTCCTTTCTAGAGTGTGGACATAATGAGGAAATGCTCCTTCTAAATGTCCTTTACTATTATTATCGTGGTGAGAACACCTAACAGAAGATCTCTCTTAACAGATTTTTAGCCCGTATTGTTAACTGTCGACACAGTGTTTTACAGCAGAACTCTAGAACCTCTGCATCTTGCGTAACTGAAACTTTGTACCTGTTGATCAGCAATTCCCCATTTCCTCTCCCCTCCCCCTGCCCCCTGCACTGGCAGCCACCATTCTGCTCTCTGCTCTAATGGGTTTCACTGTTACAGACTATACCTCATGTAAGTGGAATTGTGTACTCTTTGTCCTTGTGAGACTGGCTGATTTCACCTAGCATCAGGTCAAGTTTCCTCCGTAATGTCACATATCATAAGACCTCCTTTTCTAAGGCTGAATCACATTCCATTGTATGCACATACATGTGCATACATGTGTATGCACATACCATGTTCCCTCTGTCAGGAATGTTCTTTACTCCCTTTTAACAGCCGGCTTCAGTCTCCTTCTCCAACACCCCTTGCTTCCTACACCCCAGGCTGGGTCAGGTGCCTCCCTGGGGCTCACACATGTCCCTTTGTTTTCCCCGCTGTGGCCCTGAAGTCTGGCTTCTGCTTCCTCTCTCAGCACCCGGGTCCCTTCGGCATCTCCCTGACCATGCTGAACTGCCCTTCTCTGCTGAATCTCTGTCTGCCTGTGAGGGTGGGAACTGAGCTGTCCTGATCACTGCTGTTTTCTCACACAGGGCTGGGCCTGTGAAACTCATCATCTGCACCCTGTCCTTGAGGCTTAATTGTGGCTCGATCACATACTTGGTGCTCAGTGATTTGAGAAAAAAGCAAAAAACTCCTTTGACTACTCCACCATAGCATCTTCCTTCTTGTTTCACCACCTCACACCACGTCCTAGCCTCCCCATGCCTTCTCTCTTTCCTCTCTCCTCATCCCACATTTCACGCTGGCCCCACCCAGCTCCAGAGTCCCCCTTTCTTGGAAGCTCTCCCATACCCACCCATGCCTTCCGGGCCCTCCATTACTCAGCTGAGCCAAGGAGCACCTGAGATTTAAATTTGCTCATTACCTTAGTGCCCAAACTTTGGGCTTCAGACTGTCGCTAGGCCTGTGTACCTCTGGGCTGCCATTGTTCCCTAGCGTCTTTGCCAAAATGAATTTGGAAAGGAAGCTTAACCTGTGAGGTATTCTTGGGGTGCCTGGGTGGCTCAGTCATCGTTAAGTATCTGCCTTCGGCTCAGGTCATGATCCCAGGGTTCTGGGATCGAGCCCCGAGTAGGGCTCCCTGCTCAGCGGGAAGCCTGCTTCTCCCTCTTCCACTCCCCCTGCTTGTGTCCCCTCTCTCGTTGTCTCTCTCTCTCTCTGTGTGTCAAATAAATAAGTAAAATTTTAAAAAAAAAACCTATGAAGTATTCTTGCAAAAAATGGATAAGCTAGAGCCACAATATGTGATGAATAAATTTCAAAAACATGAGGTGAAAAAAGTCAATTGCATGAGGATATATAAGATGCACTTTATATAGAATTTTCCTGAAAATCTAGAACTATTCTATGTATTGATGAATATATGAATATATATTAAAAATATGAAAGCGTGCATGAGAGTGGGAACCCAAAAGGCTCATACACGTTTGAAAAGATGTTCAAAATCATTAGTAATGAGAGAATTGAGAATTGAAATCATGGTAGGTATCACTTCACACAGAATTACTCTGACAAAAACTAGAAAGCTGGGTAATGCCAAGTGCAAGTGGTGATGGAAGGGTACAGGAACACTCCCGAACTCTGGGTCAGAGTGTGGAAAGGACAAGCTTTGTGGAAAGCAACCTGGTACATACATATTCATGACCCAGCAATTCTCC
This sequence comes from Ailurus styani, assembly GCA_002007465.1. Taxonomy (NCBI): domain Eukaryota; kingdom Metazoa; phylum Chordata; class Mammalia; order Carnivora; family Ailuridae; genus Ailurus; species Ailurus styani. The sequence goes on along the minus strand of LNAC01000324.1, from coordinate 609,944 downwards.
CTGGAAAGAGACCTAGAAGTGTCTGAGGGCCATGCGTGTGGGTGCTCACAACAGCACTATTTACATTGGGGGGGGGCGGACGGGAGGGCTGGTGTGGAAGGAGCCTGAGTGTCCTCACTGGGGAGGATACAGTAAACTGTGGAGGGGGCATAGGAGGAGTGCCCCATGCAACCATGAGAAGCTGCAGACTCAGTGTGTCCGGAGTAGTGGGTAGATCCTAAAATCTGTGCCAAGTGAGAAAAGAATGAATACAGTCATGAGTATGTAAATCAGAAAATACGCACGTGGGGCACCTGGGTGGCGCAGTCGGTTAACTGGTTAACCGTTCCACTCTGGGTTTCCATTCAGGTCCTGATCTCAGGGTCATGAGATCAAGTCCCATGTCTGCTTGAGATTCTGTCCCTCCCCTGCCCCCAAGAATAAATAAATAAATCTTAACAACAAAAAAGAAAATACACGCACAGAAAACAATGGTATCCATTTCACAAGGGCACACCCAACTAAAAAGATACATGCGGACGTGTTAAGAGTGTTTGCCAGTAGAGGGCACCTAAAGCAACCGGGATATGGGGATATAAGGGACTAAGTGAAATTTAAAATGAGATATCATGGGGTGCCTGGGTGGCTCAGTTGTTAAGCATCTGCCTTTGGCTTAGGTCACGATCCCAGGGTCCTGGGATCCAGCCCTGCATGGGACTCCCCGCTCGGCAGGAAGTGTGCTTCTCCCTCTCCCGCTCCCCCTGCTTGTGTTCCCTCTCTTGCTGTGTCTCTGCCAAATAAATAAATAAAATCTTTAGAAAAAAAAAAGATCTTGTTTTAGTCCCAGCTTGGGACTAATATGAATACATTCTGAGCATTTGGTAGACAGAAATGGGGGATTCCCGGGGACAAATGGCTGGATCATAGGATAGTCACAGGAGAGGCATATGTCCTCTTTAGGAGATCTTGGCACTGTTGGTTTTTTGTTGTTTTTTTTTTTCTTTAGAGAGAGAGAGCATGCAAGTGGTGGGGGGGGGAAGAGACTCGATCCCACAACCCCAAGATCATGACCTGAGCCAAAATCAAGAGTCGATTGCCTGACTGAGCCACCCGCACCGCAGCATTGTGATTTTTTTTAAAGGAAGTAATTAGAACTTCAAAATGTATTGTCTGAAGACTGGCTTATATAATGATAAGGAATCGTGAAAATTCAAGTCTGACATCACACTAGAACAGGGACACCTGGGTGACTCAGTCGGTTAAGTGCCTGCCTTCAGTTCAGGTCATGATCTCAGGGTCCTGGGATGGAGTCCCACATGGGGCTCTCTGCTCAGCAGGGAGTCTGCTCTCCCTCTCTCTGTCTCTCAAACAAATAAGTAAAATCTATTTTAAAAAAACTTTTAAAAAAGGAAGGCTAAAAAAAAGAAGGCTTTGACATCACACAGAATAAAATGGATCCCTTTTATGACTGGTGACAGTAATGCCCCATTGATGATAACTTTTTCCTTTTACCAGACAGTTTACACCTGATCTTAGCCAAAAGGCTAAGACATTTTATATAACTTCCAACAACTAACAGTTACCAACTATTTGAAAATAAAAATATTTCATATTGTTAGCATGGCCCTATTATTACCAAGTTATTTTAGCTAAAGCCCATAAAATGCACTTGACAGATCATGTACATTATTATTCAAATTTTCTTCTTAGTCCTTAATATAAATGTAAATCAACAGACAAAAACTATTTTAAATGTAAAGTGGATTGACTAAAACCCAAATTACTCGTTTTAATTTTAATCGGAACACATCTCATGTGTTTTATTTTCAAACCATTGTCTTAACACTGAAATTTTAAGTTTCATTTGTTTGCCCATTTCACATGTACCAAGGGAGTTACAGCTCAGAGAGAAAACAGTCAGTGCCTTGGTTCTTGAGAAGTCTGGGGAAGGACTGGGTGCCCCAAAGCATTTTCATCTGAGGAACCAGCCTTGTGACACTAGGGGGCACCATCGGAGGGAAAGTGGGCCTCCTGGGTGAGTTGCTGGTGCAGCCTGGTCTCTTGCTGTACACGAGGCCAGAGGACATCCTTTGCAGACACCCCACCCCCACCCCCACTCAGTTCCCACTGCTGCTGGGGCGAGTCGTCCAATGATACCCATTCTGCAGATGGGCAAACACACATACCAAGTTACTCAGGCCAGAGGAGGCAGAACTGGGATTTCAACCTTGGTCTCCTTGATTCTGCAGCCTGAAGACATTTCCGCCGTGGGCTCCCGACTGTGACCCTGCTTTGTCTGTGTGTGGGCAGGTAGGGGTGCTTTCCTCCCACCAAGCCCATTCTGTGTGCCCTCTCTCAGTTTCTAGCACACTCTCTTCTCCCCTCCCCCACCCCGCCTTATACACTCATCGGGAACCCCCATCACCCACCCCCAGCCTGGGAGCCGGAGGCCTTGGGCACCTCACCCTGCTCCCGCAGCCAGACCTTAGCCTAATCTTGAATTTCAGGTCTGTAAATCACTTGGGTTGGGGGGTGCAGGGGTGCTCATAAAACTGTTCTTCCATGCTGGTCGGCCTGCTTGACCACTTGTCCCCTCCTCCAGACACCCTTCCCCCTTCCTGGAGACTGGCCCAAGGAGGGGCCTGGGCATATATAGGGAGCCACTGTGGGAGGAGCTGGCGCTCAGCTCAGGCCAGTGACTGCCCTGCCCGAGCCTTGGTTCCCTCTTCTGTAAGGTGGCCCACCATCAGGTTTGTGGGAGGAGCCTGGGCCCAGCAGAGAGCCGGGAGCATCCCCTGGCAGCCGGGGTGTGGAGGGACGGCGGTGGGTCCGGCTGGGGCTGCCCTCCGTGCCAGCCTCTGCCTGGCCTCACTCGGGCTCGTGTGTCCCAGGAGGACTATGGCATCCGCTGCAACAGAGGCGGAGAAGGGGTCTCCGGCTGTGGTGGGCCTGCTGGTGGTGGGCAACATCATTATTCTGGTGAGACCTCCCCCAGTGCTGGGAGCCCAGCAGGTGGGTGGGGAGGAGGGGACAGCGCAGGCCTGGGGGTGGGGGCTGAGGGCCCAGGACTCACGGGCCCCCCACCCTTTCACTCCCCCCACCCATTGCCAACCCCGCAGGCTGTCAAGTCAGAGCAGTCTGGATTCGAATCCCAGCTCTGCCACTCGCCAGCTTTGTAAGCGGGAGCAAGTCACTCTACTTCTCTGTGCTGCTTCCGGGTCTATACAGATGATGTCCTCATTGTGGGGATTGTTGTGGGGATTAATCCATGTCTGGCCCTCAGCTCCGAAAAAGTGCGTCACAAATGCCATTCTCCTTAACGTGGTAATAGACATAAAGTTCCCGCTTGGGGCCCGGGAGGCCCATAGTGATGAATACGAACCATAGCAATGCCTTTTCATTCATAGTTAATTTTTTAAAACAGGATACCTGCACATGGCCCTGGAGCCAGACAGCCTGGGTTCAAACCCCAGTGCTGCCGCTTTCTACTGTGGGACCTGGGGCCAGCAATGGAACCTGTCTGGGCCTGTTTTCTCATCTGTAGGTAGGGAGGAAATAGGAATGCCGAGAGGATGAGTTATTGGATTCCTGGACTCCTGACCAGAGTCTGGCACGTGTGGCTACCGTGTTGGCCGTAACAATAGTGCCCTGCAGCGGGGAACAAAGATCGTCACACAGAAACCTGTTACAGGACTAATGCCGGGCGCGTTAGTTACTAGGACTACGCGCTGTGTGTTACCTTGATTGCGGGTCAAAGGTATCCACTGAGAAGCCTTCTCTCCTTGCTCCCCATCCCTCATCCCTACAGGAACCTAGATTTTTAGTTTCTCCAACATTTCTTCGGGCGCATACAAACAAATAGGAGCGTATGTACCTATTTTCTTCCCTTTTTGTCCAAAATGTAGTTCATTCCACATCCTGTTCTGTGCTTCCCTGTTTCTCACATAGTCTGTAGGCCACTCCACGCGGGTCCTCAGAGAGCCTCCCCGCCCTTTCCCACCTTGGCAGAGCACTCCCCGTGTGCCACGCCGGTGCCTTTGACACAGAGACACAGGGAATAACCTCGCGGGTTTATGATTTTCCCGCACGGGCAGGATTGATTTCTGCAAGCAGCGTCGCTGGATCAAAGGGTCGATGCATTTGTACTTGCTCTGGACCTGGCCAGATTCCCCTGCTTGGCAATGACGACACTGTTTGAGGGAGGCCAGGGTGACCGAGCGTCTCCTCTGTTCCAGTCATGCGCTCTGGGCTTCGCACGTGGCATCTCCTGGTGTCCTTGAAGCCTCTGGCAGCTGGGGTGGGGGTGGGGGGCAGGGATCTAGCCGGGCAGCCCTTCCCTTCTGGCCTCTGCCCAGCCCCATCTCTGCTCATGGAAGGTGACATGCTGGCCATTCGCATGTGCCCACCTTGCCGAGGGCGGTGGAGACGCAGAAGGGGAACCGGCTCGGGGAGAGCCCTGCAGCCCCGGCTGCTGCGCCCTCTCTAACCTGCTGCCCTGTCCAGCTGTCGGGCCTGGCCCTGTTTGCCGAGACGGTGTGGGTGACAGCCGACCAGTACCGCGTGTACCCACTGATGGGCGTCTCGGGCAAGGATGACGTCTTCGCTGGCGCCTGGATCGCCATCTTCTGCGGCTTCTCCTTCTTCGTGGTGGCCAGCTTTGGGGTGGGCGCAGCGGTCTGCCGCCGCCGGTCCATGATCCTCACGGTGAGGCCCCGGGAGGAGGGCGCAGGGCCGGGCGGGCGCGGAGATCGTCACCACAGCGCCACCATAACCGCCGCCCACTGCAGCCGCGAGCGTGTGCTCAGCATGCGCCACACTTGGGCCTCGTGGCACTCGTTCTGTTTAATCTTCCCATAACCCTGTAACACAGGCTCAGCCGTTACCCTCCATCTGCAGAGAAAACAGGCACAGAGAGGAAGGGAGGAGGAGGGCTCTTGAGTGGCAGGACCAAGATGCAAACCTCAGCTAGTTGGTCCCCGGGGTCTGTGCACATGAGCCCTGTCAAAACAACAACAACAACAATAATAATAGCACAGCTGCCATTTCAGGAGTGCTCATTACATTCTAAATGCTTTACATAGATGGGTGCATTTACTCCTCACAACCCACCAGGAGATCCCATCACCATGGTGAGCCCATTTGACAGAGTTGAAACTGAGGCTCAGAGAAGTGAAGTCACTTATCCGAGGTTGCACAGCGGGTGGATGACAGAGCGAGGATTGAAACATGAGCAGTTCAGCTTGAGCCTTGCTCTCCATTTCTGCCAGCGATAACCACAAGAACCCACGCTTCCCAAGGACCGCTCAGGTGCCTGGCACTAGGCGAAGCAGTTTAAAAAAATTAGCTCCCTTAATGTCCCCAGCAGCCGTCTGGAGTTAGTGCTTCTCTACCCGTTTACCAGACAGGAAAATGGGTCAAAGGGGCCAACAGCACAAGTGATAGGGAAGGCAGGAGTTCCAATCCCAATCCCAACCCCCCCACCCCCGACATAGAGCCAACATTGTGCTTCCTCCACAGCTGAGGGCCTCTTAGATTCCTGGGAGCAGCTGTGTCTGTCTCCCCTATTAGTTTGGCATTAACTAAGACATGGAATTAAAAAAAAATTATTATGGGAAATTTCAAACATAGAGTGAAGTGAATGGCATGAACCCTGCATACCCATCACCTAGTTTCAACAATATCGACCACAGCCTGGCCAACTGGGTCCCCTCGGCTCCACCCTCTGTCTGTCCACATTCTTCTTTCTGGGATATTTTGAAGTGCATTCCAGACACCAAGTCATTTACCTGTAAATACGTGAATGCACATTTCTCCGAATGATAAGGGCGTTGTTGAGAGCAGTCGGGTGTGTTACACCACTCATCTTTTGGCAAAGGTGTTGGCGTATCCACGTTCCACCCCTTGCTGCTTTAAGGGAGAAGGTGAGGGGTGAGGAAAGAGTTTTTTTTTTTCTTTTTATGCACAACTACCATGCCACAGTACGCCCTACAAAATTCACCCAGGTTCCTTCATGTCTGTCTTGCAATATCTAGTCTCTGTTCAGATGTCTCTGGTTGTCTCAAGAATGTCTTTTTTTTCCCCCTGTGGTAGACATTTATCTTACTGCACCCAGACCAATAGTTAATTTCAGGCAATACTTTACACATTTTTGTTGATTTCATTTTTTCCCAACATTTTATTTTAAAAAAAATTCAAACATACAGGAAAAGTGGAAAACTTGACTAGGGAACGCATGTACGCCCACCACACAGACGCTACCATTCACATTGTCCTACACTTCTTTTTCAAATCCCTGGAGGGGGTGCGATTCGGCAGGTTTTGCCCTGGCTGGGCGGGGCCTCCATCTCTCCCTCCGTCTCTCCCTCCATCTCTCCCTCCGTCTCTCCCCAGTACCTGGTGCTCATGCTCATCGTCTACATCTTTGAGTGCGCCTCCTGCATCACGTCCTACACTCATCGCGACTACGTGAGCTGGGCAGAGGCCAGGGGAGGGGCGTGACCTGGGGCAAGAGTGGCAACGGTCCGGGTCCGGGTCTGGGGGTGGTGTGGTGGTCGACCTTCCTCCCCACCTAGCCCCACTGGACCCTGTTCTTCCTGGGCCTCCGCAGATGGTGTCCAACCCATCCCTGATTACCAAGCAGATGCTGACCTTCTACAGCGCAGACACGGACCAGGGCCAGGAACTGACTCGCCTCTGGGACCGTGTCATGATTGAGGTAGACAAGGGCTGGGGGTGAGGGGGTAGGAAGGGCTGGAGGACCTGGGGCTCTGACCACAGAGGCAGACAGGGGGCTCCCATCATGCTCCCTGGTAGATGATGCGCACCCCTGTGGTTCTTCTGAACGGCGAGCTGGTCATGCCTATTTTCCAGATGAGTAGACAGGCCCAGAAAAGGGAACGTCACTTGGTGTCACATGGTTGGTAAGCTGGGATCAGAGTCTGACAGCCTGGATCCAGAGCCCCTGCTCTTGACCATTACAGATACCTTCCTAATAAGGAGGATGATAATCATAACGAACATTTAATGAGCACTAGCTTTTGTTTAGTACTGTTCAAAGCACTTTTAAAGCTTATTTAATCCTCACAACCACCCCTTAAGGGAGATCAGCTTTCTAGCCATGAAGAAATCAAGGTAAGAAATTGAGGGGCTTACAAAAGGTCACACAGCTGGTAGGTCACAGAAGGATTCAAACCCAGGCCACCAGCTTCCAGAAACCACATTCTCTCTCTCTCTCTCTCTCTCTCTCTCTCTCTCTCTCTCTCTCTCTCTCTCTCTTAAGATTCACTTATTTATTTGAGTGAGAGAGAGAAAAAGAGAGCATGCTGTGTGTGCTGGGGCGGGTAGGGAAAGGCAGAGGGGGAGGGAGAGAGAGTCTCAAAAGACTCTGTGCCAAGTACAGAGCTTGACAGGGGCCCAAACCCACAACCCTGAAATCACGACCCGTCATGACCCCAGCTGAAACCCAGTCAGATGCCCAAGTGCCCCCAGAAGCCATGTTCTTAATTAAAACCCAACATGATGTGGCACAAGAGAAGAATATTGAGGACCCAAAGGAAAGTGAGGTCCCAATTTGGTTCAAGTCATACCACCAGCCAGGATTGGAACTGATATGTGAAGGAGCCTATGTTTCCATCATTCAGAGCCACTAATTAAACCCTCACAGGGGCCAGAAGAAGCCAGAAATCCTTCTTTGAGTGTCATTTACCTCAAATTTTGTTGACAGCTAATTCAAAAGAATTTTAAAATGAGTCACGAGTGTGGGTTTGACTCAAACCCCCCACCAGCCTCTTGGTGCCAGGACAAATACCTTCTGTTCCTTGTTCACACGCACAGACACTGCCCGCCCCCCACTTCGAAGCCCAGGACATGGGGAAGTCGGGCCCTTCCTCACTCTGTGACCTCAGGCGAGTGGCTGTCCTCTCAGAGCCAGAGCCTGCCTGACCCCCGCCTTTCTCTCCAGCAAGAGTGCTGTGGCACATCCGGTCCCATGGACTGGGTGAACTTCACTTCAGCCTTCCGGGCGGCCACCCCGGAGGTGGTGTTCCCCTGGCCCCCACTGTGCTGTCGGCGGACCGGCAACTTCATCCCCCTCAGTGAAGAAGGCTGCCGTCTGGGCCACACGGACTACCTGTTCACCAAGGTGTGTCCCCTCCCTGCCGCTCCCCTGTCTGTGCGGCATCCATCTGGCCCCCTCTGGTCCTTCTATCTCTTCCTCCCTCCCACGTTCCTCTCCACCTCCCTTCTCTCTGGCTCTCTCAACTCTCTCCCCATCTGTCCCTCCTCCCTCTGCAAGTCAGTGGGAGGCACAGGGTCTGTCTGATCCTGAGCTGGGGGACCTGCAACTTTTCTCAGGTTGCCTGGGAAGAAGAGCAACAGGAATCACAGCAACAGCACCATCACCATAGTAACCAACCAACGCTCACGGAGCCTTTACGTTGCGCCCAGCATTCTTCTGAGGGCTTCAAGTCTTTGTCTTAGTTAATTCCCACCATGGCCTGTGAGATTTTAATGATCCCATTTTGAGGGTGATGAAGCGGAGTTCATTGCTAGTAAGGGATGGAGCTGGGACTGGATTTCAGGCAGTCAGGCCCCAACTAGGTGCTTGAACCAGGGCAAGGGGAGTGAAGAGGCAGAGAGAGGCAGGGGAGGTTAGACTAGGAGAAGAACCGGTTCCAGCGGTCCCTCTGGCTGCTTTCGGCTGCCTCGGGGCCCTGCAGCCACAGGACTCAGATCAGGTGTCACTGAGAAGGGAGCCCGCGCCAACCATCGCCGCCCTCGGAACCAGACAGCCATCTCTGAAGCCCGCGTCGGCGCAGAGGGCACGGACTTCCCACGGCTACCTTCAGAGGCCAGTGCTGTCAAGACTGTCACCTCACAGATGGGCAAACTGAGGCTCAGAGAGCCAGAATCATTCCCAGGCCCCAACAGCTAACAGATGGCGGAGCTGGCCCCCAACTCAGTCCCGCCTGACTCCAGGATGCACACCCCAAAACTTTGTTCCTGGCTGCTTGCAAGTCGAGGCAGGGTCTACCTGAAGGTGACTCTGTTGCGAGGCTCAGGCCCCACTTGACCTCTTTCCTAAATGGGGAGGCATCAAAACTGCACTGCTCGTAATAAAGGCAGATTGCAAATCCTTGGAACTTGTGGGCAGCATGGAAAGCCAGCTCTGCACAAAATTGCCCTCAGACTGTCATAGCCACTGGCAGGGTAGTACCTACTTGTGTGGGACCTGGGTTCAACATCACATCCCTGGCTCCCCACAACCATTCTGGGAGGTAGAGGCTGCCACAATCCCCATTGCACAGCTGAGAAAACCAAGGCTTGAGGAAGGAAGTGACCTTCCGAAGGTCATGCAGTGACTCCCTCAGGGCTGGTTTTTCTGGGCATTTCCTCAAACACCCATGTTTCCCCCCCATCCAGGGCTGCTTCGAGCACATCGGCCATGCCATCGACAGCTACACATGGGGTATCTCGTGGTTTGGGTTTGCCATCCTGATGTGGACGGTGAGAGGCGGGGAGCCTATGGGCGAGGGGGATATGGGTGTGGGGCTGGAGCGCCCCTCATCTTGTTGCCTCCTCATCCAGCTCCCTGTGATGCTGATAGCCATGTATTTCTACACCACATTGTGAGGAGCAAGAAGGGAAGGCCACGTGCACGCCTCCGTCTCCTCCTCCTGTTCCTGTTTCCTCCAGCTGAGGGCTGCCTCACCTCTCCACTTCCCACCTGCCTCAACCTTCCCTCCTTCCTCTCTCTCCAAAGACCTTTTACCAACTTTCTGAGCCCCGCTGGGACTTGGAGATGCCCTGAAACCCTTGGGCATGTGTACAGGGACCCTTAGGACCCTTAGGGACCTCATTTCACTCTGCTGATTCCTGGCTCATATTTCAGCATCAGTTTAAAGTCCTGTCCTCGGGGACCCGGATCCCACTACCCCCATCACCAGTGTCTCCTTTGCAGCTTCCCGAGCTCCTCCTTCATGGCAGGGGTTGTCGTTTTTGCTAAATAGCTTGTGATTGTTTATTCTCTGATAGACAGGGATTGCCATGAGAGGAGGGACAAGCTCTGTCATGGTCACTTTATTGTCCCCAGTATTATCCAGCAGAGGGAGGAACACCAATATTCAATAAATACTGGTTGAATGAATTAATCTGTTTTCTTCTGGGGCAAAGGCAAATGAACAAGCACTCTTCCAATGAGAGTGGCAGAAACCCAACCAGCACTGACTGAAACATAACATGGAATTTCTTGGCTCATGTAACTGAGACAACGTTGCTGGCTTCAGGCATGTCTAGATCCAGGAGTTCAATCAAAGTTTCCAGGAAACCTGTTTCATTCTCAGGCAGGACTCCTCCGGCAAACCAGACTAACATCTTTATAGCTAAGCCATGCAGCAGCAAGAGAGGCCTCTCTCCCAACAGCTTGAGCCAGGGTAGGGGATTCAATCTCACTGTCTTAGGTCAGAGTCTAGGCCCAACCTTTGGTTGGGGAAGGGAGGGTACCTGAATTAATACTGCTGCTAAGGATGGTGTTGGGAAGTGGGGGTGATTTATCAAAGGAAAATTAGAGTGCAGGGCTGTTGGGCCTGTACACGTGGCAGATAGCATCCTCCCAAGGGCCATAGCTTCCAGCAAGTTCTCTAATGGATGCATGGCAGCAAACACTCTAGGAATCTCATCCTCACTGTTGTCCTCTCTCAAGCAAACCAACGTCTGTCCATTTTATAGCAATTAGGCCCTGCCAAGAGATCCTGGCTTCCTTCCCCTCCAAATGATGTTTCCAAAGGTCCTCATTTACTCCACTGGTCTGCAGATGGTCAGCAAACGCTGAATTCAGATATCAGCTTTTAAAAATAAACTTCGGTTTATTTTTTTAAAGATTTTATTTATTTGTTTGAGAGAGAGACAGAGATACCGAGAGCAGGCACAAGCAGGGGGAGTGGCAAGCAGAGGGAGAAGCAGGCTCCTCACTGAGCAGGGAGCCCAACGTGGGACTCGATCCCTGGGATCATGACCTGAGCCAAGGCAGACTCTTAACCAACTGAGTCACCCAGGGGCCCCTTAAAATATACTTTTAAAAATAAATATGTAATGGTCAAAGAAATTTTTTGTTAGGGTGAAGAATTGGAAACATCCCTCAGCAGGAAGTGTACAGCTCATGTTCTATCCTTGGACTGGATTCCCTGTGGCTTAGCAAGAAGAAGATAGAGCTTTGTGAGCCAATACAAAAAGATATCATAATAGTATAAATAATTAGAAAGTATGTATAAGGGTGTTCATTACAGTGACCTAAATGAACCTCTGTAGTGGGCTGGTTAGGTTAGCTAGGCTATGTCTGTGGTCTAGAATACCACACAGTAGTAAAAAATAATGTTCACCATGGGCAAATCTCCAAGAGATGCAGAGTAGAAAAACCTGCAAACCACATACAGTACTTTTATTCCTGTAGACACATTTTCAGGGCTGCTTTTTCTTTTTAAAGAAATGGGTCAATGTTTTTAGAATAATGTTTTAAAGAATGGGTAAAAATACTTTTAAAAACCCCCAAATCATTCATAACCCTTCTGCTTAAAGATTATAAAACTTTAGAAATGGAAGTGTCCCGTATTTCACTCTCCAGTAAATCATCACCCCTCCCCAAATCTGGCCCAACCCCCCTAGAATAATTGCGATGAACACGTGATGAATGTCCTTTTCGGCTTTTCAAACGTTTATATTGACACGTCGATAGAGATTTACAAAAGCACACACTGCTTAATAGAATCATGCTTTAAAATATTGCTTAGTAACTTGCTTTCTTCACTTTATATATTAGGGTCACTTTCCATGTTGGTATTTATGAAGTCACCTCCGTTTTTTTGTTTTGGTTTTGGTTTTTGGTTTTTTTTACTGTTGCAATGCACTCCAGGGTATAGATGCATCACAGATCATCTTGATCAGTTGTTAAGGAAACAAGGCAAGGAGCAGAACAGGATACATAACTGATCTCATTTTTATTTAAAAAACATATTTTTAATATATTTATATATAATTATTTTATATATCTCTCTATATTAACTTATAATTTAATTTTAATTATAATTATATAATTTATAATCATATATTATCTAACATATAATATATAATCATATATATTTATAATGGTAATTATATAATATAAATTAACTTATAATATAATTACTATATAATTTATTTAATGGATATATTTATATATATAAATTATATGTTATTCCCCACAAAGGACTCCATACATATCTTTATAATGTTTGAAAAACTTTATATAAAGATTATTATTTTTCAAAAACAAGAAAAGTGGTTTCTAAAATACTGAACAACATATAGTTTACTTTGCAAGCCAGAATTTGAAGACATCAAGTAGATGTGATACACCCCATCTTTTACTTATTTACTTTTATTTTTTAAAGATTTTATTTATTTATTTATTTTAGAGGGGGCGAGGAGAGAGAGAGCACAAGTGAGCAGGGGGAGGAGCAGAGGGCGAGGGACAAGCAGACTTGTGCTGAGCAAGGAACCCGACTCCGGCAGATCGCACCACCCAGAGATCGTGACCTGAGCTGAAATCAAGAGTCGGATACCGAAACGGACTGAGCCAGTCAGGCGCCCCTACACACGGTATTTTAACACACAAGAGCTGCCCCGGGTTAACTGACCTAACTGGCTTTCCTGCGGGCTCTGGAATGAAAATCTTCCTGATCCTGTGCATATATTTGCCTTGTAAATGCGTCAAGGAAAGGGGGGATTCCAGCCTAATCTGCTTTTACGTTCAAGTGTGTCCTCAAGAGCAAGTTCACAGTGACCTCATCTGTGACTCAGATTCTCTGAGGGAGGCAAAGAGGCCACCAGCTTCTCACAAGCCCCACTACACTCTCTGAGCCCTAGTGTACCCACTGTGAGATGGGGGTTCTAACCTCCAAAGGTCCGCCTTGGCGCATAGGTCCCCATTCATTCTAGGAGCTCAGGAACTAACAGACCTTTTTATTGTGAATCAGGAACTTTCTCAATCCGGTGTAATCAGAATCCAGTGCAGGAATACACCGTCGGCTGAGGCTGCGTGAGTCCCAGTTTCCGATGTCTGGGTTCCACCATGCCCAAGGTACAGAGGCTGATTCTCCAAGGTGACTCCCATACTTGTACTTTAATCAGTAAGGTCACACTTGAAAATGCTTTGTGCTTTCGCTGAGGAATGTTTAACCCAAAGGCTTAGCGTACATTGGAGTTAATATGATACTTTTTTTTTAAGATTTTATTTATCTATTTGACAGAGAGAGACACAGCGAGAGAGGGAACATAAGCAGGGGGAGTGGAAGAGGGAGAAGCAGGCTTCACACGGAGTAGGGAGCCCGATGCAGGGCTCAATCCCAGGACCCTGGGATCACGACCTGAGCCAAAGGCAGACATCTAAGGACTGAGCGACCCAGGAGCCCCTAATATGATACTTTTTATCTAAGGATCTTTAAAGAGTGTTTGTGGAATTAATGGAGATTGGCATGCATAAAATCAGGTTTTCCCTTAAAAATCGCATTGCAAAAGAATATTTGTCCTGGGAAAATACTTGGGAAATTATTCAGTGCAAAAAGATTACAAAAGAGCATGCTAAGTATAATTGCTTTTCTTCTTTTTCCCCCCAGATTTTATTTATTTATTTCACAGCGAGAGAGAGAGAGAGAGAGAGAGAGAGAGAGAGAGAGAGCACAAGCAGAGGTAGGGGCAAAGGGAGAGGGAGAAGCAGGCTCCTTGCTGAGAGGGAGCCCAATGTGGGACTTGAACCCAGGACCCTGGCATCATGACCCAAGCTGAAGGCAGACACTTAACCGACTGAGCCACACAGGTGCCCCTATGATCGCTTTTCTGATAAAATATAAATATGTACGCGTTAGCATTTAAATTGTAAAACAAAGTCCTCCAAAGGTTATCGTTGGTCATGAAGGAAGAGGAGATATGTGCAGGGGATTTTTATTTCATTCCTTGGGCATTTTGGCATTTTCCGAATATTCTATGATGATTATTGCTATCCTCCAAAACCAACAAATAAATGTTAATCAAAATGTCACTGTGGGATGTGAGATGTGCATTGAGGAAAGAATGATTCTGCTAAACATTTCTGAATTTTACTTGAGCAGTGAAAACAGGTCAGGCCTTGCCAAATGCTGGGGCCCGGGGGTTGGCCTTTGGGAGGGCAGGGAGGCCTTCGACCTCTGTTCCAGATCAGTCACTGCCTTCCTTGGCTCCAGCTGGTCACACATCCGCAGAATGTGGCTCACTCAGCCAGACTGGCAGGTCTCACCTGGCAGAACAGGTATGTCTGCCCCGGCCCCTCCACTCAGATGCCCACTCCTGTGGGTGACAGGGAAACTGAGAGATGAGGGCCAGCAGAGGCTTTCCGGACCACCCACGGGAGAGGTCGCCATTTGATGGCTCTTCCACATCTCTACATGACCACATCTATCCATGGCTTGATCCAGCTTCTAACCCTCCATGGCTCCCCAGTGCCCTCAGAACAACCTCCAGCACCGCTGCCTGGCACCAAGGGGGCCCTTGTGGACTGTGTCCTTGCCATCTGCCCAGGCTTATCTCCCTCTCCTGCCCCACTGGGCCAATCTGTCTTTCACCATGTGGGAGTGTAGAATGGAGAGAATAAACTGTACTAGCAATCAAGGAGCCACACACCCTTGATTACATCCACTGGTGTTTACACTCCTGAGGACTGGTTGGTCAGTCACTAAAATGTAGCACTCTCACGCCTTTGACCTCCGGATTCTCCCTCTGGGAATCTATTCTGCAAATGCACTCACAAGCGTGTGCAAGGACCTATGTGCACAAATAACTAAAAGCCATACCTGGGAAACAGCCTAAATCATGTCAGGAAGGAAGGAGTTACATAATTCATTTGTATACCACAGGATACTATGCATCTAGGTTTAAAAGGAGACACATTTCCAGTTGCTAATATGAAACCATCTCCAAGATATATTGTTCACTGAGAAAAATGCAACATGCAAAACTGAATGTATGCTAAATGCAACATGGTATCCTAGATTGGAGCCTGGAAGACAAAATATGTTAATGGAAAAACTAGCACGATCCAAATAAAGTCTGGAGTTTAGTTAATGGTTGTGTACCGACACTAATTTCTTGGTTTGGATTATTGTACCATGGCTGTGTAATATGTTAACATTGGGAAAAACTGGGTGAAGGATATACAAGAATTCTCTGCACTGTCTTTGTAAATTTTCCGCAAATCTAAAATTCTTCCAAAATAAAAAGTTTAGGGGCACCTGGGTGGCTTCGTCAGTTAAACGTCTGCCTTTGGCTCAGGTCATGATCTTGGGGTCCTGGGATTGAGCCCCGCCGTTGGGTTCCCTGCTCAGTGGGGAGACTTCTTCTTCCTCTCTCTCTGGCCCTCCCCTACTCATGCTCTCTCTCTAATAAAAAATTTTTAAAAGGTTTACTTGAAAAAACTGAATGTATGTCTCTATATTTGTAGAACTCAAAAAGGAGAAAAAAAGGGCAAAGTTTGTGTATGTACGGGAAATGTCCTTTATTTTTAGGAGTAATTTTCCTTAATTCAGGAATGATTATCCATTTTGACAACTGATGAATAGTTTAAAAATAAGTTATACTCACAGTCCCATCATTTTTTCAGAGTACCTACCTGACCAATGTCATTATTTGAAATTTTTTATCTGATGGCATAATTTCATAATGTCTTCCAATTTGGATTGTAGAAAGAAATTACACATGGTTGAGGACTGGAGTGAAAATGAGGACACAGGGTAATTTACAAGAAACCAACTCACAAAATGTTCATTGTATCAAATGTGCAACTCACTGAATTTATCAAATCTTTTACCGGCATTAAACCCAAATAGTTTAAAACATCATAGAGAAATGAATTTTTAGTTGTCGTCCCCTCAGAACTGAGCTCAGAGTCCTGCATCAGAGACAGAGCAGACAGAAGGGAACAGACTTCCCAGAAGAGTAGGGACCTGGAGGCAAGAACAGTCTTCAGGGAGATCTGGCTGCTGAAGTCGCTGGCCCCAGTGTGGCCTTGCTTAAGAGTGAGCACCAAGAGTCCAAAAATGTGGGCTAACCTCTCTTAAATGAAAAAGCTTATATTGTTACGTAAATTCTTCCAGAATGGTGATGTAAAGTCCTGGGTATTCAAGGCGCTGTAGAATTAAAAGAACCAAATTTTCCAGATCAGCGAGAACCAACCTTTTTTTTTTTTTTTTAAAAATTTTATTTATCCATTTGACACAGAGAGAGAGATTACAAGTAGGCAGAGAGGCAGGCAGAGAGAGAGGAGAGAGGAGGAAGCAGGCTCCCTGCTGAGCAGAGAGCCCGATGTGGGCCTCGATCCCAGGACCCTGGGATCATGACCTGAGCCGAAGGCAGCGGCCTCAACCCACTGAGCCACCCAGGCGCCCCCTTTTTTTTTTTTTAAGGTTTTTATTTATTTGAGAGAAGAGAGAGAGCAAGTGGGGGGAGGGACAGATGAAGAAGCAGGCTCCTCACTGAGCAGGGAGCCCGAGGTGGTGCTCCATCCCAGAACCATAGGATCACAACCTGACCTGAAGGCAGACCGGTTAACCAACTGACTGAGCCACTCTGGTGAGAACCAGTCTTTTTTTTTTTTTTTTTTTTTTTTTTTTTTTTTTTTTTTTTTTTTTGGTGAGAACCAGTCTTATGCAGACAATGTCACTGATCCCTTAAGCCCCAGGGACTAGGGGCCCAGGAAGCTATGTTGATGAGACAAGTTGCATCTGCCCCATCCTGGGTGGTAAAATTGTGAATGTCTTTCCAGTAACATAATGACTCATTCAAACATTCAAGTATTTATTGCTTGCCTAACATGGGCACTCACCAGGCAGTGGTCTAGATCTGGGGACCCAGCAGGGAACAAATCAGATCTCAATCTTTCCTTTTATAAAAGCTTACCTTTTGGAAGAGGAGATCAAGAACACTAAGAAGGGAAATATACGTGTCGGAGGAAATAAGTGCTAGGGAGAAAAATAAGATGTAAAAATAAGATTTTAAAACACAGGGAGGAGAGGCAAGCTGTTTCAGCACCACATCTACATCCTGTCTGGATGTCTGAGTTTCCAGAAATGGCAAGGCCCCTCCTCTGGATTATCTCCCATTGTCCATTGTCCCATCATCATGTGTGGGGGGTTGGAGAGAACTCCGACTGACCATCCCTGGGGCACGTGCCTGGCCTTGGAGCAGAGATAGATTCAGCGCCACCCAATGGGCCTGGCCTGCAGGGGGAAACGTTGGTTACCCAGAGCCGACTCGGGCTCTGAGCCTAGGGAAAGTGAACACACTCAGGGAGCAGAAAGGACCATAAGCCTTCTCCTGATGATTCAGAGATAAAGGACACAAAAAGCACTAAGAATTCAATGTTAGCCATTATTATGGCTGTCATTTTTATTTGCATTTGGGGACCCCGTCACTCACAGGGCCAGTTATCCATTCACTGTGTCTTAATTCCAAAATTTATCAGTTGGCATGAGGTTAAGCCTTGTCAGTAGGGGGCGCTGGAGAGACACTGCAAGTTAGTGGCTTCTTCCCAGATCCCAGTGCTTTGTTCCTGTTTCCCCTGGGCTGTGACCTGCAGGTGGCCATTACTCTTCTCCACATTGTAGCCGGCCACCTCCAGCACCTTCTTGAGCCCAGCTAGGAACACACCATTTAACCCAAGTAAGAGATGTATTGAAAATATGAAATAGAATCATTTCTCCCTTAATTGACTGCCTCTTCTGATGCTCTGCAAATGGAAATAGAAAGATGCAAAACAGAGCAAGTGGTGTTTTTTTTTTTTTTTTTTGAAGAGCTACTTCCAGTCCTACTGCGGAAAAAAAAAGTGATCAAAAAGATCCCTGGCATTAAAGTTCATCTCATAAAAATTCATTCAGAAAATTGAAGAAGCAAGTCTGGAAACAGAAGGAATTTTTCAACTTTTTTTTTTTTTAAGATTTTAATAGAGAGAGCCCAAGCAGGAGGAGGAGGGGAAGAGGGAGAAGGAGAAACAGACTCCCTACTGAGCAGGAGCCTGATGCAGGACTCAATCCCAGGACCCTGGAATTATGACCTGAGCCAAAGGCAGATGCTTAACTGAGCCACCCAGATGCCCTGGAATTTTTCAACTTGCAAGATCCATAATCAAGGCAAGTGATATCTGTTGCCTAGAAACTACTCTGGTCCATACCAGTTAGCGTTTTTAACCGCCCCAAACACAGTGACTTAAAATGATTATTTTTCAGCTCCTGATTCTTTGGAACCAATTGGACTGAGCCCAACCAGGCAGTTCTTCTGTGGGTCTCACCTGGGCTGACTTCTGCAGCTGCAGTCAGCTAGTGGGGTGACTGGGGGCTGTTTGGTTAGGGTGGTTCCCCTCACATGTATGGCTGGCTGATAGTGTCTGGGTTAATGGCTCTCACTGGGCCATGTGTCTACAGCAGGCCACCCCCAGCTTGTTCACCGGGCCGTGCTCGTACAGTTCCCAGAAAGGGTTTGTTAAACTCCGTAAAAAAAAAAAAATTTTTTTCTCCGTAAAAACCTCTTCCTGTGACTTTGCATGGTTCTTAGGAAATGCCAACACTCCCAAGCACGGCCTACCAGGCCAGGCCCTGTCCACCACACCCAGCCTCACTGCCCTCTCTTTCCCCCTGCTCCTCCACGCTTTGCTCTCTCCACTCCAAAAACAGCGGACTTCAGGGCTATGTTTCCTCTCACCCCAGAGCTCTGGAACTGATTTTCTTACTGCCTGGAGGACTCACCCCTCTCCTAGTCGGGTTAGGGAGCAATTACTTATAAAATCTTAGCTCAAGCATCACTTCCCCCGGGAATCTTTTCTGGAAAACCCTGACCAGGTTAGAGTTCCATTTTCCCTTCTTTTTGTCCCCGATGAGCAAGGAGCCCGATGCGGGACTCGATCCCAGGACCTGGGATCATGACCTGAGCCGAAGGCAGCCACTTAACTGACTGAGCCACCCAGGCTCAGTTTCCCTGTTTCCCAGGGATTGAGGCCCACATCAGGCTCCCTGCTCAGCGGAGAGCCTGCTTCCTCCTCCTCTCTCTCTGCCTGCCTCTCTGCCTCCTTGTGATCTCTCTCTTCTCTCTGTCAAATAAATAAAATCTTAAAAAAAAAAAAAGTAAAACACCAGGGACTAGGCAACTTATAAACAACTGAGATCTATTTTTCTTTAATAATTTAAAATTTTTTTAAATTTATTTATTTGACAGAGAGAGAGAGAGAGATCACAAGTAGGCAGAGAGGCAGGCAGAAAGAGGGAAGCAGGCTCCTTGCTGAGCAGAGAGCCTGATGTGGGGCTCGATCCCAGGACCCTGAGATCATGACCTGAGCCGAAGGCAGATGCTTAACCCACTGAGCCACACAAGTGCCTCTCTATTTTGCTTGAGCTCACAGTTCTGGAAGCTGGGATGTCCCAGATCAAGGCACTGGCAGATTTGATATCTGGAGAGAACCTACTTTCTGATTCAGAGATAGATGTCTTCTTACCGTAACATCACATGGTGAAAGGGGCCAGGGAGTCCTCTGGGGTCTTTATATAAGGGTGCTAATCTATTCACAAAGGCTCCACCCTCACGACGTAATCACCCCCCACCCCCGGAAGGCCTCATCTCCAAATATCAGCACAGTGGAGATTAGGTTTCAATATATGAATTGATACAAATATTCAGCCTATGGCACTTTATAAGAAGAGAGAGATACGAGTGTGTGTGCACAGGGGAAAGGCCGTGGAGGCAGAGAGAGAAGGCAGCCGCCTGCAAGCCCAGGAGAGAGGCCTCAGGAGAAACCAACTCCCTGGCCACTCGATCTTTGACTTCCTGCCTCCAGAACTGTGAGAAATAAAATCTTGCTGTTTAAACTACCCCATCTGTGGAATTTGGTTACAGCAGCCCAAGTACACATACACTGGGGCTCTTCATGCTTGCCATTACATACTTTGTACCGAGAACCATGCCTAGCACATAACAGGTGTTCCAAAAATATATACTCAGGTGCCACTACCTCCTCTGGAAAATCTTTGTTCACCCTTCTCCCTCTCCCACGCCTGGCTTAAGTGCCCCTTCTGGGCTTTAGTTGCTACATTTTTCACTTGGTTCTGGAAGGATATATTTTGAGGTCGAATTATTCCTTTCTAGAAGGTTACATCTTTGAATCTAAAGATTTCAAAGGGGCCGAGTCTTCTCAAGGGCTCAGCACAGATGGTACATGCTGTTGGGAGTTCAGTATTTGAGTGAATGCAAGTCTCCTGATCCCCACACACAAGCCCTGGATGAGAACAAGAAGGCTTGAGTTCTAAGCTTCATCTCTAAAGTCCTGAGCAATCTTGGATCCTGAAACCTCAAAAGTAATCATGGCCTTGGGTTTCTCCAGAGATCGAAGCTTGGGGAAAAGTCTTTTATGCTCTAACAAGCATAAAGTACAGGGTCGTTTTTACATCGAACACCTGTGCAGTTGAACTGCGCTGCTGGGTTTTAATCATCTATCTGCCTAGCTGTAGCTAGACTTCTTGCTGTATCTCAAACATACTAAATTCACTCTTGTCTCAGGGGTTTTGCACGGGCTCTCTCTTCTGGGAACACACCTCCCCCCAGAATTTTCCCTTGCAAATAACGGCCTTAATTTTCAGTGTTTATGCCAAAGTCAAGGAGGGGTGATGGTAATTGGTAGAAAGCAACTCAGTTTCAGGGCACTGGAGATGAAGAGAGATGCTACTGTTCTGTTAGTTCTCTGAATCCTCTCAACAGTTCTGAAGGAGATTTACTGCCATTATCCCCATTTTACAGATGAAGAAGTTGAGGCCAAGAGAGGTTAAATAACTTGCTAAAGGTCTCACAACTAGAAAGTAGCAGGGCCAGGATAGGAATCCGGGCAACTTGGATCCAGTGTCAAGTTTCTTAACCACAAAGCTCCCTGCTTCTCAACATATATTCCAGCTTAGTTAACACAGAGTCTGGTGTGTGTGGGGGGGTGTTGCTCAACAAGCAATAGTTATTTCTCTACTTACCTCATTTGATCCTCCTAATCTTACAGTCCAACCCCCAGAACCAAGCCGACAACCCTTCCTAGTCCCTCTTGCCAGAACCCAGAGTCCCTCACTCTACCTCCTTATGCCTGCTCATGATAGGTTGCTGGATTTGAGGGCTCTACAATCAGGTTCTCTGGGTTCCCATCTAGGCTCCTCCTTTCACTAGCTTAGTAAATGTAGGAATGGTACAGCCCTCCCTGGTCTCAGTTTCCTCACCTGTAAAATGGGGACGGTAACAATCCCTATGGTCTAGAATTACCATAGGGATTCAGTGAGATGATGCACGCAGAATGCTTTCCAGCTTTCCCTGCTCATAAAAATGGCTCGATAAATTTTAACATTTATGATTAGAGCCTCTTAGTGAGACCCCCCCCCAAAGTTCTGGGCCTGTGAAATACACTCGCAATCACATTTAGGGCCGAAGTTGGGACCAGATGAACTCATTGTTTGTCAACAAGGCTGGCTGGGTGAGAGGACTCCTCACCTGATCCAACCCAGGATCTACCAGACAGTTATTTCCTAGAGGCAACATGGTTCGAGGGATAATCTCTGGGGTCTCGTAGACCTGAGTCTGAATTCCAGCTCTGATTTCTCCTCAGGACCTCAGTTTCTTCATCTGTCAAATGGGAAGAGACTAGTGTTAAGAGTGATTAAGAATGCGAGTTCAATTCAGGTTATGTGGTATTCATTCTACTCCTTGCTTAGCCACAGACTAGCTATGTGAACTGAGAGGAGTGTCTTCAGCTCTATGAGCCTTGGTTGTCTGCTCCATTGGGTGTTGTCACCATTCCTATTCCTGGGTGGCTATGAGGATTTCCCAGGACCACGTGTGCCACACTCTGCACCCTGTAGCAGTATATACCAAGAGTTAGGAGTTTAGGTCTCTGGAGCCAGACTGCAACAGGCCTAGTTCAAATTCCAGCTCTTAGGGAAATCAATTTCTTCTCCCAATGTCAATTCACTTATCTATGAAGTGAGAATAATAGCAGTAAATATCCGATAGAGTTTATTTTAAGAATTCCATTAGATGATACATGTAAAGCACTTAAAACTGGCTTGGTTCAGTGTAAGTGGGAAAGATATTAGGAGGACAATTTTAAAATATCCTTTCCTAGAATCCAAATGCATTTGCCCAAAAGTTTGAGGACTTGAAAATATGCATGGAATGAAGCCTTCAGGATCAGATTCAAGTCCAAAACAAAAACAAAAAAAACCCCCTTCGTTTGTAGATGAGGAAAAATCAGGGCCACGTGATCACATCAGGCCCCACCCCACATCTACAAGATCAACCCTACTTAATCATAGTGTATCTCTCATGCCGGACTCTCACCAGAACAAGGTCCGAGTCTCAGCAACGCCCATTCTCGCTCTGGACGTGAGCCAAGTGAGCCTCAGAGGTTAACCAGCAGAATAATCAGGTCCCTCGCAGGGTTATTTAGCCGGAGTCGATGAGATGCACACAACACAAGACGGCACCCGGAAAGGGTTCAGTGAGCGGGAGCTGTTGTTACTACTGCTACAGCACCTGTCTTCTCCAGCTTTTTGAAGGGTTTACTCCCAGGCCCTCCTCTGGAGGGTCCCCCTGCGCCCGTCCTTCGTCCCCGGCTCCTCAACTAGCTGCGGGGAGGTGGGCGCCAGACAACACTCCACCAAGCCCCCGGAGCTGAGCTTGAAGCACAGGGACGGAAGTCCAACTGCCGCCTGAAACCGTCGGCCTGGGCTCCCGCCTCCTGGCCCTCTAATCAATCAAAAGACAAGAAGCAAACCCCTAGACCAATCAGAAGTGGAAGCGGTCGAGCAATGCCCGCCTCCTTAAAGCGCCCTAACTCCTCATTGGATGTGTCCCAGCGCGAACCCGAAGCTAAGCCACTTAGAAGAGAGCGGGGCCAGCCAATCAGCAGTGCAACCGCAGCCGGGCTCCCGGGACCGGAGAGGCAGTGTCAGCTCACAGACTCGGGCGGGGCGAGCTCGCCGCCTGTCAGCGCCAAAACCCTGCATGGACAGAAAGCCAGCTGGCTGAGCTCTTAGCCCTGGGCAGTTAACGGCGGGGCAGAGCAATGGGCCATTCTCTCTACAGTGTAGGGTGTGTGTGTGTGAGTGAGGAGGGAGATGGCTAGTACGTGAAGTACGCAGTTAACCCCGGCTCAGCAGACAGGCAATAAGCATTTGAAGCGCGAGCATCTAGGCCAATCACGGGTCAAGGCACTGCCCCCTCTTGTGCTTTCCTTGTCCCCTCATACTTCCGGGGAGGCAGGGTGCGTTCTGCAACCAATCAGAACAAGGGAGGGCAGAGGCAGGGCAAGAGGCGGGAAAGGGAAGCTGCCCACAGGCACCCGAAGCCTGGCTGGCTCTTGAGGGCCTCCCAACCAATCACAGACACACACTTCACAGACTGTCAGGGGTTGAGAGAGGGGTGAAAGGGTTTGCAAGGACAGCTACTCAGGGTGGCAAGACAGAACCAAGAAAGCGGTGGTATCCCGAGCCATTGCGGAGGGAGCTTCCAAGGCTGCTGAGGCGAAGGAGGTTCAGAGCCCAGTCTTTTCACAGAGAGGGTGGGAGAGAGGGCAAACTCCACAGCCACTCAGCAGGGGAGGCGACCTGGAGGGTAACGTCTCGGCGTTAGAGACCCGAAACCCAAGTCCGCGGACCAATCAGACTCCAAGGCCCTGCCACACCCAGGAGCCAGCGGGGCGGGTGGGAGCTCCGCAGCCAATCAGGGGTGGGCGTGAGGCGGAAGCCGGCAAGTGGAGCTGTCCTAGGTGCCTCCTAGAATGTTGAGCATGCTCAGTAGGATGCAGCGCGCGCTGCAGCCAATCAGCGTCCGCCTCGGAATCCAGGCAACCGGCAAGCTGTGCACGCGCCCAGGGCCTCGAGCTCCGGGCCTCGAGCTCCTGGCCTCGCGCCACTCGCCACTTTCTAATGGCCACTGGAGCTTGCGCCGCCCTCAGTGTATGTGAGACTGTGGGAAGAGGAACAGGGCCCGAGTCGGTGAGTGCCATGGTTTTTCTTACACTTCTTCAGGCTTGGGACTGACCCAGGGCAACCTGGAGTATGAGGGCTTGAGTGGTCGCTGTGAGGGTTGAGGGCTTGAAGTCCCTGGGGACTCCCTTTGCCCTGGTGAGGCTGGCAATGGGGCATCCTGGGCACCTTTGATCCCAGGCTGGTCAGAGGCCAGGCCAACATGCCCTGAGTTGGTCCATGGTCCCTGAGGCTAACTTCATTTGGAAGTGTACTGTGGGTCAGTTGGAGGCCCTTGGAGCTCTGCATGGCGTCATTGGCCCTGAGCTATGGCCTCTGAACTGTGAGGGATTGCCTGAGGGCTCTGGACTGAGTCTGGATCTGGTGACTGGAAGGAGAGGCCTGTGACTCTCCAGAGGTTATTGGGAGTCACTGGCCCAAAGATGAAACTAGTGTGTACTTGAGAGGTTTTCTGAGGTCTTAGGATCCAGCCTGGGCTGAGAGTGAGAGTTGCCAAGGTTGAAAGCCCAATGGGAAGTTGTCAATGGCCATTTGCTGGACACCAGTGAGGTACAGATTTTCCACTATTGGGTCCAGGTTAGACAACCTGGCCAGGAGGTTAGGCCCAAGGTCTTCTGGAGGTTCTTGAGAAGGTAGTTTCTGAATCTCAGAGGTTGTTTGCCCTCCATGAAATATTACTGCCATGTGACTCTAGAAAAAAACCAGGATTGGGTCATGTTAGGCCCTTTGAGTCCACTCTTTCCCAAACCCTGGTCATTCCCCAAAGGTATCAGGCAGTAAGAATGGGGCCGGCTGCATAGGGAGGATGGATGTTGTACTGGAGCACAGGAAGAGGTGTGTGAGATATCCTGCTTCTTGGGAAATCACCCAGGTTCTCTTTACAGAAAATTTTTTATTCTTATGGGGCAGGGTGTTGATATCTCATTTCACTAGCTATTCAAGTTATATACATGGTATTAAAGCTTTTAGAGTGCTTTCTTGTACACACAGAGTTCTTAAACCTTGGATGGGGGATGCAAGGGAGTGGTCTACGAGTGGATTTCAAGGGTTTTTGTGCTCCTGGAAATCATAAGAAAAACTGTATGCATGTTGTTGGAGGGGGGCATGCAAAGCAACCACAAGGATAAACAAGGAGTATCTAACCTGTCCAAGGACTGGCTTTGGTCTATGAATCCCTTGTCATTCACATACACAATGGTGTGAGTATCTACAATTTTCTGATGTAAAGAGTTGATTCCGTGGCTTACAGTTTTAAAAAGGATGGTAATCCCCTTAACCTACGACATTAAGAACCACTGGAATTAAGCAGGCTCCTGTATTACTTGTGGGGCCTAGACCAGACTAGAAATGAAGATTTCCCCTTTTCTTCTCATACCTGGTGTTGGCGCACATTTCAAGGCATATTAGTCTGTATGTCTGAGCTCAGTCTATCTGCCCCTCACACAAAACCAGGGCCTGGGGTGTGTACATCAGTCACACAGTTCATCCCCCTGACTATAGACCTGCGGTTGTCGGCTGTGTAGGTCCTGGAAGTGGGCCATTTAGGCGAGGAGGTCCACGGTTCCAAGTTCCCAAAGCACAGCCTAGAACTGAGGGAGATATGTTCCAGGTGGGCCATTCCTAGATGCCCTTGGGGTCCTTGGCCCAAGGTGAGGGGACACAGCCAGAGGGGGTTGGAGTGGGTTTAACACAATATTGGCATTCAATACTGGTCTTGAAAACAGCCCCTGTGAGCAAACTGAGGATCTCAGAAGAATTAGCCCCATATTAGGCCTGAAGAAAAAGGCCACCCACAGAGAAGATGCAGTGGAACCTAAACTTTTTTACTTCTAGTCTAGTTCTTTTCCCACTTGACCCTCAAAATATATGCTAGGATAGGGTCTCTATGACCTAGATGCAGCTCACATGGCTGTGATTACACTGGTTCTTGAGTTATATGAAACAGATTTAAGGGGAAAAAGAAACTAATTTACTCAGTGGTGTCTCCTCTGGTATGTGTTGGATGTACTTAACTAGAAAGAGTGGGCATTTGAAAGTTTATGTAAGATTTAGATAATTGGTCTTCATCTACATAAAATGCTGTGGGGGAATTTAACCACCTTAATTTGAAGAAAGCGATGTGTTCCTGGAAAAAGTGGAAAGTTCATATAATTTTTCTAAATTGAATCTTGTTTAACTTGGCTTTGGAATACTTAGTATTTAAAATAAGTGCGATAAAGAGAAAACATTTTTCATAAAACAAATAATCAGGCCTCTAATTGGCCTATTCTGATGGTTTAGTTTTAATTATATTTAAAGAAAATCCATACTTGTATTGCTGTGTTGACATTTTTATATCAAGCTGGGTTGCACCTGCAGGGGCATAGGAAGGAGCTTATGGTCATGTCTATCAATTAGAATTTTAAAGTAGCAGATTTTAAACTTTATTTAGTAATACGAGTATTGGAACTGAGAGGCAAAAATCATACCTCTTTTCCCCACATACTTTCTTCCAGTTATGTCCTACCTAATCTCTCCTACTCACTCTACACTGTCCCAGGATGAAAGTTTGTGTCCTCAGAACCGATGGTTTCCTGGGTCCACCCCAGGAGACAACTGCAGGTGATTCCTACAGAGTCAGCCTGGGAAGTGGAAGGTTTTTGAGACTGTGATGGGACACTTTTCAAGAATAGAGTTATCGCTTTCCTTACCCTTCCAAGTCTAAGTGCTATTTGCTTGTGCTTCTGCTGTCACTGCTCAATGCAAGATGGTTTGGGCTGTGTAGTCAAGAATGTAGGGAGAGAGAAGGGCCTAGAGTGGCACCAGCCTAAGGGCTGAGGTGTAGAGGGCCCTGGAGATACCTCTAAGGAGGTGGTCTTTAAAAGGATATCCTTAGGTGGGGTAGACACCAGGTAGGAGGCAAAATGGGGTTTCCCATTCTTGGGGGCTTTTGTTTACTGAATGGGGAGTCCCCTTGCCCTTCTCTTCCCTATTAGGTTTCCTGAAAGCCTGCTGACACTCCCTGTCAACTATACTTGGCTTACAGAGGATGCTGCCCTTTGAGCACAATATCCAACATTCTTGATCATCAATGAGTACATCATATCAGTGGAGGAGCTGAGTCACAGGCACATGAAGTAGGGCTATGAGGCAAAGCCACTGGGTGATGATGTAATCTTCCAGACCCCTGTACCTTTTCTTCTACACTTAGGCTTTCTCTCTCATGGTTTTCCCCACTTATTCCATATCTTCAGGGACTGTATTACTGTGTTGAAGAAAGGATGTTTTTCCCTGTATACCTACATATCAGAGATTGGTGTTTTTATATGTCCAGGCCAAGTGTCTTTTATATGGGTGTCTAATGCGTCCCTGGGTGTGGTGGTATGAGGAGTTAGAAAGCTCAGAAATGGAAAATATTTAACGTTCAGGGTAGCACATGAATACAGCCTGTCCATTTGCATTTTCCCTTTCGCTCTGAGTCATCTTCCCCTCTCCCCACCCTATTATTGCCCCTCCACCAGCCCCACCCATTGGCACACCCTGTCTGATCTAGGAAGGGTTTACATCTGCCTATACCCAAGCTAGAATGAGAGGTAGACAGGGAAGGCATGTTAGGTCTGGAGGGAGAAAGTAGAAGGCTGTCTGAACATTTTGGGGTCCTGGAGCCAAAGGGAGAAACAGGAGTTTAGGGACATAATATTTGGGTCTAGGAGGGGACCAGGATCTAAGAGAGAAGAAGCCTAGGGTGAACCAGACTGTGTCAGGTCACCAGAGCAGCCTACCGACGCCTGATTTATCTTCCAGTTATTTATTGAGCATATATGATATACCAGGCACGTACCATAAGTGATTTCTCTACACTTGTTGAATGAATGAAAAAACTGCTACAGGATGAGGAATAATGGAATAATAAAAAACAAAAAAATAAATTTGAGTCCCTCAGACCTCATCCTTTCCCCAGGTTAACAAGTACTAAAGTGTGAAAACAGGGGAAATCTCCTGAGAGTTTGACCCTTTTGACAGGAAGTGAAAGAAACCCCGAGTTCTGATTTCAGAGAAATGTCATTTGTCATCAACCCAAGAAAAGGGAGTTTTCTCTTCGAAGACCACCACAGGCCCTTCCTGGGGTTGCCCCCTCCAGAACTTGATGGGAGAATCTGAGTCATTTGTACATTCAGTCCCCAGGGGTGGCCCAGATGACAGGGGTCATTTCCACAGAGCAGTTAAGGCTTCCTAGTACTAAAAGCCAGGGAGAGGAAGGACAAGGCATGCTTTTGGCCCTCCTTCACTGTCTCCTTGGAATCTAGAAGTTTCAGTACTTTTTACTTCTGAGGTAGTAGAAACAGTTTCCAGCTGCTAGAGCTGACACTTCTCAGAACTACCCCTATTTGAATGATGCTACGTACTGACAAACCACTTTCACATTCATCATGTCATTTCATCTTTACCCTCACCTCCAAATGAGGTAAGCAAAGGTTATCCCTATTTCATGGATGAGGTAACTGAGGCTCAGAGAGGTGATTTGCCCAATGTGACTCAACTAGTAAATGGCAGAGATGAGACTCAAATGCAGGTCTGAGTATTCCAAGGTTCTTGTTGTGAGATGAACTTTTTTTAATTTTTATTATTTATTTTTTTTAAAGATTTTATTTATTCATTTGACAGAGAGAGAGAGAGAGATTACAAGTAGGCAGAGAGGCAGGCAGAGGGAGAGGAGGAAGCAGGCTCCCTGCTGAGCAGAGAGCCCGATGTGGGCCTCGATCCCAGGACCCTGGGATCATGACCTGAGCCGAAGGCAGCGGCTTTAACCCACTGAGCCACCCAGGCGCCCGGGATGAACTTTTTTTTAAAAGATTTTTATTTACTTATTTGAGAGAGAGAGCAGACAGAGCATGTGAGAGAGCGCATGAGTGGGGGGAGGGACAGAGGGAGAGGGAAAAGCAGACTCCTGGCTGAGCACAGAGCCTGATGCTTCTCGGGGCTTCATCTCAGGACCCTGAGATCACAACCTGAGCCGAAGGCAAATGCTTAACCAACTGAACCACCCAGGTGCCCCTTGATTTTTATTCTTTTAAAGTAATCTCTACACCCAACATGGGGCTTGAACCTACAACCCCAAGATCAAGAGTTGCATGCTCTACAGAGCCAGCCAGGCACCCCTTCACATGAATTTCTTTGACTCTAGAAGTTCACAAATGAAATAAGTAGACAGGAAGGGAGGCAGAATGTCTTGAATCTGGAAGTAGAGGAGGTGGTCTTTCTTAGAGGAGTGAAGTAGAGCCAGGGGTATAAAGCCACACCCCCTTGGGGGACTGTGGCAGACTGATACTTGGGACACCCAATGGAAGACTGTGAGGTCAGGGGCGGGGCTAGCTCCAGGGGGGGCCCCAGGAGCCCCAACAGCAGTTCAGAACATGCGGTGTCCAAGAGGAAGCTACAACTGGTGAGTGGTTGCTTCTCCCCAGCTGAGACTTTCCTCCCATTACACCCCTTTTTCTGTCCACTTCCTACCAACCTGCAGGCTTCTCCCTGAGGTGTCCAAGTAGTAATCCTCCCCACAAATGTCCTTACTCATGGTGAGCCCACACTGAGGAATATACCTACTGGGCACTGAGACACGTAGGTCTGTCTATTAGTATCTGGGTTCCCAGTTCTCTTCTTAAAAGTCAGTGTGGTAGTTTTGATGTGTAATAAATTTCTGCCTTGTTGGCTCTTCCTATTCTTTGCTTTTGGCTTATGAAAAACTAAATTAAACCATCTCCTTACCCTAAAATCTGGAAAGAAAATAGCCTCCCCCTATATAGTTCCCATTTTCCTTTCTCCCGCTTCCTCAGGGGTCAAAACTTTCTCCAAAATGTCTCTTCATCCTTGACAGGAACCTTCTCTTCTGTGGCTTCTGCACCTGCTCTCTCAACGCACTGGACGGGATTCTCTTCTAGGTCCTTCTCTGAGGACATGTTCTAGAAGTTTCAGCCATAGGGAGATAATCAACTGATGCCTTAGGGCATGCCCTCCTGCAGCTATGACCTCAGTCTACTGTCCTTTCTGCTTCTCAAGACTACTCAGCTCCGTGTGATGGGGTGGGGGTGGGGGTAGCACTAGCTTTCAAAACTCTCCCATGAATCTGTGTCTTGCTCCATCCCTAACTGCCAAGGCCGACTGGGTCTTATGGTGATCTCTTTTTCTGGAAAGAAAGCCTGGCCTGCTCCAAGGTCTTTCCCTGTAGAAGGGCTTAGAGTAGCAGAATTATCAGCGTCTGCTCTTTTTCAAGTAGAGACTGCCAATTGGCAGGACCCATCTATACTAGCCTTAAACCCACTATTTGATATAGTCATTAACTGCCTGGTGCTTACTCTTTAAGTCCTGAATATGGTCTAATTTCCATTGTCCTGCCACCCCCATCGTCACCCCTACCCCCTGGTCCTCTATGATTCTGGACAAGCTAGGGTCCTCTCTTGGGTTAGTTTATTTGTTCTGTTCAGGGCACAGAGAGCTCTGAACCAGCAACTCACTCTTTCTCCCCTCACCTCCACAGGCTTGAGAATATGCTGTTCCTCCCTCCCTTTTCCACCGTGGACCCCACACTGTGGCCTTTCTTTCAGGTTCTCTGAGACTGGTACCCAGGGAAGGCACAATGCCCCTGTTCCCGACGACAAGACTGCTTAGCCCCTACGGCTCTGATCGGCTGGTACGGCTAGCAGCCAGGCTCCGACCGCAACTATGTGATACTTTGATCACTGTGGGAAGCCAAGAATTCCCTGCCCACAGCCTGGTCTTGGCAGGTGTGAGCCAGCAGCTGGGCCGCAGGGGCCGCTGGGCTCTAGTGAAAGGCATCAGCCCTTCTACCTTTGCCCAGCTTCTGTACTTTGTTTATGGGGAGAGTGTAGAACTGCAGCCTGGGGAACTGGGACCCCTTGAGGAAGCAGCCAGAGCCTTGGGGGTGCAGTCCCTGGAAGAAGCATGCAGGAGGGCTCGACGGGACAGGGCTAGTGAACTGGGTCCAGGGCTCAAGGAACATCAGGAGGAGCCAGAGAAACCCACAAGGGATTCTGAGAGAGGACTGGAGGGACATGGAGAGCAGACACCAGAGAAATTTGTGAGAGCTGGTTGGAGAGAACGAGAGGCACTGCATGAGCAAAGGCCACCAAAAGAAAGCCCTGAGATAGCAGAGGCAATGAAGGAGGGAACGGGGGAGCAGATGAGATCAAAGGAAAAGCTCAAGCAATCCCCTAATGGACATGGGGGAACAGATGGGAAGCAAGACAGGATTATGTGGGTGACGGAAAGTCCAGGGGGCTCTGAGGAAAGTCTGCGGGAGTTCTCTGGCCCCCTTCCCCCACTAGGTATCCTCCAAACAAGCGTCATTCCTAGGCCCTGGTGGGCTGAGGCCCCTTGGATGGGGGAGGGCCAGCCTGCCCTGTGGAGCATCGTGCTGTTGCCACCCAGATATGGCACTCCCTTCTCCCATAGCACCCCCATCACTGGAGCCTGGCAGGAGGTCTGGCCTCGGGACCAGAGGTGAGTGAAGAGCCTAATGGAAAACCTCCCTGGCTGGGAGGGAGTGGCTCAGGATAGGCAGCAGTGATGGGTAGAAGGCACCAGATCTCTTATCTCTACTGTACATTTCCTGAGCTGGTGATAGGACAACAAGCTTCCACCGCAGGGGAATTCAAAGCCCAGCCCCTGAGGAGGACTCATGACACCTCCCTCTCTAGGAAGGGTCTGGCCAGGATCCCAGGTTTTGCCAAGGCTAACTCTTCCCCACCCCACCCCCAGGATCCCACTGTCCTTGAACCCTGAGAAAGGTCTCTGGAACCAGAACCAGTTGGCTAACTCCAGTCCTGCCCCAGGTAAGCCCCTCAGTACCCTGTACAAATGCTGTAACATGGTCTCTCTCTCTCCTTAGGCTGGGACTCCAGGAGTCCAGCCTGAGTAGGGCACCTCCTTCACTCTGCTCCCTCCAGGTTCCCTCCCCCAGAGCCCCATAAAGCTCAGCTCTGGGGAGATGGAAGAGTCTAATCAGAGGCACACAGGTGAGTAGGGTGAGGGCACTTTTGCCTCAGCCCCACTGTAGCTCCCGATGTCTTCTCTGGGATTCCCAGCCCTGCCCTCCTTTGCCTTCTCTGCCCCCACAGGTGCACTTGCAACCTGTGTGGGTCATGTGAGTACAGCAGGCCCATCTCGCCAACAACCTCCCGCCCCCCCACCTACTCGGTCTCGGCCCTATTCTTGTTCTGTCTGTGGAAAAAGGTTCTCGCTCAAGCATCAGATGGAGACGCACTACCGAGTCCACACAGGTACGGGCTCCCTGCCCAGTGCAAATTATCTGCTCCCTTCCAAACTCGGGTCTGTCTGCTCCTGAGTCCTTCTCTGTGTGCTTGGCTCCCACACAATTCCCTTGCCCAGTTGCCCAGATCAACCCCTACACCAGCCTTCACCCCCTTCTTTCCTTTACCGGCCTCCCCCTCCACCTGCCCTAGGAGAGAAGCCCTTTTCCTGTAGCCTCTGCCCCCAGCGCTCCCGGGACTTCTCAGCCATGACCAAGCACCTGAGGACGCATGGGGCCGCACCGTACCGCTGCCCTCTGTGCCAGGCCGGCTGCTCCAGCCTGGCCTCCATGCAGGCGCACATGCGCGGCCACTCGCCCAGCCAGCTGCCACCTGGATGGACCATTCGCTCCACCTTCCTCTACTCTTCCTCTTCGAGGCCGTCCCGGGCCTCGACCTCTCCCTGTACGTCCCCTTCCTCAACCACCTGACGGTGTTGGTAGCTTCTTTGGCTTCAGCCAACAATACAATTAAATGAAAAACGGGCCGACGGGCTGGCTAGGTTTCTGACCCAGCACCGCAGCTATTGGCAGCCTAGAAAATCCGGCTCCAAGAAGCACCGCAGGAAAGGCGCTGCAAGCCTTCTTCCAGATAATCGCGGGCCCCAGAGGCCTGGGCCAGCGAGTCCGTGTGGGGTATGAGCAGTGAAGTTCGCACGAGTGAAAACTGTGCGGGGACTAGCGATTCCATCATCGAAATAAAGTTTCCTGTGCTCTCCTCTCAGGACCAGAAGCCGAGTCCAGACTTTAGTCTGTGAGCTGGGGAGAGGGGAAGAAGGGCAGCCTTGCCCCTTGTCCTGTGGCGGCCCCTGGTGGCGGTGCATCCACTGTTCAGCGCGGGGGGCGCCACCTTCAACTCCCGGGTCTCCCTGTTTTTCCCCAGAGGTAGGGGCCCGCGAGGGCCGCGAAGTCCAGGCTGACTTAGCAGCAAGCCCTGTTGGCGGAGGCTGTGAGAAACCCAAGTTATGTGCCCCTTCCACAGCAAGTAACGGTGCGCAGAATCTGAGTCTGGGACCCGCAGCCCGGGGCTCGAGGAACGCGTGCTCCACCCTCCTCCTTTCCTCGAGCTTTCAGCCACCCTCCTCCTCTCCTTGAGCACAACGGCCGCAAAGCTGCGGGCTCTCGAGCATCTTCCCTCCATGCCGTGCAAAACGGCAGCCGGGTGGCGCCTCCAATAGACTAATCCTTTGCCGCGGCCCTTTCCCACCCCACGCCTCCTGCAATCGCGAACTTCATTTCCCAATGTCTCTGGGACTTCCAGGGTCCGAAGCGCACTGCACCCTGGGAGTGTGAGTTCATGCGTACCTTGGTCGCGACAGAAACAATGGGAAGAGTTTGGGGCGAGAACCACACCTCCCGGCAGCCCCCCAGATGGTTTTCTGGGTCCGCTTAGGACCCAGTCCCAGCTCTCGCGGCCCTAGCTCCCGGCGGAAGGAGCGGGACGCCTGGACTACATTTCCCGAAGGTCCCTGCGCCTCACCCCTCTAGGGCCGCAACACGGGGTCTATGCTCCTCAGGCGCGGTCTAAGGGTGACTGCTGACTGGCCTCGGACTCCCGCTCCCGTGGTGCCCCGCGCGTGGCCGGCCCAGCCCCCGGCTCCCGCTGGTCCCGCGGCGGCGCTGGTTGCTGTCGTGAGCCGCAGCCGCCCCGCCCCACCTCTCCCTCCCCTCCCCCCCGGCCCTGCGCACGGGCCG
>LNAC01000324.1:541604-575449 GCA_002007465.1 Ailurus styani | reverse complement strand
TGGGGCCCGAGCCGAGGCTGCGTGCCCGAGGAGGAGAGCAGTGACGAGGAATCCGACGATGAGGTGAGGCAGTCGGAGGCGTCCCCAACGCCGGGCGGGGCGGAGGCCGGGGGCTTCCAGGGTCTGGGTGGCCCCGAGGGGTGGAGTGGGGAAGCGAGGTTCTCAGGGCCCCTGCAGAGGGAAGGGGCCCTGGAAATAGGCCTGGGGGTAGATAGGTTGCACGGAGCTGTCGGTGAAAAAGGCCTCTGAAAGTATATAGAGAAGCCCGGGCTGCAGCTGGGTACTTGGGCCTGAGGCACGTCCTGCTGAAGTGTCCTGGGCTGATGATCTTGGTAGTTGGCAAAGCTACTGCAGTAGAGGTTTGAGCGAGAAGGCTGTGGGTACTGCATGCCCAACCAGTGGTGGTTGACAGCAGCAGCGTGGCTTTAGTGGACCCAGGCTGGGGCTCTCTGGGCTCTTACCTGTGGGTTGCTTCACTTGGCCTCACAATCTCTGACACATCAGTGGATTCACCAGCACCCCAGTTCCTCTTACTTAAAGTGGAGAAATGGTAGCATGATGGAGGGCTTCCTCGTGGGGGCACAGGTTGAAGGAAAATGGAATAAAGGCTGAGACTGGGAACTCTAGCAGGTCCGAGTTCAGCTCAGGATTTATTCTCAGCCTCAGAAAAGTCAGGAGGGTGTGGATTGTATTACTTAAGACAGTTTGTAGTCATCTGAGGGCTCAGAGTAGAGCTTATTATGGTAGACCATTTGAAACACACCCGACTTGAGTGCCCCTTTTCCCATCTTCATTCAGGAGGAAGCTGCATCCTGAGAGAGTGTAAACAGTAGTCCCACCTTTTTCTGAGTTGGAGGATGAGGGAGTCTGAGCATAGTGTCTACTGCCTGGCCTGAGAAGACCCAGTTCTGTTCCCTTCTGGGCCAGCAAACCACTGGCGGCTGTGCTGGTGTAGTCTGGTACAGGGGATGGGGGTTCAAAATACCCTGTGCCTCCATCCCAAGGGAGAGACTCTTTTCTATTCTCTTTATTTTCCAGTCTTAAGTTTTCCTCTAAATAGGTAGGGGTATGTTAAGGGGGAAACTGGGGCTATGCCTCCATACCTGAGTCTCAGGTGGAACAAGGGCTTTGGCACTGACTGCTCTTTCTCCCCTCCACCCCTGGTCCCCTAAATCAGGAGTTTCAGGGTTTTCATTCAGATGAAGATGTGGCCCCCAGTTCCCTGCGCTCTGCGCTCCGATCCCAGCGAGGTGAGTGATGGGGAAACTCTACCTCTATAGCTTTACAGGAATGTTATTCTTGCTCTTCGTGTCAGCTCTTCCCTGTTTAACCAGAGTCTCCATCAGTTATATAGTGTGTTCTGTGTTCAAAGCCCAAGCTAGGCTGGGCTGTGGGGGAAATAGACAAGGAAGACTTAGTCCTTGCCCTCCTGGAGTACCTTCTTCAGTCTGCAGGGCTAGCTTGACCCATCTCCCCACACCTATTCTCCTTTTAGGTCGAGCCCCCCGAGGTCGGGGCCGCAAGCATAAGACGACCCCCATCCCGCCTCCTCGCCTAGCAGATGTCGCTCCTACCCCCCCAAAGACTCCTGCCCGGAAACGGGGTGAGGAGGGCACAGAACGGATGGTGCAGGCACTGACTGAACTTCTCCGGCGGGCCCAGGCACCCCCAGCCCCCCGGAGCCGGGCATGTGAGCCCTCCACTCCACGTCGGTCTCGGGGACGGCCCCCCGGACGGCCAGCAGGCCCCTGCAGGAAGAAGCAACAAGCAGTAGTGGTGGCAGAAGCAGCTGTGACAATCCCCAAACCTGAGCCCCCACCTCCTGTGGTTCCTGTAAAACACCGAACTGGCAGCTGGAAGTGCAAGGAGGGACCTGGCCCAGGACCTGGGACCCCCAAGCGTGGAGGACAGTCTGGGCGAGGGGGTCGTGGAGGTAGAGGCCGAGGCCGAGGCGGGCTCCCTCTCGTGATCAAGTTTGTTTCAAAGGCCAAAAAAGTGAAGATGGGACAGTTGTCTTTGGGACTTGAATCAGGTCAGGGTCAAGATCAACATGAGGAAAGCTGGCAGGATGTCCCCCAAGGAAAACTTGGATCTGGACAGGGAGAGGGCCCCTGCTGGAGAAAGGAGCAAAAGCTGGAGGAGGAGGGAGAGAAGGAGACAGAAGAAGAGAAGGACAAGGAAGAGAGAGAAGAGAAGGTAGAGAGAGCTGGACTTGAAGAAGAGATGATACTAGCAGAGGAAAAGGAAGAGGCAAAGCTGCCATCCCCACCCTCGACTCCTCCAGCCCCTCCACTCCCTCCACCTCCTCCTCCTCCTCCACCATCTCCACCACCTCCACCCCTCCCACCCCCCTCAACTTCTCCTTCATCCCCATTTTGCCCTCCACCACCCCCGGTGTCCCCTCTGCCCCCACCATCGCCTCCACCGCCTCCTGCCCCAGAGGAGCAGGAAGAATCCCCTCCTCCAGTGGTCCCAGCTACGTGCTCCAGGAAGAGGGGCCGGCCTCCCCTGACTCCCAGCCAGCGGGCAGAGAGAGAAGCTGCTCGGGCAGTGCCAGAGGGTACCTCTCCTCCCACTCCAACCCCCAGCACCACCACGGGAGGCCCTCTGGAAGACAGCCCCACTGTGGCCCCCAAAAGTACCACCTTCCTGAAGAATATCCGGCAGTTTATTATGCCTGTGGTGAGTGCCCGCTCCTCCAGAGTCATCAAGACACCCCGGCGATTTATGGATGAAGACCCCCCCAAACCCCTGAAAGTAGAAGTTTCACCTATTCTGCGGCCTCCCATTGCCACCTCCCCCCTCGCCCCCCCAGAACCAGCACCAGCTCCCTCTCCGCCACGTGCTCCAACCCCCCCATCTACCCCAGTCCCACTTCCTGAGAAGAGACGGTCCATTCTAAGGGAACCCACATTTCGCTGGACCTCACTGACCCGAGAACTGCCCCCTCCTCCTCCTGCCCCCCCACCGGCTCCACCCCCACCTCCTGCCCCTGTCACTCCATCCCGGAGGCCCCTGCTCCTTCGGGCACCTCAGTTTACCCCAAGCGAAGCCCACCTGAAGATCTACGAATCGGTGCTTACTACTCCTCTTGGGGCCCCGGAAGCCCCTGAGCCAGAGCCTCCTCCCGCCGACGACTCTCCCGCTGAGCCTGAGCCACGGGCAGTGGGTCGCACCAACCACCTCAGCCTGCCTCGATTTGCCCCCGTGGTCGCCACTCCTGTTAAGGCCGAGGTGCCCCTTCCTGGGGCTCTGACTCTGAGCAATGGGCAGCAGTCTCAGGCTCAGCTACAGCAGCCCCTCCAGGCTTTGCCAAGCCAGCTGCTGCCCCCCCAGGCGTTACCACCACAGCAGCCCCAACTACAGGCACACTTACAGCTGCAGCCGCAGCTACCGCCGCAGCAGCCGTCACCACTGGAAAGGGCCCGTACTGCGGGCTTGGGTTCCTTACCACTATCTGGTGTGGAGGAGAAGATGTTCAGCCTCCTCAAGAGAGCCAAGGTGCAGCTCTTCAAGATCGATCAGCAGCAGCAGCAGCAGAAGGTGGCGTCTTTGATGCCGGTGAGCATGGCGCTTTGGCCAGGTTCTTGCACCCAGGCATCCGGCCTCGATTCTCTCCATTCTCTCAGTTTTCAGTCACCTCTTGCCTCCTCAGACCCCCTCCAGTATTTCAGGGAACCCTCTGAGCCAGTCTTTCCCTGGCCCTCCCCCATGCTATTCCCCCGGTCCTATCTTTCCTCACTTTCCAGCCTTTGACCCTGTTTATTTCCCCACCAGCCGAGCCCTGGAGGGCAGATGGAGGAAGTCGTGGGGACTGTCAAGCAGATCTCAGATAGAGGTTCTGTCAGGTCTGAAGATGAAGCGATGGAAACTAAGAGAGAGAGACCGTCGGTATGGAGTGGGAGCAGGGCCCTCTGAAGACGGCTGGTTGCAGGAGCACAAGGGGCAACTTCCCACATGTATTCCTGGTTTCTCCTCCCGTAGGGCCCCGAGTCCCCTGTGCAAGGCCCCCGTATCAAACATGTCTGTCGTCATGCTGCTGTGGCCCTAGGTCAGGCCCGGGCCATGGTGCCCGAAGACGTCCCCCGTCTCAGTGCTCTCCCTCTCCGGGATCGGCAGGACCTCGCCACGGAGGGTAGGGGCGGGTGTGTTGTGGGAAGATTTGACAGCTGTGTCAAGTTTGGGGGCGAGCACATGCATTAAGAGAACCTAAGGAGAGTGGGAGCTTTGGATGTTTGGGGCAGGTGGCAAGTGGGTTGGAGTGCTAGGTCTTAGAGCAGATTTGGGGGCACCTGGGACCTGAGCACTGTGGGAAAGTGGGGACCAGAGGCCCAATTGAATGAGATCTAGGGGAGAACAGGGAACTGAGGTAAAAGGCCTAGTGGCCTTGTGGCTCCATCCTTTCCTCTCCATTGCACTAGATACATCATCAGCATCTGAGACTGAGAGTGTCCCGTCACGGTCTCGCCGGGGAAAGGTGGAGTCAGCAGGGCCTGGGGGAGACTCAGAGCCTACAGGGTCTGGAGGGACCCTGGCCCATACACCCCGGCGTTCACTGCCCTCCCATCATGGCAAGAAGATGCGGATGGCACGGTGTGGACACTGTCGGGGCTGCCTGCGTGTGCAGGACTGTGGGTCCTGTGTCAACTGCCTGGACAAGCCCAAATTTGGGGGCCCCAACACCAAGAAGCAGTGCTGTGTGTGAGTAGCCAGGGCGCAGCCTCTGTTCCCACCCGTGGTTGTCAGTCCCCCAGGCCTCTTGCCCCGCCAGAGCAGTGGGATTGGCATCCTTGTGGAGAGCTTCCTCTCTTCCCCCAGACCACCAGTCCCCTACCCTGGTGACGTGCTGCTCCCCTCCCCAGATACCGGAAGTGTGACAAGATAGAGGCTCGGAAGATGGAACGGCTGGCTAAAAAAGGTAACGAGGTTTGATGCTTTACACAACTTTATTTAGATCCATGGTGTGGAAGAACCGTGTTTTCTTTGCTCTCCTCCCTTTATCTTTGCAGTCTGTTACCTTTGTCATCTTTCCATCGTGTGCTTTCATATCTCTCCTGTACTCATTCTCTTCTGCCCCACTTCTTTTTGGCTTTTCTGCATCCCAGTGTCCCATGTCCCATGTCCCTGGCTGAGCTCAGATCCTACTAAGTCCCCTGTTCCCACAGGCCGGACGATAGTGAAGACGCTGTTGCCCTGGGATTCCGATGAATCTCCTGAGGCCTCCCCTGGTCCTCCAGGCCCACGCCGGGGGGCAGGAGCTGGGGGGCCCCGGGAGGAGGTGGTGGCCCCCCCAGGGCCCGAGGAGCAGGACTCCCTCCTACTGCAGCGCAAGTCAGCCCGGCGCTGCGTCAAACAGCGACCCTCCTATGATATCTTCGAGGACTCGGATGACTCAGAGCCTGGGGGTCCCCCTGCTCCCCGGCGTCGGACCCCCCGAGAGAATGGTGCGAATTGCTTGTTTCCCCTTCCAGTCAGTCCTGTGTCTTGTGTAGACGGGGGGTGGGGTTTTCAGACCAGGGGCTGTATCTGTGTGATAGAGAAAGTAGCTGAGTGCAGAGGAGGAGGTAATTTGGGGTGGACAGGGAAAATGGGCGCGTAGAGTTTTCAGTAGCTTATTGAACCAGGTCTAAGAGTCATCCTGGTGGTTGGTTAAAGGCAGCCATGGGGGTCCGGGTAACATTAGGGGTGTGGAGGAAAGGGAATGGGGAATGGAAGAGGGGGACCTTCACTACTTATATGTGCTGCCTAGAGCTGCCAGTGCCAGAACCCGAGGAGCAGAGCCGGCCCCGCAAACCCACCCTGCAGCCTGTGTTGCAGCTCAAGGCCCGAAGGCGCCTGGACAAGGTCAGCACGGCCCCACACCAAGAACCCTGAGCCCTGTGGAAGGCATGGCTCCCGCCCTTCAGGAGCTTCCTAGCAAGTCAGGGTAACGGGCTCACCTGAGTGCCGTGTTGTGTCCACACCAAAGGACAGGCCCTGAGGGGTAAGGCAGGTCCTTCTGGAAAGCAAAGTAGGATCTGGGCAAAAAACAGGGTTGGGCAGGCTGGGGGAGAGGATAGTGTGAGCAGAAGTCTGCATACAGTAAGGCTGGCAGCCTTCTGACCACCACCACCCTCCTTAGGATGCTTTGGGCCCAGGCCCCTTTGCTTCTTTTCCCAATGGCTGGACTGGAAAACAGAAGTCCCCTGATGGAGTGCACCGGGTCCGTGTGGATTTTAAGGTATGGCATTGAGGGAGAGGGTCTCGAGGACTGTGTTGGAAAGAAACCTGTGGGTTGTAGCTGAGAAACCAGGGCTTTAAAGAATGGCTTTGGCTTGTTTTCCTGGCTGCTCTCTGATCCTGTGTCCTCTCTTCCCTCAGGAGGATTGTGACCTGGAGAACGTGTGGCTGATGGGCGGCCTCAGCGTGCTCACCTCCGTGCCAGGGGGGCCGCCGATGGTGTGCTTGCTGTGTGCCAGCAAAGGCCTGCATGAGGTTGGATCCCCGCCTTTTTCCACAGCCCCCAGGTCTCCATTGGCCCTTACTGCCTGATTGCTTGGGCCCTCTCAACAGGGTCTCTTCCCTTGGGCTCTTGGCCTCACACTGTGCCCCCTGTTCACTCTCCCCATCCCCAGCTGGTGTTCTGCCAAGTCTGCTGTGACCCTTTCCATCCGTTCTGTTTGGAGGAGGCTGAGCGGCCCCTGCCCCAACATCATGACACCTGGTGCTGCCGCCGCTGCAAGTTTTGCCATGTCTGTGGGCGCAAAGGCCGGGGATCCAAGGTTTGGGCATAGGAGCCGTGAGGGTGGAGGGATGGAAGAGAGGAGTATACTTGTGCCAGTAGGTTTTGCCATTGCTGTTTTTCTCCCAACTTCCAACAGCACCTCCTGGAGTGTGAGCGCTGCCGCCATGCTTATCACCCAGCCTGCCTGGGGCCCAGCTACCCAACTCGGGCCACACGCAAACGGCGCCACTGGGTGAGAGATGAGGCCCACACCCCTTGCATTGGAGTTCTAATTAAGGCCGCTACCACCCCCAGACTGGAAGGTTGGAGGTCCTTGTGAGAGTTTATCTGATAAATAGCATTTTCTCTTCCAAAATTTCACATAGATGAGACTTATGTGCAGAATTTGTACAGAATGGTTGCAGAATGCAGAAGGGTTCATGCATTTTATGGTCCTGGGCTCAGAATCCCCTGCCCCTGCCTGACCTCTGTTCCTCCTTGTCTCCCTTTGTCGGTCTCCCCTACTTTATTCCTGTTCCTCTCTCCGTCCTCACTTGTACGCCTTTTCTCCTCTTACCTGCCCTTCCTCATTTGTCTCCTGCTTACCATCCACTCCTCTTTGCCCATCTCCTCCCACTGTAGCCCCCCACACTGCTCCAGCGTGCTCCCCCTAACGTCACCCTGCCCCCTCCAGATCTGCTCAGCCTGCGTGCGCTGTAAGAGCTGTGGGGCGACTCCAGGCAAGAACTGGGACGTCGAGTGGTCCGGAGATTACAGCCTCTGCCCCAGGTGCACCCAGCTCTATGAGAAAGGTGGGGACCTGTCAGGGGACCGGGGCCCTGGGGAACACTGGGCAGTGGACCAGGCTCCTAGACAGGCAGGACAGATGCGGTTTGTTAGTGGCTTTGTATCCTCTTGTAGCCACAGAACCTTTCCTTCTGTTCACAGTAGTCTCCCACAGAAGCCTGTGCAGTACCTCAAGTAGAGGGACACAGTTCCTCTCAGGGCAGCGGGAGTCGGCCTGGACCCCCACCGTTGTAGTGGTCCCTGACCAGCCTCTTGGAACCTCGAGTCTCCACTGATCACTTTGCAAACCTGAGCTTTCCCCGTGTGTTCAGGCAGCACGTTGGCGAGGTTCTTTGTGAGGCACTGGGGCTGTAGGGCTAGAAGAGGCCGTATCCTCAGCCAGCGTTTTGAGAATGGTAGGACCCGAGATGGGGCATAGCAGAGGCAGCCCTCACAGCGGCCAAACAAGGGGTGGTGGCCCCAGCCCCTCTGACTTGCCCTTTCCTCCTCCTCCTGCAGGCAACTTCTGCCCAATCTGCACGCGCTGCTATGAAGACAATGACTATGAGAGCAAGATGATGCAGTGCGCACAGTGTGACCACTGGGTGCACGCCAAGTGCGAGGGGCTCTCGGGTGAGCAGACAGAGTGCCTGGACTCCTGCCTCTGCCCCGGGGGTAGGGGGTGCCGGAAGGGTCCCCTGTCCTACCCCCGGCACAGGCCCTCATGGGACAGGTGTCATGAATGTATGTCCTGGGCAACTCCTCTGGGCTACTGAGAACTCTCACATTCTCCCTAACCATTCTCTCTTTTCCACCCTGGCTGTTTTAGATGAAGACTATGAGATCCTTTCTGGGCTGCCAGACTCAGTGCTGTACACCTGCGGACCATGTGCGGGGGCCACGCACCCCCGCTGGCGAGAGGCCCTGAGTGGGGCCCTGCAAGGGGGTCTGCGCCAGGTGCTGCAGGGCCTGCTGAGCTCCAAGGTGGCGGGCCCACTGCTGCTGTGCACTCAGGTCTGGGGGGCTCAGGAGGTAGGATGGGGTGGGGCCAGGCCCAGCACCAGCCCTGCTGACTTTCTCTCTCTGCAGTGCGGGCAGGCTGGAAAGCAGCTGCACCCAGGCCCCTGTGATCTGCAAGCCGTGAGTCGGCGCTTCGAGGAAGGCCATTATAAGTCTGTGGTGAGTGGGACACTGAGAGAAATAGGTGGGCGGCGGGAGGAGGGGGTTGTGGGTGGGGTGGGGGCTCTGATCCTGACAAGCCCCCTTACAGCACAGCTTTATGGAGGACATGGTGGGCATCCTGATGAGGCACTCAGAAGAAGGAGAAGGCACTCAGCCAGAGCGCCGGGCGGGAGGCCAGATGAAGGGGCTCCTACTGAAGGTGAGAACTTTGGGGAATGTCTATAGAGTGGCTTGAGTGGTAGTGGGGAGGAGAGTGTGGGTCCTTCAGACCTTGCCCCTACCAACTTTCCTGGGGAGGCCAGTTCTTCTCATCCTGTTAACCCACTTCCCAGC
The DNA here is from genome assembly GCA_002007465.1 of Ailurus styani. Classification (NCBI taxonomy): domain Eukaryota; kingdom Metazoa; phylum Chordata; class Mammalia; order Carnivora; family Ailuridae; genus Ailurus; species Ailurus styani. Next base: position 566,445 of record LNAC01000324.1, on the reverse strand, counting down.
TGCTAGAGTCTGCGTTCGGCTGGTTCGACGCCCACGACCCCAAGTACTGGCGACGGAGTACCCGGCTGCCAAAGTGAGCAAGGCTGGGTAACAGAAGGGGAACCAGGGAATAAGGGCAAAAGCAAGGGCACCTGGGAATCCAGGGTCTGGATCCTGGGCCAAGAATAGACGAGGAACAGAGTTAGGGTCTGGAGGGTGGTGGAACCAGGGTGAGTATCCTCAGTGGTTGTCGGCCAGCAAAGACTCTGACTGCGCAGTTCGCTCACTTTGTTTCTACTTTGCGCAAAGTAGTGTTGGGGAATAGCAATGAGTAAGCCGTGTTTGGGGGGTAGAGCAGGCACATTAGTGCCTGATGATCCAGATGGTCAGGGTGGTGATGGGAAAGTCCAGGGGGCTTTGGGAGCCCAGAGAAGGTGCTTAGGGCTAAGGCTTCTCAGAAGAGATGACATCTGAGCCTAGATGTGGAAAAAGAGTATTCCAGGCATGAGGAATAGCATTTCATGTGTCCTAGGTGGCATGAAGGGCCCTGGCTTATTTGGGAGACTGGGAGAAATGCCACAGGGAGAGAGGACCAAGTGTGTCATGGCATGCTTAGGCTAAGATTGTGGGTGGCCACCCTTGTTAGACATGTCAGATGCTGACCCTGCCTGTCCACAGCGGAGTTCTTCCCAATGCCGTGTTGCCCCCATCCTTGGACCATGTCTACGCTCAGTGGAGACAACAGGAACCAGAGACCCCAGAATCAGGGCAGCCTCCAGGGGACCCCTCAGCAGGTACTGGGAAGTGGTGACTGGAAGCCAGGGCCCCTGAGTTGGTGGGGCAAGCTCTTGGTCCTGATTCTGGGACTTGCCTTTCCACACCTCTTCCAGCTTTTCAGGGCAAAGATCCAGCTGCTTTCTCACACCTGGAGGACCCTCGTCAGTGTGCGCTCTGCCTCAAATATGGGGATGCAGATTCTAAGGTGAGAGCTACCATGTGAAGCCCCACGTGGTGGGGCCTAGTGTCTGGGGCCTCCCCTCACACCATTTCTCCTCTGCACCCAGGAGGCAGGACGGCTCCTATACATTGGGCAGAATGAGTGGACACATGTCAACTGTGCCATTTGGTCAGCTGAAGTGTTTGAGGAAAATGATGGCTCCCTCAAAAACGTGCATGCTGCTGTGGCTCGAGGGAGGCAGATGGTGAGAGCCCGGGCCTAGAGAGGTGGGCAGCCCCAGGGTCTCGGGTAGGCCCCCTACCCCCACCCCCCTCTGCAGGGGAAACCGTCCTTGTTTCACAATTTCTACCCCATCATATCCTTTCACTGCTGGTCCTGGATACCGTTTTTGGTTGTCCCAGGACTCTGGTGCTTCAGTGATAGTCCCCCCCCTCCACCCATATTGAGCATGAAACTTGGCAGACTAAAAGTTAAAAGATCTTCTGTCGATTGAACCTGTGTTGGATGCTTTCTATACAGTATGACGCTTAGCTCCGACTGTGTTCCCGTGAGGTGAGATATTGCCTGGGTTAGAACCCCTCCTCACCAGTGTGGGACCTGGTGTTGTAGAATGTCTCAGGCTCAGGAAGTGAGACGTGGGATGATACATACTGGGGGAGGGGGGGTACAAATATGAAGATTAAGTAAAATAATGTAAGTTTTACATTAAAATAGTGTGAGGGGGAAGAGCATCCGACTCCTGACCTTGGGGTCATGAGTTAAAGCTCTACGTGTACAATGTAGTGATTACTTAAGTAAATTTTTTTTTTAACGGTGTGAGAAAGATGGTAAATATTGGTTGGTAAGTGTTAGATGTTATTTTTCTCTCTGTTGCAACACTCTAAAATCTGGAATAGTTTTGATGTGCACCTGGCCCTGGATGCAGCTAGGGAAGAGGCTATGTTTAATGAATGCCTCTGCTTTGCGAGGTGCTAGGCTGGACGGGCCTGAGCACAGTCTCAAGGACAGTGATGCTGAGCATCAGACCCTGGTCTCTGTCACTGGCTTCTCCCCTCAGCAGCCCCTTCCACCCACAGCGCTGTGAACTCTGCCTGAAGCCTGGAGCCACAGTGGGGTGCTGCCTTTCCTCCTGCCTCAGCAACTTCCACTTCATGTGTGCCCGGGCCAGCTATTGCATCTTCCAGGACGACAAGAAAGTTTTCTGCCAGAAACACACAGACCTGCTAGATGGCAAGGTGAGCCAGAACTACGAGGGAGACAGCTCCCTGCTGCTTTCTCTTCCCTTTCCACTCCTAGACCCCTGTAGCCCCTCAGCCCTATCCCCAGCTGCCTCTTGGTATCTTCCTTGTTTTCCTGAGTCCTGAGTCCTGAGTCCTGAAAGCCCCCAGCTGCCCAGTCCCTGCCTCAGAGCCTTCCTTCACATCCCTGTTGCCCTTCACCAGTCCAGCAACACCATTTGCCACCCACCTTCCAGGAGATTGTGACCCCCGATGGGTTTGATGTTCTCCGCCGAGTCTATGTGGACTTTGAGGGCATCAACTTTAAGCGAAAGTTCTTGACGGGGCTCGAACCTGATGCCATCAATGTGCTCATCGGTAAGCCTCTTGCTCTCTACCCTGGTCTTCCTGACCCTGCTTGGCCTACCCTCCTGATCTCTTCTCTGCACCATAGGCTCCATCCGAATTGACTCCTTGGGTACCCTGTCTGATCTCTCGGACTGCGAGGGACGGCTCTTCCCCATTGGCTACCAGTGAGCAGCCCAGGGGGCCGGGGTGGGGTGTAAGGACTCCAGGACAAGATCCCATTTCCCAAGTTGTCCTGACCCTCTTACCCACACCCCCACCTGACAGGTGCTCCCGTCTGTACTGGAGCACAGTGGATGCTCGGCGGCGCTGCTGGTATCGGTGTCGTATACTGGAGTATCGGCCATGGGGTCCGAGGGAAGAGCCAGTTCACTTGGAGGCAGCAGAGGAGAATCAGACCATTGTGCACAGCCCCGCCCCTTCCTCAGGTAAGGGCCTTGGAACTCCCTCATTTCCTTCCCTGAATGCTACCCTCCCCAATGGTTACCCACCAACCCTATTCCCCTGTTGCCTAAAGAAACCCCAGGATGTTTGCCATGCTTTCTTTTGTCATAATGGCAATAACTGATCACTTAACAGCTGTGCGTTACATGCCAGGGACTTTGTTCAGCATTTCACAGCAAGTGAGGGGAGAGCTACCTGCTTGTGGTGGGGAGGATGGCAGCTTCTAGACAAACAGTGTTTACACCCCCCAGCTTGGGGCATGTGCACCTGTGATGCCCCCCGCAGCCCTCTGCGGAAGGTGCAAGCTCTGCTCTGCTACAGCTCAGAAAGGGCAGTTGCTCTGCACAGTAACACCATGCTGGCATCAGGACGCGAGCCAGATTGGTCCCCTCATAGCCATGTCAGTGCTGAGGGATGTCGCTGAGAGTTGGATGGCACACAGCAAGGATTGGGCTTGGAGACTGGTAAAAGGGGAGCTAGTGGGCTGAGCAGGAGGAGGAAGATTTTCGGAGTGTGTTTGCAGGGCAGGGGTTTGTGCCAGGTTGGAGCATGACATGAAGTAGAGCAGGGAGGAGGGTGCAGCCATCCTGGCTGGTAGCAGGGGATTGTTGGGAGGAGGTGGCAGAGGTTTGTTCTCATGGATTGGGTGGAACCAGGTAATGAGGAGCCCCAAGTGCCAGGATGGGGCAGATGTGTTTGATGTGGCAGGGATGCGCGGCATGGGTGAGAAAGTGGTAGGACTGGCCCTGCTGGAGAGAGGGCAGTGCCCCTCGAGGCGTGCAGGGCCTGAGTCAGAACAGTAGGCGGCCAGGAATGGGGGAGGTGGCAGAGACGGGTGAGGAGGGCTTGCAGAGGGCCCCTGATCAGTCATGTGTGGAAGTTTCGAAGAAGTCGCGGAAGGGTATGGGACCTGGGTGATGACTAGGAACCAGTGTGCATTGTGACCAGACCATTGGGCAGGGGTGGGGAAAGCTCGGTTGGCTCAATAGAAGGGAGGGTGTGTGAGGAGAGGCTTTGACAGAGCCCCTGCCATTCCTGATGGCTTTCTCCTGCCTCCTCAGAGCCCCCAGATCATGTGGACCCTCCTCCAGATACAGATGCCCTTATCCCTGGAGCTCCTGAGCACCACTCACCTGTTCAGAACCTGGACCCCCCACTTCGGCCAGATCCAAGCAGTGCCCCTCCTCCGGCCCCCCGCTCCTTTTCGGGGGCTCGAATCAAAGTGCCCAACTACTCACCATCCCGGAGGCCCTTGGGGGGTGTCTCCTTTGGACCCTTGCCCTCCCCTGGTGAGTACCTGGGAGTGTCGGGGAGAGGGGTAGGTGGGTGAGGCAGGAGCTCGTGGCTGACACTGACCCTTCCCCCCACAGGAAGTCCCTCTTCTCTGACCCACCACATCCCCACGGTGGGAGACCTGGACTTCCCAGCTCCCCCCAGACGTTCCCGTCGTCCCAGCCCTCTGGCCCCAAGGCTGCCGGCGTCACGGCGGGCCTCTCCCCCTCTCAGAACCTCCCCACAGCTCAGGGTGCCCCCTCCTACCTCAGTCGTTAGAGCACTCACACCTACCTCAGGGGAGCTGGCTCCCCCTGGCCCAGCCCGATCTCCTCCACCACCCCCTGAAGACCTGGGCCCAGACTTTGAGGACATGGAGGTGGTATCAGGACTGAGTGCTGCTGACCTGGACTTTGCGGCCAGCCTGCTGGGGACTGAGCCCTTCCAGGAAGAGATTGTGGCTGCGGGGGCAGTGGGGAGCGGCCACGGGGGCCCAGGGGACAGCTCAGAGGAAGAGGCCAGCCCTACCCCCCGCTATGTCCACTTCCCTGTGACTGTGGTGTCTGGCCCTGCCCTGGCCCCTGGTGCCCTTCCTGGAGCCCCCCGCATCGAACAGCTGGATGGAGTGGATGACGGCACGGACAGCGAGGCAGAGGCCGTGCAGCAGCCTCGGGGCCAGGGGACTCCTCCTTCAGGGCCAGGAGTGGGCCGGGCTGGGGTCATCGGGGCCGCAGGGGACAGAACCCGACCTCCTGAGGATTTGCCGTCAGAAATTGTGGATTTTGTGTTGAAGAACCTAGGGGGACCCGGGGAGGGAGGTGCTGGGCCCAGAGAGGAGCCACTTCCCCCAGCGCCTCCCCTGGCCAATGGTAGCCAGCCTCCCCAGGGCCTGCCCCCTAGCCCAGCTGACCCCACTCGGACGTTTGCCTGGCTCCCTGGGGCCCCAGGGGTCCGGGTATTGAGCCTGGGCCCTGCCCCGGAGCCCCCCAAACCCGCCACATCCAAAATCATCCTTGTCAACAAGCTGGGGCAAGTGTTCGTGAAGATGGCTGGGGAGGGTGAACCCGTCTCACCCCCAGTGAAGCAGCCACCTCTGCCCCCTCCCATCCCCCCCACAGCCCCTGCTTCCTGGACTCTGCCCCCGGGACCGCTGCTGGGTGTGTTACCAGTNCCCCCCCCCCGGCCCCCCCCAACCCCGCCACATCCAAAATCATCCTTGTCAACAAGCTGGGGCAAGTGTTCGTGAAGATGGCTGGGGAGGGTGAACCCGTCTCACCCCCAGTGAAGCAGCCACCTCTGCCCCCTCCCATCCCCCCCACAGCCCCTGCTTCCTGGACTCTGCCCCCGGGACCGCTGCTGGGTGTGTTACCAGTGGTAGGTGTGGTCCGCCCTGCCCCACCACCGCCCCCTCCTCCACTGACACTGGTGTTGAGCAGTGGGCCCCCCAGCCCGCCCCATCAGGCCATCCGCGTCAAGAGGGTGTCCACCTTCTCTGGCCGTTCCCCACCAGCGCCTCCCCCAAACAAGAACCCCCGGCTGGAGGAAGATGGAGAGTCCTTGGAGGATGCTCCCCAGGGTCCAGGGCTTAGTGGCAGCGGGTGAGTGAATGTGCGGAGTCTGTGGAGGAGGGCAAGAGAGGTGGGCAGGAGAAGGCAGCTCAGCCTTCTTGGGGTTCTCCCCCAGGTTTAGCCGAGTGAGGATGAAAACGCCCACAGTGCGTGGAGTTCTCGACTTGGATGAGCCTGGGGAGCCCACTGGGGAGGAAAGTCCAAGGTGAGTAGCCAGTGCCCTTCCCCTGGAGGCTTTGGGACCTCCGTCTCTTCCTCTTTCTGACAGGTCTCTTCTCACAGGCCTCTCCAGGACCGGTCCCCTCTGCTGCCACTCCCAGAAGGTGGTCCTCCCCAGGCCCCCGATGGTCCCCCTGACCTGCTGCTTGAGTCCCAGTGGCACCACTACTCAGGTAGGGACCAGCCTTTGGCTCTCCCTGCCTCCTTCCTTGTGCTTGCCTCGGCTGGGTGATGATGGTCAGATGCAGGATCGTTCCAGTTCAGAAGATAGACCTTGTGCACCAACGTGGCTCTGAGCCCGAGACTAGGTATTCAGAGTTAGAGAGATGTCCTCGGAGCTCGTGGTCCATGGCAGAAAAAGAGAGGTGAAGTTTCAGCTCCACGTGAGAGGCCCTGTGGAAGTGCCCAAGAGCCCGGGGGTCGGCTTCAGAGCCTGATCTGCCAGGGTTGGAGGGTTAGGGCCCTAGGAGAGCTGTGCAGTGTGGGGGCTGTCAGAGTTAGAGATGGGATTTAGAGCTGTGCAGCTAGATGAGAGCACCTGGGGGTCAGCCAGCGAGGATGGAGCTCATCTAGGATCCAGAGAGGCAGGAGGAGTAAGAAGGAGATAAAGAGAGAGGTGCCCCAGAGGATGCCAGGCATATAGGGTCTAGGGTTGGGGTGCTGGCTGGGAAGGATGTTGTGTCAGGGTCCAGAATGGAAGACAGTGGTTGATGAGGGAGCCAAAACAAGGCTCAGGCATCTTGCCAGCAAGCTTGGCTGAGGGTCTGAGAAGAGAGGGTGGGCAGGAGCCCAGTGGGCTTTGTATGAGGGCTGAGAACAGCAAAGCCGGGGAAGGAGGGTGAAGGGGGGCTTGCGGATGGAGGCAGAGGTGGGAGGAGGCGTGGCCGTTGGATTTGAAGAGGGGACTGCTGAGGGGGAGCCACGGGGGGTGGGGGCAGTCATTGCATTTGCAGAGCCATCAGGGTGGGCGTGCGGAGTGGATTGGGCTAATAGCCTTGGTGAAGCTGAGAGCGCAGTGAGTGCTCTGTTGGTTATAGAGGGCCATGGGAGAGGGGGTAGGCCACAGCCAAGTGAGTTGGTGACTGAGCAGCCTGAGGCTCGGGATTTCTTGTGGCCCCAGCCCTGTCCGGGTACATAGGTTGTCTCATTATGTAGTGCTGTTACTGAGCATGGAAGCTGAGTGAGGAACACGAGAGACCGCTTAACTGAGAGACTGTGTGTGGGGGTCAGAGATGGCGTGAGGATATGGCAGTGGCCATGACGGACAGGTCCCCACCCTTAGGGACCACGCCACATTGTGGTAGAGGAAGCAGACTCGTACGTTAGCAAGTGTACTACAGCTGAGAACGAGCGCCGTGAGAAAGAAGGCAATGAGAGCGCCCGGGTGAGGCCCCTGTAGTCAGCCTGTCGGGTTCAGGGAACAGAATGGAGGTGAGGATGGGGTAAGGGCAAAGAGGAGGCGGAAGAAGTTGTCAGGGTGAAGCCAGGGGCACTGAGGCCTGGAAATGATGTGGGTCACACAGCAAATCAGGTTTGGAGTCTTGCCTCGGGCTGGGAGGGCACATGGTCAGTTTGGCCCAGAGGAGTGGTGTGGGGAGCAAGCATGGCCACGTGGGTCCTGCGTCTCCTAAAGCACTCTCCACGCAAACTTAGCTTCTCTCCACCCTCCCCCTCCAGATGTGACGGTCAGTCCTCAGTCCGCACGGTGCTTGAGTGAGCCACTGCATCTGGGCTGCTCTCCCCCTCCTTGTAGCACTTCCTTGGCTTCCAAAACCCCACCCCTCTCCTCACCTCTCTGGTCTTGCCTCCTCGTTGTCCCAGCCTGTCACTTTGGCGTGTCCCCAGACCCCGGCTATGACTTCTCTGTCTGCACTTACTCTCAGGTGTTCTCTTCTACTTCCTGGCTCTAAATCCCGTCTCCTACTCCGACAGCCAGCAGTGCATTGGTAGCCAGGCTCCTAGATCCCACTGCCCGCTCCCCGTCTCCAGCAGGTTGCAAGAGCAGGTTTTCTAAGAGGGATTTCTGACTCATCATGTCCCAAACTGAGCTCTCTACCTTCATCCCAAAGTTGTTTCTCCCTCTCCCTCACCATTGCAGTCATCAGCAGTTTCATCATTTCCAGTTGTTCAGGCCCCAAACCTCAGAGTTGTCCTTGACCCTCCACTGGCTTTCACATCCTCATCTCCTGCAGCAGCAAGTCCTGTCTGTCCTAGCTGCAAAATCTTTAGCCCCTGAGAAATCCCTTAAATAGTTCATAATGTACATATACTTTGTGGGTAGGGGCCTATATAATAAATTTGTAATATTTACAGAGCTGTGCTGCACATAAAAAGATACACGTGCAAAATACCCTCTGATATTTTTAATTTTCTGAGAAAAGAATGAGGGGCAGATGGGCATTGTTGGTGAACTGGGTTTGGGTGAGCCAGAAGTTCGTCCCGCAGAGCCAGGGCACGCCAGGCCTCCGTGGAAATGCTCATCTCTCCGAGAACTCTTACAGAAGAGGGACTGCGTGCTCGTCAGAAAAAAATAACATCCATCCTGCACGGCTCATGGGGCAATTAGAGCAGGAAGAGAGCCCTCAGCCCAAGTCTCTGTGCTTGAGCAGAGAGAGGAAGGGAGGGGGTGGGGAACCCGGGACCCTGGAGTCCAGGAGGGGTGATCCTCACCTACTCTGACCTGCTGCTTGGGACCAGGTGAGGCTTCAAGCTCTGAGGAAGAGCCTCCATCCCCAGAGGACAAAGAAAACCAGGCCCCCAAACGGGCTGGTCCACATCTGCGCTTCGAGATCAGCAGTGAGGATGGGTTCAGTGTGGAGGCAGAGAGCTTGGAGGGTGAGTCGGGAGTGGTGGTGATGGAGGGAAGGTGTCCAGTCAATCCCCATCCTAACCACTCTGGCCCTGCGCTCTCCTCAGGGGCATGGAGAACTCTGATTGAGAAGGTGCAAGAGGCCCGAGGGCACGCCCGGCTCCGGCATCTCTCCTTCAGTGGTAAGTGGAGGGGCTGTAGGGATGCTGAGAGCTGGGGCCACTCCCAGAGGACAGGATGGGCCTCTGACATGACCTGTGTGTCCTCGTCTTTGTTCCAGGAATGAGCGGGGCGAGGCTCCTGGGCATCCACCACGACGCTGTCATCTTCCTGGCGGAGCAGCTGCCTGGGGCCCAGCGCTGCCAACACTACAAGTTCCGCTACCACCAGCAGGGAGAGGGCCAGGAGGAACCCCCACTGAACCCCCATGGTGCAGCCCGGGCTGAGGTCTATCTCCGGTGAGACGTCGGGGCGGCCCTGTGGGAGTTCTCAGGCGCGGGAGTTCGGTCTCCAGAGACTGGAAACTGAGGCCTGGGAGTTGTCGGGTCACTCCCGGAACTATTGCTAGAGTTCACAGCAGGAGAGGGAGCCCCATCCATCCCATCCCCTTCCTGCTGTGTCCTTGGGTGTAGCAGGATTTCTTCTTTGCTTGCAGCGGGTCCCAGCCAGAGGGTGGGTAGGTGGCATCTCTTTGAAGGAATGGCTGTTATCCTCCCTTCTTTCCTCCCTCCCTGCTCCAGGAAATGCACCTTTGACATGTTCAACTTCCTGGCCTCCCAGCACCGGGTGCTCCCTGAGGGAGCTGCCTGTGACGAGGAAGAGGATGAGGTGCAGCTCAGGTCAACCAGGTACGGAGGGCAGGCCAGGGTGCTGGGGTGTTCCTGAAGGGTCCTAAAGAGGGTGACCAGGGGCAAGAGAGGTCATTCCTGGGTACCAGCCTGTGACACTGCTGACCCCACCAGACGTGCCACCAGCCTGGAGCTGCCCATGGCCATGCGCTTTCGCCACCTCAAGAAGACATCCAAAGAGGCTGTGGGTGTCTACAGGTTAGTGGGGTTGGGGGAGGATGCCCCTTGGGTGGATGGACAGGTGCCCTGGTGCGGGGCCACCTTGGTTCTGTCCCCCTGCCCCCTGAGCTCCCCCCGGCCCGTCCTACCCTGCAGATCTGCCATCCACGGGCGGGGCCTGTTCTGTAAGCGGAACATTGATGCCGGCGAGATGGTCATCGAGTATTCTGGAATCGTCATTCGCTCCGTGCTGACTGACAAGCGGGAGAAGTTCTACGATGGGAAGGTGAGCTCCACGGGGTGGTGGGAGCCAGGTGGGTGCAGCAGGGCTGGGCCGTGGGCGCTGAGCACCTGACCGCGCTCCCCCCCCCACCCCCTCTGTAGGGTATCGGGTGCTACATGTTCCGGATGGACGACTTCGACGTGGTGGACGCCACGATGCACGGCAACGCCGCCCGCTTCATCAACCACTCATGTGAGCCCAACTGCTTCTCTCGAGTCATCCACGTGGAGGGCCAGAAGCACATCGTCATCTTCGCCCTGCGCCGCATCCTGCGAGGGGAGGAGCTCACCTACGACTACAAGTTCCCCATCGAGGACGCCAGCAACAAGCTGCCCTGCAACTGTGGCGCCAAGCGCTGCCGTCGCTTCCTGAACTGAGGCCGCCGCCGCCCCCCCCCGCGCCCCCGCTGCCGGCTTGCCCCGAGCCGGGGGGTGTTCCCGAGCCCCTCCCGGAGCCTCTCTCCCCCACCCTCCTGTCCGGGGTGGACGTGGGCACGCAGGTGGCAAAGGCCCCGCCTCCGCCCCTCCAGCCCACCCAGCAATCGCCCCCTCCCTGCCCTGGGGGCCCTGGATGTAGATACTGTACAAAGGTTTCTAAATCCCTTCTTTTCTATGCACTTTTTTATTTAAGAGGGCGGGTTCCCGGGTGGGAACCCCCCATAATAAAGTCTGTCAATGTTTGGAGAGGTGGTCTTCCCGTCTGTGTGGTGCTGGGGGCAGGTGGGAGCTCCCGGTTTTCCACACCACCCTGAGCGGGGGAGGCCTGTCAGCTTCAGCAGCGGGGTGGAGGCCCCCCTTCAAAAGTACAAGTAAATTGTAGGGGTCTCTTCCCGCTTCAGAGCCCCACGTGCTCTGCCCGTTCCCAGTGAGAACCCAGTCGGGCTCCCTGGGGATGAGCTCCTCTGGGGGTAGCAGGGCCGTTCTCAGGAAAGTCCTGGGCCGCCCAGAGGCACCAGAGGTGGCTCTCCGTGGCCCCTCAGGCGGCATCTGGTCTTGTGTGTGTGGTGGAGTGAGAGGCTTCCTGTTGGGTCTCGGCCCGATTCAGACTATTTGAAAAGCATGCCTGAATGAGGCTCAGAAACAGCAGGCGCTTATTTCATGGGAAACTTTATTGAGAACTAGGCCGGGCAAGCCCAGCTCACCCAAGTTTGGACAGCACCTGCAGTGCATCTGCCCGCCCTAGCTGGGCCAGGTGTGTGCCAAGCTGGCCCAGAGAAGCAGAGGGCTCCCTTGCCACCACCATCTCAATCAAGGCCCGCAGTGGCGAGCGACTGGGCCGCAGCGAGTAGGCAAAGGTGGACCAGGCAGCAGGCACTCCGTATCTCGCCGCCAGGTGTCTGGTGGTGCCACAGGCCATCCCCCCACCGGGCCCGGGCTCGGGATCCAGCAATACGATCAGCTCCTCCAGCACCTCCAGCTCATCCAGGAGCCGAGACAGGGGCTGCAAGGCCAGATTCGGCAGTTCTGGGAGACAAATGGAAGGGTGAGGGAGAGAAAGGGCACTCTTCCGGTCCACCTTCTCCCTCCCTGGCATGTCCCCGACTAACCTCTGCCCAGGAGTGGAACCAGAGCGACGTCCTTCCGCGAGTCCCCTGCCTCTGATGCCTCCAGGGAGCCTGGAGAGGACGAGTGCGGGAAGAAGACGTTATGGATGTTGGTGTCGCCACAAACCACGCCAGGACAGGGATGGAGGACAACCTTTGCCTGGCGGTGGCACCGCTGGGCGAGCAGGAGTATCATTGCAGAGGTGACCAGCAGAACCAGCACCGCGAAAACCAGCACAACCGGCAGGGCAAAATTCGGCAAGGCCTGCTGAGTGACGCTGTGCTCGGATGTCCACGACAGGCTGGAAATCGGTGATGGGCTGGGCTCCTGGGAGCTAAGGACATCTGGTTTCCCAGACTTCAGGGGGCAGGGCTCCTTGGGAGGGACCGACCTCTGCAAATAGGTTGGAGTAAAGCAGGAGGCATGCCCCACCCCTGCCCCCTCGGCCCGAACTTCCCATCCTTCTACCCCTCAGTGGGACCAAATCCCCGCCTGATCCATCTACCCCCCGCCAACACACACACTTTAACCCAGGTAGGTCTCCTGATCTCTTATGCCCCCACCCTATTCTCTTCAGTGGGGCTACACCCCTTCCCTGCTCCAGGCCCCGCCCATCTAACCACGCCTTCCAGTTCTCGCCCCGCCTCCAGCAGGCAGCACCCTCCGCCCAGGCCCTCGGGAGCCCGACCAGCACCTGTCTGCAGCGCCGCTGTGTTCCGCTCCGGCTCCCCGCGGGAGCAGGGGCCGTGGCTCCGCCGCCACAGGTGCTACATAGCTCCGCATTGCCGGGGTTGCACTGCCCAACAGGACACTCTTTGAAGGGGCCCGACACGTGATCGCCAGAGTCATTGAGCCCGCAGTTTTCCGAAAACTCTTGGTCTGGTGGGAAACAGGGTCTTACGTGTGGCCTCCCAGCCCCTCCTCTCCTGCATGAGCGACACCCTTTCCCCTTTGTCCTATCGCAGCAGGCCCCACCCCTTGTACTCTACTAACCCAACCTATCACCGGTGTGCCCTCCCTCCCCGCACTAGCCAGGCCAGTCTCGAGACCCTCTCTCCACAGGCCCCGCCCCTCCCGTTACCCCCACCCCGTGCCTGCACCAAGCCCCACCCACCCCTGATTTATCCTCACAGCCCAGACTTCGGCCTAATAGGCAATACCCTCTCGCCGTGGCCCGGACGTTAGCCGTACTATCCCTTCCATCACAAGCGGAACCCCACGTCGCCTTATCGGCCCCGCTGCCCCCACCCCGAAGCAAGCCTCACGGGCAGTAACCCACAGACTTCGTCCCTTTCCCGGCTCCTTATCATCTCCTGGCTCGGCCCGAACATTTGCATATCCCCGTCCCTGCTCCTCACCCGGGCAGGGGGGCGGCCCAAAGCGCTGCAGGCAGCTGCCGCAGCACCGGTTATCGGGGTTCCAGTACTCGAGGCGCCCGCAGTGCTGGGAGGCCTCCCGAGGCGCCGCCAGGGCCAGGAGCAGCGCGGCAGTCAGGAGGAGGCATACGGGCCCCATCCGGGCGGGGTCTGCAGCCTGGGGGGCCGCGACCGCAGGACTTCCGACCACAGCGCCTCTGTCACACTTTCCAGGAAACCCAGGCAGAAGAAGGAAGCAGTGTTGTGGGGACATGGGATCCCCAGACCCCTTTGGAAGACGGGAATCTACCCCCAGCCCCTAGTCCAGTTCCTGGCCCAGTATCAGAAAGGCCACGAAGGCCTCACGATGGCTACAATGAGGAGTCTGGAACCACAATGAGTGGACTCATATCCCACCTCTGCCATCTTCTTACCTCTTTTCTCATCCCTAGAACGGGATGACAGTACCTGTCTCAAAGGCTTATTGTGAAGAATTAAAATCATTACTTGAAGTAAGGTACTTAGAACAGCACCTGGCATATGGTAAGCTTAAGTATTAGGTAGCCTGCACCCTCTGAAGATTCCCACTTGACGCCCAGGAACCTTACCTTAGCTTCCTAACCCCAATCTCCCTCCGGGCTGGGAATCCTCCAACCTGCCAAAACCAGACGCCGCCCCCTCGAGAAGCCTGAGAGAGCTGTGCTGAGGTTCCCAGTTCAGAGGTGTCCCCACCGCAACCAGTCCCACTGAGGGGTTTCTAGAGCCCTGGGCCCTGAGCCTACTGCTCTCCCACCTGTTGTTGGAAGTTCTTCAGCAGAAGTTGTGGCCAGAGCTCAGCCCGCTTCCCCTTTTCGTCAGGAGATGCGGGGGTGGAAGGAAACTCCAGCCCACAGCTAGGCTCAAGCTAACAGGTTCTAAACCCTCAATACAGAGCTTTATTAAGGGAGTGGTGGTAAGAGAAGATCCCTGCGTTAAACACATTACATCATGGAGCCCTGAAGCCTGGGGAAGATGGTGCTGGGGAGTTAAGGGAGCTTTCAGGAGGGGTCCTGGCCGGGAACATTTAAGCCTGTCAAGGGTGGAGGTCAAGGGAATGGGGGTCTCAGAAGCGGCCATGCCGGTGGTCTGGGGAACGTCGTCGGTTTCTTTCTCGGGGCCGGTGGCCGGTGTGGGACCTCGGGGGTGACCTGGGGACAGGAGTGGAGAGGTGAGGGTTAGAGCTGGAAGGAGTGTGGCACTATTCCCCAGCTCTGCCTCTCTGCTCTAGAATGGGGCAGGTAACCAGAGGCCCTGAGTTGTATCAGGATAGTTCTCAGGGACTGATCTTGGGTTTGGGGCTTTGGAGTTCCGGCTGGTTTGGGGGTTGAGACTCGGGTGCTGGTCTTTGGATGGTGCTCAGAGCTAGTCTTAGGATACAAAAGAGAGACGCTGTTATTGGGGCACAGGATCAGGTCCATGTCAGGGTCTAAGGGTCTTAGGGTATGAGACGTCTTGACAGGCTGGTTCTGAGGTACCTGCGCCTGGGTCCCCGCCCATACAGCTGACGTCGGAGGTTCCGGGAGATGGGCCGCAGGTGCATGAAGTTGCAGAAGCCCCCGCGGGTACATTCCCTGGGTAGAGGATGGATGGACGGATGGACGAAGCTGTTGTCAATGACAGCACCCTAACACACAGGAGTGTGGGACTCCAGGTGCCCATCCCACCCCCCAGCTACCATACCCCATCTCATACTGTCGGCAGCAGGACTCCCGGAAGTCGGTGACAGGAGACAGCTCAGCATGCACAGCCTGCCCATTGAACCAGCGGTTATTGAGCTCAGCCACTGCCCGCTCTGCATCCTCCTCACGCCGAAACTGAGGGGAAAGTCGATCAGGGTCAGCAATCAAACTCAGAAGTCTTTAGGGGATCTGTCAGCAGCTCTGGGGCCAGGCTGGATTTAGTGATGGAGCTCAAGCTGTGAGGCTTCAATGGTGGCCAACAGGCAGCAAACTGCCTCCACCTCTAGGCTCTCATGTGGGGACAGCAGGCACCTTGACATAGACATTGCCCACGAGGTGGTCCCCCAGGTTGTCGCAAACATTCATCTCTTCAATCTCCCCGTACTTCTCCTGCAGCTCCGTGAACACCTCCTGCGGAAGACCAGGAGGAACTCGGCTGAGCCGCTGTTCTACAGGAAACTCAACCCATGCCTTGCCAACCCTCACCTCGAAGAAGTTATCATAGTGTTCCTGCACCTCCACGTCGCTCACGTGACCTGGAGGGGGGGCAGGGTGAAATCAGGGGGTGGCCTGCTGGGGGCTGTCCGCCCTGCCCCCAAGACCGGTCCCTCACTCACAGTGCGATCCGTCTGCGGTTTGGGCGGTGTTCTGTGGATTCCGGTACAGGTTGAGCAGCACTATGGTCTGAACAGAATTTAAAGGGGGCGGGGCCTGAGCTCATGCAAAGGAGTGAGGTGAGGTATGAAGGTTGGGGGTGAGGCTTGGCAACAGAGAAGAAGCCTAAGTATCTTGAATGCATCAGCGATGCTTGCCCCTAAGGAAACCAGAAGAGACACCTAGCAATCAGGGACAGCCCAGCGATGTAATTTGTACGTACGGGGGCGTGGCCAAGTTCCTGGGAGAGGGGCCTGAAGGAGGGGGGAGGAACCTGCAGAGGCCCGACAGGAAAAAAGCCGGTGGTGGGGTGGGGCTTAGAAACCCGGAAAAGGCGGGACCTCGTGGTGATGGACAACAGAAGGGGACTGGCCGGGAGGCGTTAACCCTCAAGGCTCCGTGCCGGGTCTCACCTGGCTGAAAGTCGGTTTGTTGTGAAGCCGGGAGCACCGGTCCCCGTGCCGGCAGGCCCCGATCTTAAAGTAAAAAGAGCAGTTAACCCTGGAAGAGGTGCAAAGACAGAGGTGAACCGAGGGCCGGGGAGGCCGGGGAGGCCGGACACCCCAGAAACACCGCCCAACGCCTCCCAGCCACCAGGGAACCAAATGTTCCGGTCCCGGCCCCCGCAAGGGGCCACTCCCTGCGCCCGTTCTCACTTGTCCTTCTCAGTCCCGAATATCGAAGCTAAATATTCTGCCATTTTTACCCGAACCCTCCAACTCTGTCTGCTCTTTACGTCATTTCCGTTGCTTAAGAGCATTGGGAAGTGTAGTTCGTCGCTGCCTCCCGACACAGCACGCGCTCAGAAACTGCCTACTGCGCTTGCGGGTTAGAGGCCGGCGCCCTCCCCGCAAAATCACCGCCTGGAGTTCCCCAAAGGCGCATGCGTGCAGCGTTGCCGCAGCTACAAAGACTACAAACTCCAGAGACACTTGCGGAATCTCGCGCAAACGTCCGGAGTTGAAAGTGGCAAAGGCTTCCGAGCGAGGAAGTAGACTGCACTGGTGAGTTGGAGGCCGTTCACGCACCCGAATAAGCATGAAGAGTGTTCAGCCCAGCCAGCTTGCTGGTGGGGGCCGGGGTACCCTTCTTTCAGCAAACCCACCCTTCAGTTTATCTTCGTTTTGTCGTAATAGGGGCGTGGTTGTTCGCGATCCCTGCATCTGTCACTTGGGGTCAAGGCTTGGCTCCTGCGCTTTAGACCCGCGGGACGACTCGGCCTCAGCGCCACTATGAACTTGGAGCGGGTGTCTAACGAGGAGAAGTTGAATCTGTGCCGGAAGTACTACCTGGGTAAGGGACGGTTCCTAGGATCCCAGGAGAAGAGAGGGGACCGGACTAGAGCGCCTGAGGGAAGAGAGCCTGGGGGCCTGGATTCTTGAGTCTAAGGGATAAAGCGACTGGGGTTGCGGACTCCTGGGTCTGAGGGAAGGGCCTGGGACCTGGGGATAGAGGAAGTTGGGGACTTAGCTTCTGGGTCCCAAGAGACGGGGGGAGTTGGGCCGGACTCTGAGTCATGAGAAAGAGATGAATGAGAAGTCAGATTTGGGGGCCCTAGGGAGGGGCCAGGATTTCTAAGTCTCTGATAGCAGAGATCTCCATTTGAACTTGAGTATGGGAGAGGGCCTTCGGTCCTTTAGGTGCGAGTTGGGGCGGGCGGAGGGGAGGGGTAGGAGGATCTTCACTGCCTTACGTTCCAGGTTTTGTTTTTTTTTTTTTTCTCTTAGGTGGGTTTGCGTTCCTGCCTTTTCTCTGGTTGGTCAACATCTTCTGGTTCTTCCGAGAGGCCTTCCTTGTCCCCGCATACACGGAGCAGAGCCAGATCAAAGGCTGTGAGTCCAGGGTACAGATGAGGGGATGCCGTCAGGCGTTGGGAGGGAATGATGGAGGTTCCAGAATTCGGGGCTCCGGAAGAGAAGAGAGGGCCAGCGCGGCCGGGGCGGGGGGCGGGGGAGGCGGAGACCAGAGAGCTGGTGGAGGCCAACCTTACCCATTCCTGTTTCCTTTTACAGATGTCTGGCGCTCAGCTGTGGGCTTCCTCTTCTGGGTGATTGTGCTCACCACCTGGATCACCATCTTCCAGATCTACCGGCCCCGTTGGGGCGCCCTTGGTGACTACCTCTCCTTCACCATACCCCTGGGTACCCCCTGATAGCTTCCTCTGCACAGGCCTGGGACCTGCTCATTCTCCCAGGATGGGCTCCACTACTCTCACTACTCTAAGCTCACTCTCAAACCCCCAAGACTTGTTTCCATTTCCTGTGTTCTTTGCTGACATCCCCCAATAAAGGACTCTAATTCTCTATATTGACTTCCTGGATCTTTTGGAGGTTGAAGCATAAAATAGTTATTAATATTCAGAAATATGTATTTAATGCCCGCTTTGTGCCAGACTTAGTGCTTCACACACATGTGCAATCCTTCATTCTCTGCACCTTCTGAAATAGGAAATTCTCCTGCTCAGGAACTCTATTTTACAGATGCAGAACTAAGAAAGGAGTATTGCTTGCATTGCTAGGGGCTTTTATCCTGTGCTGGTGGTGTGTGAATTTGAGAACTGTACTTTCCCACGTGGTCTCAGTATTCTCATCAGGAATGTGGATATCAATGCTATCTCCTAGACTTTATCTGAGCCAAAGTGTATGTGGTAAATGGAAGTTTCCCGTTTTCTGAAGATGTTGCCCACAGCATTAGATATAGCCAAGAGTTTTTATCAGAGAAGGCTTCCTTGACCATCTCTAAAATTTCAATCCCTACCTTGGTACTCCCAGTGTGCCTTCAGGGTGTATCCTTTCTCATTACATTTCATTTTAAATGTTTTACTTGCTTCTTGTAATCTTACACCCTCTAAAATATGAGCTCTATTACGGCAAGAGTTTTTGTCTGTTTTGTTCAGTGCAGTGTCCCCAGTGCCTAGAAGAGTGCCTGGCACACTAATAAATATTTGCTAAATAAATGAGGTTGTGCCTGAAGAGAGATTAACAGGTAGCTGGCACCTAGCGAGTGCTCAGTAAGATTGAACCCGGCCTAACTCCAGAATTCTTTTCCTCAGGAACAAGAACGACGCCCACGGTTAAATAAACCCTATCAATAGCTGAATTGGTGCTACTCAAAGCTTCTAACACTACAAGTCCCAAGAGGCCTAGCGCAGCCCTGATCCTACATCACCCACAGTGCCTCGCGCGGCGCAGGCGCGGTTACTCCTGCTGAGTCTCGGGAGCTGGAACTACACCTCCCAAGAAGCGCTCCGGGATGTCGTTGGTTTGTTTCCGGAAACGGGGCCTCAGAAAGGTGGGACTTAGACCTGGGAGCCGATGGCGGCAGCTCTCAATTGGTCAGGGACGAGATCGACGGTTGCACTGACAACTGGAAATAAAGCAGTTGCCGAAGGGGCCCGCCCACAGAAGGGAAACCAGTGGAGGTGGCGGCTGCAGTGGCGGTCGCCGCCGGACACTGCTCAGCGCGGGGGACTGGCCGCACAGAAAGCTTATCTTGACCTCTTCCCGTCTGCCTTCAGCCTTGATTTGTGACCCTGGGCTTTTCTGGGCTCCTCTGACCCAGTTAGCCACACCTCAGACCCAAACCATGTTCCCGGTGAAGGTGAAAGTGGAGAAATCAGGTGAGGACCCCGAGGTAGGGGGCTTTTAGGGGAGCACCGACCGATCGGGGTATGGGAGTCCCGAAAGACAGCATTATCGCGATAAGACGGACCACGCAACTTCTTCCTGCCGCCCATCTGACTATTGCTATGTCAGGCATGGAACGATTCTTGCCATCTTCACACCCTCCCGGTTTGTGCTCCAGGTAGCGTTGAGATTGAATGGTGGTGGCTCAGACTGTGTGGTGCGGTGAGACATGGGGATCCTGAACTGTGGGACTCTGAAAAGGACTCTTCTTGCCTCTGCCTCAGTTTCCCTATTTCCAGCAATGGTCATTAACAGCAAAGGTCAAGCATTGTGCTCAGAGCCTGAAGTACAGGGAAGCTTTCAATCCTGGCAGTTACTGTATCCCAGTAATCCTAGGGAGTAGAAAATGTGGTGGGTGGGGAAACCGAAGCTGAGAGAGGGGAAGTCATTTTGAGTTGGATCCAGGTTGATGGAAAACCAGGACTGGCATGTTGAGGGTGATGGGAGAGGCATGGAATCCAGAACAACAACAACAAAAAAAGGTAAAATGATGTGTAGGGTGTTAGATGACATAAGTGGTAATAAAACGAGACAGAAGAAGGTAAGATGTGACAAGATGAGGGAGAGAGCCATGAGGATAGGTGAGGGAACAGCAAATCAGACCAAGGATACAGCTCTGCAGAGGCCCTGAAGTGGAAGACTCATCCAGTCCATGCAAGGACAAGTGGGGAGGCCAGTGTGGCTGGAACAGAGGGAGTGAAGTGGGGAGCATGAGGGGATGATGGCAGAGAGCGAGAGGGAAGAGGGCAGATCTTGTGGGCCCAAGTTAGGACTTTGGCTTTTGCTCTGAGGGGGACTGGGGAGCCAAGGGAGGGTTCGGAATTGAGGAGCCAGTTAATAAAAATGCCCTGCAAAGGCCAAAAAAAAAAAAAAAAAAAATTGGGGGNGCCACAAATGATGGTTGGTGGCAGAGGTCGGCAGGGTCATGGAGGCCTGTAAACACCGGGCTGAAGAGCTCAGTCCCGGGGCTCTGCAGAGCTGTGGAGTGTTCTGAGCAGGAGAGGATCAGGGTTAGTTTGGTTTTCCAAAGAGTCCTCTGGCTACCTTCTGGAGGATAGGTCAGAGGAGGACATTGAGCCTGAGAGCCCAGGAGAGGGGAGGGAGATGACCAGAGTAGGGAGGAGGTATGTGGAGAGACACTCAGGCCAAGTGGACCGGCCATGGGGTTGGTGAACTGGGGTGGGGGAGGGTGAGAGGTGCCTATTATGAGGCCCAGGGAGGGATTGGAGGATAGTGGGACTACCCCCGATATGGGGCCCAGGAAAAGGAATAAAGTTTAGAGAGGCCCTGAGGCTAGTGTGGGACCCAGTAGATGGTAGGGACCGAGGGGATGGATGTCCAGGGAAAAGTATCTAGGAGACCATGGGATCCCAAGGTCTAAGGTTCAGGAGAGAAGCAGGGGCTAGGGAAAGAGATGTGGGTATGATCTGTACCTTGGCTCCTGCTCAGGGCTCTTTGCAAGAATCTCAGCTGCCCCTAGCCATCCACGCCCACCCTGGCTCTCCTCAGTGATGTTGGGAATCCCTGTGTCTCCCCATCCCAGGGCTGGCAAAGCATGTCCCCCAGTGTCCTTCCAGGCTTTGGGCATTGGGCCAGAGTGATGCTAGGTACTGGTTGGAAGAGGAGAGCAAACACCCCACAAGGGTATTTACAACATCATCACCTATGATGAGGGGAAGCAAACACACAGGCCGACAGAGCCGGGAATGCAGGAAGGTGGGCCCAGATGTCATTTCCTGCTCAAATGGATATTTTAGGTGCAGTCTCCAAATTATTAAGTGTCGTCCATTCAGATTTAGTTGAGATCGAAAATAACACCACTGCCTCAGCCAAACAAAACACATCTGGGGGCTAGATGCCGCACCCAGTTTGAGTCTCTGCCTTATAACTTCGGCTGTGAAGCCAGATGGCCTGTGTGCAAATCCTCAGCCCTGCAATTTCCTCGCTGTGTGACTTTGAGCAAGTAGTCTAACTTCTCTGTGCCTCAGTTTCATCATACATAGGATGCAAATAGTCACATCTACCTGCCAGAGTCATTGTGAAAATGTAATGGGGTTAACATGTGTGACAGGCTTGGAATCATTCTTGGCACATAAAAGTACTCTGTACAACTTATTATTACTACTGGATGCTGCTAAGAGAGTCATACACACCATAGGTTTATTTAAACCTCAGAACAGTCCTTGCAGATAAGTAGCATTGGGAGACCTATTTTCAAGGTAAGGAAATGGGCTCAGTGAGGTAAGGTGACTTGCCTTTGGTCACTCGTGAGCATGTGGGACAGCCCCGGGACCCGGTGTTTTTGAATCATCACATCGGTTGTCTTTGCCCTACTGCCCACTCTCAGCATGCCTGGGCCTGGCTGGAGGCTCGGGTACGCTCGCCCTTCCCCAGCCCAGTTGACCGCCCACCTGCCTTGGACCTGTGCACTGACTCCTGCTCACTGTTTTCTTCCCCAGAGTTGGAGATGGCCAAGGCCCGGAACCAACTGGATGCTGTTTTGCAGTGTCTGCTGGAGAAGAGTCACATGGACAGGTTGGGACCTAACCGGCCACGGGTTATAGGCGGTTGGGGGTCCTGGCACATTGGACTCTCTCTCTGGTCCTGGGTGGATCTGGGTGGGACCCCAGATACTGGCTTAGGGAGCAAGGGGCCCAAGGGAAAAGCTGCTCAGTGCCTTCCCACTCGGCCCTGGGAACCCCAAGCCCACAGTTCTCTCCTGCTACCAGGGAGCGTCTGGAGGAGGAAGCTGGGAAGACCCCCTCGGACACCCACAACAAGTAAGTTTTGTGGCTGGAATCTGAATCTGAGGGTTTGTGCCAGATGACTTCCTCCCTCATCCAAGCTTCCTCCACCATTGTCCTAAGCACCATGCACGTGCGGAGACCCTATGGCAGCAAAAGCTCAGGTCCCCTCACAGTTGCCACCCACAGTCCTAAGGGCGTGAGTGGGACACGGGGTCTAAGGAGTTGGGGGCGTCCACGTGAACATCTTGGTCTCCCCAGGGCGCCCTTTGGGTGGTTTTGAGCAGGCGTTTGTTCGAGGGTCAGCCTGCTGACCCCTTGTCTCTCCCCACAGGGATTGTTCCATTGCAGCCACTGGCAAACGGTAAGGTGGCAGGGGCCCCAGTTGACTGACGGGAGGTTGCCAGCCTCTGCCCTGGTCCTGATACTCTCCTGCCCCATACAGGCCATCCGCCCGCTTCCCCCACCAGCGGAGGAAGAAGAGGAGGGAGATGGATGACGGGCTGGCTGAGGGAGGGCCACAGAGATCCAGTGAGTAGGCGGTGGCCCTAGTGGGCCGGCCAGGACGGGGAGCAGTGCGAGGATGGTCACACTCTTTCCCCTCCCACTACCCTAGACACGTATGTGATCAAGCTGTTTGACCGGAGTGTGGACTTGGCTCAGTTCAGCGAGAACACCCCGCTGTACCCCATCTGCCGAGCCTGGATGCGCAACAGCCCCTCGGTGCGCGAGCG
Source organism: Ailurus styani (assembly GCA_002007465.1). Lineage (NCBI taxonomy): Eukaryota > Metazoa > Chordata > Mammalia > Carnivora > Ailuridae > Ailurus > Ailurus styani. The sequence goes on along the minus strand of LNAC01000324.1, from coordinate 543,888 downwards.
TGAGCGCTCCCCCAGCTCCCCGCTGCCCCCGCTGCCTGAGGACGAGGAGGTTGGATGTGTGGCGGGCCCCCTCCCAGCAGCCAGTGGGGAGATGGTGAAAGGTGTCCTCTCCCAAAGCCAGTGGGATAGATAGGCACAGGTCTGTGTGACAGCTGGATCCGATGTGGCACACAGATGTGAACCATTTGGCCGAGGTGTAGATGAAACTCCTTAAAGGAGACAGACATGACCGCCGGGCATGAGAGGGAGAGGGGACAGGGCTTCCTTGGGCAGGTAGATGTGACCTCCAAGATTAGAGGTTCCCAAAAGCTGGGGGGCTTGACAGGGGTCCTTACTGCAAACTGGCCTGGGGAGCAGATGGGGATTACTGGACTAGGTAGGAGTGAGGGGGTCCCTGGGCTGAATCGAATACAGGCAGGGATCTCCGGAGCAGACATTTCTTTGGCACGGCTCTTAAGATAGGTCCCTGGTGAGACCCTCGTGTCTGCTGTCACTGGGAGAGGCAGGGGGGGTGAAGTGCATACTGCTGTCCCTCTTCTCTGACTCTCTTGGGCCTGGTGTGGGGCCCTTGTGTCCCCAGAGTTCGGAGGTCACCAACAGCAAGAGTCGGGATGTGTACAAGCTGCCCCCACCCACAGCCCCCGGGCCACCCGGAGATGCTTGCAGGTCCCGAATTCCATCTCCGCTACAGCCTGAGACCCAGGGCACCCCTGATGATGAGGTGGGTATGCAGGCTGGCCCAGGGCTATGGGGCAGATGGTATGGGGCTTGGGCATGGCCAACCCAGCCTGGCCTCTCTGTCCACGCAGCCCTCCGAGCCTGAGCCCTCACCATCCACACTCATCTACCGCAATATGCAGCGCTGGAAACGCATCCGCCAGAGGTGAGCGTCCCGGAACCTGCTTGTACCCCCCATGGCTTCTGTCCCAGCTGCTGAGTCCTCGCTCTGCTTCTCTGCCCCCACTGCAGGTGGAAGGAGGCATCTCATCGGAACCAGCTTCGGTACTCAGAAAGCATGAAGATCCTCCGGGAGATGTATGAGCGACAGTGATGTTCCCCCACCCCCCACACATCCCGCCAATAAACATTCCCCTCCCTTCACACCTTCACACTGGCCTCTGCTCGCTCCAGCCCGTATTTCCTGGTCCAGACATAAGGCAGTTGGCATAGCTCTAGCACATTTATTGGGGGAATGGGTAAGGGGATGGGGTGGCAGGAAATTCAAGGAGGCAGGATTGTGGGGTACCAAAGCAAGAGTGGCTCCTTGGTTGGATCTTGGAAAATGAGGGGAGGTATGTGAAAGGTGGGCTGTGTGGTTGGACACTTGGGGTTTAAGAAAAAATGACTGGGTGGGGGGTGGTTCTGGTTAGAGTTGGGGATGGGGCTTAGGAGATCTGTGCAGTCTGGGGAAATGGGGTGGGTATCTCTGTGCAGTCTGAGGTTGAGGGTCCTGCTAGGCGTGGAATAGGTGTCCAAGGGTGGGGGAGTCAGAAAAGGGGTTCAGGAGTCTGGGAGGGGGGCACTGGCTGGGGTTTCAAGTCACAAGATGGGTGGGGGGAGTAGATTGTCCAGTTGGAATGAGGGGAAGGATTCAGAATCTCGAGGACCAGGCCTTGGATGGTCTGGATATTTGAGGGGTGGAGAGGGATTATGTTTGACTGGCCCAGAGTGGGGGCAGGGCTGTCCACACCATAATCTAGTGTTGGAGAGGGAAGAGGATTAAAATGCGATGTGGAGATGTTTTAATAGATGAGTCAGAAGGAAGCAGAGGAGGGAGTTTTGAGTGGGTTTACATGCCAAGAAAGTGGGGTCAGTGGGGCCGGGAGACTGTAGGCTGAAGGGCTGTCCCCCAGGGCCTGGAAGCTAGGGAGGTGTCAGGAGTTTGAAAGCTGGAGGGGGTGTGAGAACGGGAGTGTCAGTGGAATGGTCTACGTTACCAGGGCAGGGGCTACGTGGGAAGGGTCAGGGCAGGGGCTACGTGGGAAGGGTCAGGGTAGGATCCCAGATCGGGTGGGTGGTTTGGGCGTGCTCGGGACATCTGGCTGGGCGGAGTCAGGTCGGCATTAAAAGAAGGGGCCTGAGGCGGCTCCAGGGGTTCAGGCAGGAGGCCTACTTGGCAGCAGCCTGCGGCTGCGGCAGTGGGGCCTGGGGCGTTGTGGGTGCGGCCTGGATGGACAGGACGCCCTCAGGGGACAGGGCGGACGTCACGGCGGCAGGGTCCACGCCAGCCGGCAAGCGGTAGCGGCGGTGGAACTCGCGCGCGATGTATCCGTGCTCATCCTGG